>JAOWBP010001760.1:52122965-52135590 GCA_028571105.1 Tragopan temminckii | reverse complement strand
TCCCATGGCTGACTCACTGCTCGCCCCAGGTGATCAATCAGAGGTTCAGGCCGTGATTCAGCAATTCCCATACAGAGCACTGAAGCAGTCAGTACTCAGCTTCAGTTAGCTACCAAGTCAATCTTTTGGACAGAAATGACCTCTTGGTTCTGCCTGTGCTCATGACTACAGGGGTAACACATTGACAAGAGTTGGATAGCCTCATCATGTCTTGTGTGGTTGAACACCAGATTCAGAAACCAGCTTATACTTATTCCAGACTCATTTTTTCGAAATTCCATGATTTCCCAGTTGTGTATCATTTTAAAAAACTTTGTTCATTTGATATGAGTAAGAACACAGAAATAGCAAAGGCAGGACAGCAGTTTCTTTGTATACTACAATATCACAAATGACTTGAATAACCTCAGTGTACGATGAGATTTTCGGTCAGCTATGCTTATACCTATAGCTCACATACAATAATTTCAGGGCACTTTCTGGTATGCTGTTTCCCTTTTAGCCCACTCACCAAACTCACCTGTTGTTTATGTTTTTATGATACATAAAATGACTTCCAAAATGAGCAGTCAGAGCAAAAGCCTAAGTCCTGAGATGGAGCATATATAATTCCTTACACTTATGGAAGTTTTCATCCAAAAGTGGATGAAATGACTGTGACCCACAAGAAGCTGGCCTCGCTAACTTGGCTGGCAGGGGATGAGCGTGATGGAAGCTTGTGAGCTGTATCCAAAACCATGAAATATAGTCCTGCCCGTGAACAAACTCAAAGGTGTATTTTAACCTACAGCAAACCAAGCTTCAAGCACCACTAGTCTTCAGGGCCTCTGTTCAGATCCAAAATAGACACTTTGGAGTGACCTTTTGACCCTACTGTTGAATTTCACTGGCATATAAGTCTTCCCACTATCCAGCTCTGTACTTTCTCCAGCAAATATACCAGCATACATATTTCCTTAGTGAAAAATGACAAAGAAAGAGAAAAGCGAACCTCTACATTGACAAGAACTGTCTCCTGAGAGTCTGGAAAGGGAATGCTGGAGAATCCAGATTTTTGCAACCCTCTTTGAAATACTTCCACTATCTTGCTAGATTTGTTCGGCAAAATGATTAGCAAAAGATAAACCTCTACAAGAAAAAGGAAGTTGCAAAGTTAGAATAGAGAAGAAAAAAATTGTTTGAATCTAGGAACCTCTGCATTCTTTCTTTAGGGAGTGAGAAAGCAAATCAGTGCTCTGTGTGGGGGAAAGAAAAAAAAAGCATGGTCTGATTCTTTACTGGGCATGAACATTTCAGAGATGAGCAGGGTGTATGTGCAGATCTCTTCATCCACTTCACACCCACTGACAGCAGTAGGTGGGGTTCAGTCTCCCTCTGCCCAGCAACTGCCCCTGGTTTCCTTAGTGAAGAATGCCAACTTTTCAGGAGGATCATCAAACGAGATGGTATGCAGTAAGGGTCTGTTTTCATTAGCAATGTAACTCTGCACTAAAACAGTGTTGAAGGGATTTTGTTGGTAAAAAATGCTAACAGGCAAATATAGCCTGACAAGCACACGGAGTCAAAAGATCTTTTTATTGTTTTCTGTTCAAAATTAACCATAAATCTTGTTGTACATTTATGTAAACTTCTGGCTGGGTGTCTCTGCATTCAGACACATTACATATACCACAGACACATGGATACACAATGTGCTGAGGCCAATCAAGATGTTGGCTCTCCCCTAAGAGGACAGTTTTTCTGTCCCTGATCCCCAGTTTGTGTGTCCTGCCCTAACCCATGTGTCAGTTCAGCCAGACACATCCCTTCATCCATTTACCACTTTACTCTTCTTCCCTGCCAGCTTCCAGGGGAGCTGTGGAGACAGTAGAGGTGACCTGGTAATGCAGTAGTTGGGTGCAGTCAATGAAGGCAAGGACACACAACCTGGACCAGATCAGAAGAAACTGTACAGTGACTGTACCTTCTGCAAGGCATTCTCAGCAAGACTGCCGTATTTCCTCATTTGAACTTGAAAGATCTTGTACATGCTCACTAAGATGTGCAAGATTTACAGACTACACTGAAAATTTCATCCTGTCCGTTTTTTAAAATGGGAAGTGGTGACTTCATACATAAGCACATATATTACTACAACTCTCTTTGATACAGCATGATTATAGTTCAGGTAGGTATAGTTAGGCTATGTATTTTGCTTTAAGAAAGATCTTTCAAATCTTTCATTATTCAAAGGTGACTAACATTTGAGACTGGTAAAGTTTTGTTAATCACACATTTTTGTGTGTGTGAAGATACAGAATTACATGCAATTTCTGTTTTAATATACAACACACACATTGAACTTTCAGCCTTCAACTTGCTATTTTTCCTAATAGTCATCTGAAAAATGTGAAAGTATTGAACCTGGCCACCTCTGAACCACCAATGTTACTGTGGCGATTCAGGTATTCCTTTGAAAATGCTGAAAGAAGATCACACTACAGCGGGAGAAAGATAGGACTTGGTATTTTTCCTGTCAGTCTTCATAGCACTCACATATTTGTTTCTGTATTGGTAGTGATTCATATCACAAATGCCTTTGTCCATTTCTCTCTTTCTGCTACAATAGCCCAAGTAATTAACTAAGTGAAGAGTCTGTCAATTAAACACTGATACTAATCCAAGCATAAAAGCTCCCTTAAGAAACACTGATTTGGAACATATTTTACAGCTTCACGACTGCCTTCATTCAGCTCACTTCTTGGACAATTAAGTGCTCCAAATGTCTGTGTGTCATCCAGGCAACCTTAACAGCATGAACGACCCCTGCTATAGATACAGTCCCTGCAAAGAATGCCTAGAGAATACAATGCCTATTGTGCCAACAAGGCTTATTTTATCAAGCAAAGGATATTATATAGTTAATTAATGCCAAGATCTTTAATGATAAGATTGTCAAGGACAATTAAGAAGATGATTATAAGTGTCCTTGGAAACAAGAATGCAATACTGATTTTAGCTTACTTTCACTAAGTGTGGCTTAAAGGTCAGTTTCTCTGAAGTGTGAATACTTAAGCATTCCTTGGATAGGTGTTATTATACATTAATGTCAGCAGAAAAACACACTTTTCTAATCTATCCATGCAGTAAATGAACATTAATGTGAAACTCTTGCTAAGAAATTAAGGTAACATATTTCAATGAGAAACATCAAACCAGTTGGGATGAAGTCAATGGAAAGACGCTCTGACTCCAGCCCACCCAATTCGTGACCTTGACCATGCAGTTTGTGGACAAACAGACCCTCCTAGGTCAGCCCATCCATGCTCAGCAACCTTCCCCTGTTTCTCACCTGTCCAGTATTAGAAGCTGTTTTACTGTGTCTGTAACTATGCCTTGCTTCTGCACCAAAACTGATCTCAAGTATTATTTGGTATAAATTATCTCTGTTAAATGGACAAGCTCACAGAAAAATTACGAGATTTTGGAGAGATTTTTGTGTTACCCTTTGAACAAATGATTCTACATAGAAAAATACTGTTTGGAAAAAAAAGGAAACACGAGGAAAACTTTTGTTGGTTTTTTTTTTTTTTTTTTTTACTTTTTTTTACTTATTTTCAGAAACAACTAGTCCAAACTCGCATTCAGAATCCTTAAGAAGATTTTCAGATCAGAATTATTTTTTGAGCTGTAGTAAACTAAGCTTAAAAAAGGTAGAAAACTTCACCCAGCCTCTACTGCCTTCTCTTCACTATAGAAAGGGAAGGTGGCTAAAAAAGTTGACCCATGGAAATTATCTGATTATCTGATCAAAATGACAAAAGCAGTTCACGATTAGTGAAAGTAAAGCCTGTTCAAGAATTGGAAACTGTAAGCTACAAAAATACAGTTTAGGATAATTAGCACATTTCAAGGATCATGAGTTGTCTTAAAAATAGAAAACAGTAAGGCCACATATTTGATCAATAAAGGTGACTTTAAGATAGTATAACTTGGGTTTTTCCCACATATCTGACACAGTATCAGATGCCACAATGAGTTTAAAATGCTAGTTCAGTCTAAACAGGAGACACATTCTGTTTGCAGAGTGACTGGTTTTGATGGGATGGACTGTCCGCTCCCAGAACACAAAGCAGAATAAAACAATAACGTGTGACCTTAAAAACTGCTTACATTTAACCTTTCTTGATCACTCCAGAGAAAGTACAGTCTTTTTTAAAGCCTTTTCCAGAGGAATCAAGGTCTGGCACTTCCTTTTAACATAAAAATGCATTTCACTTGTTTAGAAGAACTGAATGAAGAGCGTTTCTGCAATGTATCAGTTTCACATAAAATATCTTGTCAGTCATCTCATACCCAGTTTTCTCCATTTTAGCTGAGAAAACTGCTTTCCAGAATCCTACACCATGAGCACTTTCACTAGGGCATGTTTGTCAGTCCTTGAGCTGCTACATGCCGTGATGTTGTTTCTGCACCTATTTTTATATTGCCCTGTCACGTACTTGGAGCATCATGGAAGGGGAAAGCTCACCCTGTTCTCCCCAGGCCTTTGCCAACACACAGCAATTCACACATCCCCATGGCTGCATCCCATGATTACAAGTTGGCTGCTTTTCAGAAGGATGTGGAAGGCTGGAAGGCACCAAAGTGCTCTGTACATGCTATATCCTCCACTTTGCTGCCTCATTTTCCCATTTTTTCCTTTCATTCTCTTACACAGTAGATTCACCTCACCTCTGTCAGGTCCTAAGCTGGTGGGCAGGAAGCTGTGCTGTAAAAATGTGTTTTAGCTAAACTCTGGCTTGACACGTGGGGACAGAAACAGAGCTACAAAGTGTTGGAAATCAAGACTGGGATCATAATGTTGCTACATATCCGTTATGGTTGCCTCCACTTTTGTTTCCTTCTCTCCTCCACTCCAGTGATTTCTACTCAGTTCTGATATTCCATCTGTTCATTATACAATCTACTTACAAGAAGCTGTGTGTACATCTGCAGCTTCAGCACCCACCCTTCAATTTGCCCTGCACATTTGGAAAAAAGGGAGGTTTTCTTACATGTAAAAGTATACAACATTTTGAGGCAACAACAGTAAAAGAAAAATACAGTGGTGCTTTTCTCTATACAGAAATAAATCTGTTGTAGGGAGTTGGATTACCTATTTAATGTAAAAAATAAGTGAAAAAAATGAAAAGCATCAGGCTTTTGCGCAGCACTTTTCAAATTCCAAATCAAAGTTATTTTGTCATCGAGGATATACTGACATATGCAGCAGCTGCTGTTCAGCAAATCTGCTACTCTTAGCTACCTCATAATTAATCACATTTCATGCAAAAAAGTTGTGGTTCTGATTGTCCACTATCTCAAACGAGTTTTATTCACAGGCTGCCTTCTGTTAAGCAGTGGATTGCTTTTGCTGGCTCAGGAACTCAAACATGCAGCCTTTCTGATGCTGACAGATTCCATCTGCTCCCCTTTAATTAACATCTAATATGTAAACCATCTAATACATGTAACACTGAATAACAGGGGATTAAGAAATAGAAGGTAACCCTTCATCACAAAGCTGTGTCATCCCTTAGGATCTCATTACTAATGCTAAATAGTACCAAAACAAAATGAGAACTGCACGCAAGCACAAACTGCAACATGCAGGTGCTCTCACCAACACAACTATAAGCGTATGTCAATACAGAGACAGAATCAAGTGGAAGGTGTAAAGCTCTCATCAATGAATTCACATAGGTACTGCTCCAGCTCAGACATCACCTGATTTAATGCAACTGCAAGTGAGCATAGAAACTGCTAATCTGTGCTCCCAAAAATTACTAACTAGATAAGAAGCATTTTCTGTAAGACTCTGTTGCAATCCATTAAACCCATTAAAAACGCTAATACTTTTAAAGCTTATACTTTACAAATGAAAGCATCTGGGTTGCACTCTCTTGTACTGCAAGCAGCCACAAACTGGGGCTGACAGTAGACAAAGAACACCTAGGAAAGCCTTGTAACCAAATTAAGACGTCAAAAGTAAAGGAGGTAAAATGCCCTTCTGCATCACAGCAGCTGATGTAATAGGCATGAAATTTATGTGGCTGGGGGACAGGGCTTGCCACCATTCATGGTGAGCTGAGCTATGTGAAAGGTCAAGGCTGCTATGTCTTTCTGATAACATCTAAGCAGAACACAAGTATTTGGAGAGTCTCATCCACACATATATCCAGTGAGATAGATCAAACTTATGCAGAACAGCTGCAATGCTCAACAAAGGGCAGAAAGATTAGAAACCAAAGTAATAAGACATGAAAGACCCTAATGGCAAAAGGAGAAGGGAAACTGTGCTTGCTAACTCCCAGCAATGACAAAAATCATTATTTGAAAATTAGAAATTACTTAAAGAGCAGAGGGAGGGAAAAACAGCAGGACAGCATGAGATCAGCACCTCCTAGAAGGGCTGTCCTTTGTTTCTCTGCAGAATGTGAGTGGTGATCTTGTGGTAGAAACTCTTGAGTTGATAATATTGTTTTCAGCCGTAGTGTTCTCCATTTGCTCAAAGTGCATCTGGAAGGACAGCTCGCTAAAGCACACTCGTGCTATACACTGCTGGCAGAGCAGCTCTCTGACAGCAGGGAGGAAGAACTGTTTGTGTGCCACTAGGGCATACTTGCATTTGTTTGCATTTCCCTCTTCCCTGCTTCCAGGAAGCATGTGATCAAATGCCTTGCTCTGACCCTACAGGAGGCCACACAGGACAGATAGAATACAGATTATGTTTGGTAGAACCTGGTCAAGTTCAAAAGCTTGAGGTGAGGAACAAGGTTCAAAGTGGGATCTATTCTATCCCAGGGCTGATTTTTCAATCACAGACTGTTCATATCAAAGTGCGAAAGAAATATATTGTATTAAAGTTAGTGCAAATCCACATCCACTGTTTCTTAGAGCATGGGTTCCTAATACTATACATATTTAAGAAGCAATGAAGAAAACAACATGAAGATCATAGACAAATGGCAGTGAACTGACTCACAAGAGATGTGTTAGCACCACCAACCACTCTAAACTGCTGTGATCCATACTCACTGTTAAAAAAAAATAAATAAAATTGCAGTTTTAGCACGCAAGAAGTGCTCAGAAAATAACTCTCAAAAGTCAGAAATGTTCTCACCTTTGATTTGTTGCCTGTCTACCCTCCTCCTTCTCCTCCTAAAACATGTTGTTTTACACCACTGTATTTCTTGAATGCTGTAAAAATGTATTTCTGTAAGGACTGTGTGATCATGTCATACTTGTCCTGACCTAGTAACATTTACACTGTTCAGTTTCATAGCCTCCTTAATGAAACACTTCTACCAATCCTTGAACATGGCACAGGTCTTCCTTGCCTGAGTTATATGATGATGAGGCATTAAGTATTTTGAGCTATCTGTAAGTTAGTTCTATCGTGAGAAGAAGCCTAAAGGGGAAGTATAAAATCTGCCTAATATTCACTTCCTACTAAAATACTTGCTTGTTTTGCTTTGTTTGTTTGTTTCCAGATAATTTTTTTCTGACCGTTCTTTTCTCTGACTGTTTTTGAAGAGAATTAATCTTCTAATCAACTAATTCATGTGCTGGGATCTGTTTCCTAGTAGTTTTAATATCAAATCTGTATTTCCAAACCCTTTTTATTTTTTTTTTCTGCCATAGGCTAATCACTTTAGACAGACACATGATCATCCAGAGGGTATTAAATGTTCCTTTTGAGATAAGACTCTCTAGCTAGAGTTTCATTCTTATCTCTGCTTCCCATCAGAGGAGTAAGTCCTGCAGTCATGCTATAGCAATTCTGCCTCAAAGCCTTCCAACAACACTGCCATCTGCAGAAGAAAGCATATCCTTCTCTCTGCGCCTGTGTGGCATCCAAATTTCCCGCTAAACCAAGCACTGATTACCTGGCTGATATCTGTGTTTGTAAAGTAAACCTTATGCTAAGCAAGCTAAAGTTCAGATATGCTATGGCAGAGCCTTGTTTTAGGCAATATCCCTGGCAAAACAGGGTGATTTCTGGGTTTAAAGCCATGTTCTTTATGGGAGGAACCCATAGACAGTTGCACTGTCTAATGGAGAACGCACCTCAGTAAGGTTAGGGAGGGCAGTAGAAGCTAAAGGACGACTTTCATACTGATGAAAACAGTGCATCACTCTAATGTCACAGACTAGGTAGTTTTATGACAATCCTGCCATTTGTCACGACTTTTCCTAATATCCCAATTATTTGCTTAACACCTCCTCCTCCTGACAGAAGCCTTTGAACTCTCCCGTACCTGTTACTTGCTCAGTTTTGGATATACATAACAGTAGATGCCAGCCTCACTGCCAGTCAGAGCTCCAGGAGCAGGAAGCCAGCTGCTCTATGCCTGGTTGCATGGGAAAACCTACCTAGCACCTTGGGGCCACAGCCTACTACGAGCCATGCAAATGAATGAATATACTCAGTGGGCATAGTGGCAATGGGTTGACAGTTGGTCTAGGTGATCTTAGTGGTCTTTTCCAGCAGTAATAATTCTATGAAGACAGAGGACTGATGGGAACAGCCTCCTGTGCTGCCTTCGGTCAGACTATGAGGTCTCCCCAGGGTCTTCTCTTCTCTAAGCTAAACAAGCCCAATTCCCTCAACCTTTCTTCATTGGAGAGATGCTCCAGTCCTCTGATCCAGCCCTCTGATCTGTTCCTGTAGAGTGCAGATTGTAGCCACATTACTTAGTGGCACCTGACATCTTCACCAGCAGCAAGAGCAGTGTTTGAAGAATCTTATTGCCCATGAATTTTTAATAATTAACAAAGTTTTTTACTATTAGTTTCAACCTCACTAGAACAAAGGAAGTTATAGGAAAAGGTTATTTTCATTGCACATAGCTGAACACCTCTAGCAAATATTTTTTTTTCTCTGAAGCTGGTGAAAAATTCCCCAGGCTTCTGCTGAACAAGACCAGATCCCTTGCAAGCAGCTCACTCAGGACTGTCATTATTTAAAATCATGGAAAGTTACTGACCAAATTTGCAAATCACTCTTTAGTCTAGCCTACTCTTTTCAGAACAAAAAACTGCTATTCAGCTGTTTTGAGATTGACTGTCCTGTTCAGATATTCAGTACCATATGGAAAATACTGCTGGGAAAACTACCAAAATATGTAGTGTATTTCTTAGAGCTGTTGTATTATAGACTCAGCGCTGTTTGTTGTATCTTGTTATACCACGTTACAGAAAAGCCTCTCCTTTTTGTTACATGTATTTGCAGTCTCATTCTACCATCATAAAGAAATGTTTAGGTTTCTGTTCCTTTTGAATGCGTACTGAATAATGCCACTTTTTGTTTACGGACATGCATTTTGAATTTCAACGATAGAACACAAGGACAGACCCAATGAACAGCTCTATTATACTTCAGAAATTGAGTTTCTATTCATAAAAAGCTAAGTAGCTCCTGTTAGATGGTTTGCCATACAAAAAAACACTGAATACCTCCAAATGAAGCTGACTATATCAAAACACTAAAACATGAATAGCATTTGTTCTCAAAGGAAAGAATGAATCAAAGTACAACTATACTGATATATCTTCTAATACAGCTACTTACAATTTAAGAAGTACCTTTACCTTGGCTTAGAATCACTTTGATTTTTGCTATAATGTTTTTCTTATATACACCTTATTATGCAGAGGAAGGGCTTCTATAAACAGCATAAAGGACACATTTAAAGACTAATTCTTCTGAATAGAATATGCTGTTACCCATGAAATAAAATACTTTTTTAATTTTTCAGCTTAGGACATCTCAACTTCATGTTCATATTTTTAATTATTTCCCACTACTTCTAAAAACATGCACATGAACAAAAGTTATTGTTATATTTGAGAATCATTTTTCAAAAGCCATTCAGGAAAAGAGAAAACAGTAATTCTATTTCTCAGTGACAAAATCATGGCAAATGATGGCAAATCTTAACCAAAACAAAATATAATGGACCACGTATTTCACTTCAGTTGTGCAGAAATTACATGTAACCTTAGCAAACTGTGCATTGGGTAATGAATCCAGTCTTGGTATAAATATTCAGAGGCAGAAATATGCAAGCACATATTCCAGATTGTATATACAACTGTATATTTTCCTGAAGAGAATTTTATCATTTGCAAGGAACACACAAAATAAGGTTTAGATGCTAGTGCTTAATATCCTTTCTGTTTAGTTTGAAATGTAATGCAGTTTGCAGAATAATGGAAACCTCTCACTCAGCAGTTGTAGCAAACCTTTGCTGAGGGTCAAGAAGGTATTCCCTGTTCATAGCACTGTTCTACCTAAAAGTCTCCTTATGCCCGAAAGGCAGAAATCAACATCTGGCCTGATGTATCCAGGAATGGCAGAAAGACAGATGACGGCTCTCCTGGATTTTCCAAAAATGAGACCACGTTAACCAATCCACTTAGAAACATCTGATAGAACACACACCAAAGAATGGGATCCCAACTTCAGTTTCAAGTGTAAATGAGTGATGCAATGCAAAGTGAATAGAAACCCAGAAGAAGGAACAGGATTGTTTTTCATCTCCAGCCTAAAGCCCAAAGCTCCATCATCTGTGATGCCACCAACTTTTTTTGAAACTTTCTGCCTAAAACATTTAAGTTCAAGGAGATGTTCTTATAAGGGTTTTTTTTCATTTTTCATGTTTTAAAAGATCTAAAACACTTAAGCACAGTGTCCATGTGTCTCAACAAGAAAACCACTTAGAAACAGCAGTATTTCTGCTAATGGAAGCACTGTTCAAAGAAAGAACACTGGAACTTAGTTTTTGTTTATAGCCAGCATTTGCTAGAAGGGAAGACACATTGACCTCTGGCTTGTAGCAGGTAAATGTTACATTACATTTAGCAAGCCCAAATCAAAAGTGCTTTCCTATGTTGCTTTTTAGTTAATGGCATCTTCTCTGTGTTATGACAGAGGCTTTTGTTGTTCCTTCTACTCTAAAAAGTACATATTTTGGTCACAAAACAAATTCTGCAAGTTTGCTCACAATGGGAGCATCCTACAGTATGTATCTACGTGTCCAAATGTTTTGCCTCATTTCTGGATAGAGATGAGGGTTACCTTCACTTATGAAGATTACATAGAACAATTTATTTGTGACGAAGCAGTACAAGCAATTGTTACAGAGTGACTGTGATCAGTTACAGATAGAAAGGAGGGAGTCATTACTTGCTGTTGGACAGTCATGAGAAGTTGCCAAGGACCAGCAAGCCCTCACTATGCTTTGCATAGATTTTGCTCAGTACCCCTATGAATTGTGTTACCTTCAGTATAATTATTTATCTATGGTTTCTCTCCTTGGAGTAAAGGGCAGAGCAGGAATGGAGAGCTAGCCTTTGGTCGTGGGAGAACTTACACTGGGCCCTTCGTGTGCATTCTCACAGAAGTTTCTTGAGGTCAGTCCTACAACAGGGTTGCAACCACAGAAGTGCAGTTCATATGCCCCATTAAACATAGCTTGATGGTTGAGAGTAGTAAGAGGCCATGCTGATGAGAGAAGGCATCTACGAAATTCTGCTGCTGTATCTTGTTTAAGTGCTTTCTCACAGCCAGGAGTTTCACTGCCCTACACCTTCTATCAGAAGGTAGATCTTTCTGGGTGGGATCTGATGACTTGCTTTCCTTCTGAATAATACCACACTTACCTAGAGAATGGGAGGCCCTTAAGAAGGTTTGAACACTCAGTATCTATCCTGTGGACTCTGCAAGAGAGCATGTGTCCTCCATTGTCCTTTGAGGGCCTGTGACATTGCACAACCACCAATTTAACAGGTGAGCCAGACCTAGGTCATGCAGGCAGGAAAATGAGTCCATAACCTAAGAAGTACATTCACTAAAGATCAAAGTAGAAGAGGAGAGAGATCTGCTCTGATATCCAGTCCCTATCATCAACACTTAATGAAAAACAGATATGCACTTCAAGGTCAGAGTACAGGGCCCTCTCCCCCTTGGGGGACTCCTTGACCAGACTACCAGGCAAGAGCTTGTTTTCTCTCTGACCCCATTAACCTGATGGTCCTTACTGAACAGTGGCAGAGCCTCAGTGAGGATGTGAAGAGTAGTTCTGACCCCTTGGTCTCTCTGAGATGATGCTTAATGGCTTACTCTTCCTTCTTTTCAGGTGCTTTTATGGACCCTGGGATGGAATGTTACTCAGCTACCCCTCTTACACTGAGAAAAGCAGGATGCTAACATTGCAAGCTGCACCGTGAGGACCGTAAAAATAGCAGGATAGCTACAACATATCCACTTGACAAGAAAGCAGTTGTCAGCTGGGTACATAAACATCAGGTCAAAAGACTCACAAAAAGGAAAATAGACCAAAATTTTTACAAAAAGATAGATTTGTAATATAAATATCTTTAACAAAGTCAAGTCTCACCAAATACAATAAAACAAAAACAATTGATGGCATTACTTGTTTCATCACCTTCTAAATTTTCACTGTCAGTTGGACACAATTCACCTAGCTTGGTCCTAATATTGTTGTGCCGAAATATCCAGACAACTGCAGGAATAAAGTATAATTTGCATGAGGTGAACACCACTTCCTACACACTTCCTAATGTGAAGTAACATTTT
>JAOWBP010001760.1:52096340-52122865 GCA_028571105.1 Tragopan temminckii | reverse complement strand
ATATTTCATTACCTTTCTGTTCTGAAATACAGGTCTGGATAAGCATCATTATTTTGAAGACTAAACTGAATGTAAAAATTCTAGAATGCTGAGAGACTCTTCAGATAATATACAAGTTTAGCATGAATTGTTGGTTTCATTTGAAGTTGAATTGGATATTTCAATGTTACTGTTTTTCCCTCACATTTCAGGGTGGTTTCACTCGGAAATATTCTCTGAGTTCCAAAACTGGAACTCTTCTCCCAGAGTTTCCAAGTGCCCAACATCTTTTACTTCAAGGATGCATTTCCAAAGACAAGGTAAAATATGAGGTACTTCTCTTCTAATTTACAGATCAAAAATTGCCACAATGTTTCTTCATATCTTAGCCTTTGAGGTATTGACATGAAAGAGCCAGAAATGTCCATAATCAAACAGAGGTGACTGATTTATAGAGGGGGCAAACCTTTACTAACACCGATTAACTGGCTCTCCTCTGGAAAGATGGTTGAATTATTTACCTATTAACTGACCTAGTATTTTACAAACTGATGGTATGTAAGACGGGGAGAGCAAAACAAACAAACAGAGTTGTATTCATTCCAAATGCCTTTGGATATAAGGTAAATTTTGTTCTGATTAGATCAGAACAAATAATTCACAGCAAATAATTGGATGAACTTTACAATCATTCATTAATTATTTGAAAAGAGACTGTGAAAATCAGAGCACACAGGTTTTTTTGGAAGTTAGTAAAATTGTGTTCCAGAAGTAAGTATACAATCTTGCTTAACAAGGGTCAGTTCAAAGTATTGCTGTAGTATGCTTTATATCTTTGGCTGCTTTCCTTTGTGATGTCTGTATTGTATTTCTGTTCACATTGCAGACTGCTATGTCCCTGAACTGTGTTAGATACCTTTTTGGTAAAACTGTGAACTTTCAATTTTAAGCTCCAATATAGGTAATAATAGTGGTTGTCTTGAGACATTGCTTTAATACTTTTTGTTTAATGAGCCCTTCTATTAAATTTTCTCCATGTAAGCAGTGAAAACCAGGGTTCCTGTTTTGAAGAGCTAAACAGAAAGAGCCATCTGTAGTATATATGTTAGCTGGAAAGCTTACAGATTCTAAAGAAAGTCAATGAACTGGTGTACTCAGCAGTGTACCTCATCTACTGCTATAAAACTCCATTCATGAATTGATATCACTCAAACAGCATTCTTATAACACTTACAACTGGGGAACATTTGAGATTCCTTGTGGCCCAAGTAGTAGTACAGCAGTACAAATAAAACTGGATTTTACCACTCCAGCAATGAACTATAAGATGAAACTCATTTTCTCTTCATTCTTGGATTGGCACCATTGTAGCTGCTCTGGTATTGGGACCAGATGACAGGAGGTACCAAGAGGGCTTTAGGGGTGAATCCCTTCTGCAGACAGGCTCCTGGAGTTATGAAGAGGCTGTGGGAACAGAGATGTATTTCTGTGTCTCCCTCTCTTTCCCTGTTATTCTTTATTCCTTGTTCTTGGTTGTAGGTTTTTTGTTTTTGTTTGCTTTTTTTGTTTGTTTGTTTGTTTGTTTGTTTTTAATATCCTATTTTCTTTCCTCCCTGTTTTTTCCCCCTTTTCTAGCTTATCTGACCAAGGATTATTGAGATCTCTCTAGCAGTCCATACTGTTATCCTTCTGCTTACTGTCCCATCACTCAGTCCCGTAAAGTAAGATGCATCCAAAATTTTTACATCTCTAACAGAGGACAAAAGAGAAGTGACTTTCCCAAGTCTCTAAAGCAGAGAAAATGTCTAAATGATCCTTAGATTCTCTGTTGAAGAGAGTAGATAGGTGAAGTTTGACTCCTTCATTAAACTTAAGAGACTGTATGCAATGGGAATTGCTGTAGATTGTACAACTGTAGCCGTCAGTATCAAAATAGATTGATAATTTTTTTCATTATGTGTTTCTGAAGAAATACTATCTAAACTTCACATTTCCACCAAAACCTTCAAAAAATTATCATACTGTTCTTGAATCTCATATTTTGCCCCACTTTTTAACATATATGTAGTTACAGAAGCAACTGTGAAAGTCAGCAAGGTCAATTTCTAAAGAAATCTGCGTTCTCAACCTATTGGAATAAAAGCTGTTCTAAGTTTATTCAAAACCTGACCTTGGTTTGCTGGAGAAGTTCAAAAGCTGTAGTAAAACTTTCCATGTTTCTGTGCAATAAGATTGGTTTTGCTAATGTTCATATTTCTTTCCTGAAAATACTTTACAAGATTCTTGTTTTATAATTTGTTACAAATTTTTAAATTTACTGTAATTTTTTACGAACTCTTGTAATAACTCTGTGGAGTTCTTAAAATAAGGGAACGCTCCACTTTGATAAATTAGCCTGATGAGATAAAAGGGAGTTTTGCTTTTTAAAGTTCAGTTCCTGTAAGGCAGTGATTAAACTTTGACCAAATGACTGGCAGCTATTTTCTCATTTGTCCAACTAGATGATGTTTCAGAACACTCATAGACGCCTATAGTAGCCTAATGATTAACTTGCACTACTCTTTAGGATTAATCTTAGCTTTCAGAAAGGTGAATTTACCATCTGACTGGCTAATCTAGCTATTGCCTTACTTTGATATTCACATTTTTGCATTGTGTAAGGATTCAAATACTACATTTCTAGTAGCAACATTGAAACTTGAAGGCGTTGATAAAAAAATAAAGATTTGTGATGTCATTGCTTCTGAAGACCTACTTGTAAACATGCATTGCAATATATTTTATATTTTGTGTTTAAATTCTAGCTACAGAAAGCAGAAACCTAGATATCAATTGCAATACAGGAGAGAGCTAAGAAACTCTGTTTAATTATTCTTTCTTCCAAAATAGGTAGATACTCTTATAATGATGTACAAAACACACTGTCAGTGTGTCCTCGACAATGCAATTAATGGGAACTTTGAAGAGGTAAGATTGTTTGAACACACATTCTTGGTATATATACATAGGGAGCTAAGAAAGCATTATTTATGTCCATAATTCTGGTTCTTACTCCTTTAGATTCAGCATTTCTTATTACATTTTTGGCAAGGAATGCCTGACCATCTTCTTCCCCTGCTTGAAAATCCCATCATTGTTGACATCTTCTGCGTTTGTGACTCGATTCTGTATAAGGTAGGTTAGGCATTTAGTTGCATGGATAATCTCAGCCGCATTATAGCTTTTATCTGTGTAAGAACAGTGTCAAAGTTACAACAGCAGGGTGTCATGCCTGCTTTCTGCATCTGTCTATGTGAATCAGCAAGCAGAAGAACGCCATGACTACAAGCAGCTCACTAATGGTGAAATCCTTACCTGCTTTTTGTATTCAGCTAAAAGAAGGCTTGTGCGCTTCACTGACAAGGCTGAATAAGTTAAACCTGAATGAAAACTGAAGTCATGTTTTTACATAAAATACTATTGCAGTTTCTACCAGCAAAGACAGTCTTCAACATATCAACAAGGTGATTCCACTTGTGGATCTGCTACTCAAAGGCTATGTTTCATGGTAGAGGGCAGGAACAATACTGGGTTAAGATGTGCCCGCTTTTCTTGCCTTTTAGCATTCACTTCTGTCCCCATACTGTTAGATGTACCAGCAAAACCATTTAGTTGGCTGCATTCTGAGCTGGTTCCGATTTTTAAAAAATAGTAAGAAACTTTTTTTTGTAGAATTTTTATGCAGTGTGAGCTCTTAGATCTTTTTCCCAGCGTGATCTCACATATGGTTATGCTAGTGTTAGTTTCACATTGTAAGGGCGCAATTAAGACTGAACGAGAGTGAAAATAAGTTAACAAAGTTCTTGTGTTTTTAGTTTGTAAAATTAAATAATTAACTGGTAGGTGTAAAGTATTTTAAGTTCCTATGAAATAGTATATTGTTTAATTAGGAAAAAATTGTCATCCTCTCTTTAACACATTTTGCAGCTGTATGGAGGAAATAATTAGTGGCATAACAGCGAACACCGAGCAGTCGAAAGAAGAAACTTGAGGCTGTTTAGCACTGAGTGCCTTATTATTAAGTTTCTGTCATTCTTTAATGAACAGTGAGGGAAAATTTCCAAGGGAAGAAAATCTGTATTTCTTAGAAGCATATCAAGCTATAAAGCGAGAAAGTAATTAACACTGAAGATGGTAATTACTACCCTGGAAATGAGTCATTATGCCTAATTTGTTTGTAGAGGAAATATTGTACACTATGTTCATGAGACTTTTTCTGCTTTAAACCTGATGGCCCAGTAGATCCAATACTAACTTTGTTGATAATAAATATTTAATCTAATGGACAAAGAAATACTAGAGGAGCTCTGAATTAGAAATTTGATAAAGAAGAACTATGCAAAGTTCATGAATTTATCGTTGTCCCTTCTCTCTGTCTCTCACCATTTCTTTCTTATTATTATTTTAGACATTCTTGTCAGCACATCCAAGGAGGAATTCCACTGTGTTGTTATCAAACCATTTGAGTTCTTAATGGGAAAATATTTTGACAATATAGGTGATCTAACAACTTTGCCTTCTGCAATAAGCTGCCCCAGAAGACATGTCAGCTGGCAGAGTTTTTTTTGCCAAAACAGTTCCATAATACCACAGTTAGCTATAAGTGATCTGTCAAACTCTGAAGAACTTCAATGCCACATGCAATACGATGGTAGGAAGAGTCAGACAGCTAATAGTGTTTGAGGACTTGGGAGACTCTTGAGTATCTGCTTTATATTGGAACTAACGGTGATGTCTGAAAAGTCAAAATGATTAGGCACCTCACTTCTACTGGCTGCTCTACTGTAAGGCAGGTCTACTGTAAGCAGTAACGTGCTGCAAGAAAGCATACATTAGGAATGGGAAATATGTAGGTGTATAAACATCTCATATACACCTATCTAATAGTGATGGGAGAAAGATGAATATAGCAAGAAATCTGGACGGTAGTCTGAATGGCTTTACTCTGTGTAAATTCCCTGTCCTTATCATTTTACAATCTAAGTAGAGAAGAATGAATAGAATGAAGTGTCCAGTGGAAGTTTGATATCATTTTATGTTACCTTTTTGAAGGTTCTTACAGATGTACTTATCCCTGCAACAATGCAAGAAATGCCAGAAAGGTAGGTATAATAATGATACATTCTAATTGATAGTCATATTCCAAGAAAATGGAGAACAAACAGCAGAAATTCTGTAATCTAGAGATTTTTTCCTCACAATATTTAAGCTCATTTTTAGAAAAGTAAAGTATAGCAAAATACTATCAGCTGTGAGGACAGCTGTAGAAGTAGAACAGTCTTAAAATATTAGACAGTATTTTAATGTTCTGTTTTTTGGCTTGTTGAATATCTTGAAATATATTTCTTCTAGACTAAAGCCTTGGAAGACCAAAAAAGAAAGAAATATACTCTTACTGTATGAGGAAAAATAATTGTTATCTTTTTTTTTTCAGAATACTTTTCAGGTTTGTATCGTACACATCTTCATGGTATCTAAGTATTTTTTTTTCAAGACAGTTACAAGAGGATTATTATAAGTTACCTCTGAATCTTCTCACTTTTCCTTTCCCTTGGAGGCTGTCATATGTGGGGTTTTATGTCTGTCTAAGATCTTGAGTTTCAGATATCTGTAATGGTTCTTGGATTTCTTATGGTTTATTCTTAAAGCTAATTGTTTTCAACCCATTTCAACTGGCAGATAGCTTACGTTTTTTTCTCAGAGGGGATACAGATCAATACATAGTCAGTTTTGGCCTCCTGATGATCAGTCATTTCCTGTTTTCTTTCAGGGATACCTGAAGAGTAATTCACAGATCTGTCCAGGATTCTGTGAATTATTTTTAAACAAATGCAGTAAATTTTTTATTGATATTTCTCTAAAATACATTTTTTACTGTAGTTTACTGGCAGATATAAGAAATTTTGCAAAAAACTGGGAACAGTGGGTTGTTTCCTCTTTGGAAAATCTACCAGAAATCCTGATGGATAAGAAACTGCCTATTGCTCGAAGATTTGTTTCCTCCCTGAAAAGACAGACATCATTCTTACACCTAGCACAGGTAAACAGAATAAGATTTGTACATAAAACACTGACAATTATATTCAGTTCATCTTTCTGGCTTGCAGATGCTAATTCTTTGTATTTTAAATGTTCAGCTTCAGCCATGGAAGACTTATGCCTTTTAGTTTTCAGTGAATGAGAAGGCAGAGGCCATAAATAGACCTTGTCTAGACATTCTGAACTTCAAAATTTTGTAGTAGAGAAGAGAGAAAAGACCGTGGTTGTGATGAGCTATTATCATGGGAATATTTGGCAATTGAATGATAAAGTGGAATATATGAGAATTTTCTTTAGTACCTTCTTGCCTTGCAAAGGTTCACTGTCTTGTTCATAGTATCCTTTAGTGAGTTTATCCCTTCTGAATTTTAACTGCAAGGAATACGTGATAGATAGCTGAAGGTTCCAAGGCTGAGTTGGTAGGATGCAGATATCTGCAATTAAGAGGCACCTCCATATGAAGGTTTGGTAGATTGTTGAAAAGGATGCAGTACCTTTTTCAGAACTTAGGTGCTAATGGGGCAATCTTTTGAGGGAGTAACCCTCATGCATAACTGTAGATGCACCATATATTCTTCTTGACTTAGGCTTCTGTTGTATAAGTCTTAAGACAAAAGTAGCATGTGGGTGATGTGAAAATTATCTGGAAAGGAAGGCACATTACAAAAATATTAGAAGTCTAATGGAAAGAGAATATTATCTCATCTGACCTACAATAAACACAGCTAAGAAAAGACAGCTACTGATTCTTCTCTGAGAAGCTTCTCAGCATTTTGTCTTGATTTCTCATACAGATTGCTCGGCCAGCACTTTTTGATCAACATGTGGTGAATTCCATGGTGTCAGACATTGAAAAAGTTGATTTGAATAGTATTGGCTCTCAGGCACTCCTTGCAGTCTCAGGGAGCACAGATTCTGATGGAGAAGTCTACAATGAATGTAAGTCCGTGGTGATATATTTGTAAAGTTAAAATAAATTCACTCTTCATTCCATGCCATACTACATGGAGATTGGCAGAGAAGAGGCACAAAGACCCTGCATTCTCTGTTTCAGCTCATCATTAACTTTAGATTAAGAAAACCAATTTGTTGCCCTAGCATGTCCTATAAAAATATAAATAATATAAATATAATATAAATAATAAAATATAAAATTGCGCTGAGAAATCATCCTAGATAGATGATTTTAAACGGTTGTTGAAAAAATAATTTCCATGTCAGCTGCTAATTGTAATAGAATCCCTTTTGAAGTTCTATCTTATTATGTGGAAGTATTAGCATGGATTCTTGAAAAATGTTCCCAAAATCACATGTAATTATAGTTTAATTTAATAAATATTCAGGTTAGATTACATTCTTTGTTTTTGTTTTTATTTTTGACCAAAAGCTTATCTGTAAAAAACCAAAAACATAACTTTCTGTGAAGTATAACAGCTATTTTAATAAAGAAAAATTGAGTGAAGTACAAGTGCAGAGAATGATAATCCTTTTTCAGTTAATTTTATATACACTTATTTCTGAAAAAAAGATATTGATATTGAGATATTGTTTAAAAGACAATTCTTGCCATGGGAAGCATGTTGACTAGTTTGGAGAACTGAAAGAATAATAGCAAGGTGTTGTCTTCTGTGTATTGTTATTTTGATCAGAAAAGTTTGTTCTCTTACATAATGAATCATAATCCTATTCAGGCACTTTCTCAAGAATGGGAAATAAAGAAGTTAACTTGTAAAATGTAAAGGAAACCAAAGACATTATAGAAGTCTGTCACATTACAGATAAAGCTGTTCTACTAAGCTTAGTAATAGGTAGGTTTTCAAGGATGAGCCTTAAAATGAATGTAAAATACCCAATTTTTTTTTTTTTTTGCTTTTATTTTCTTGTAAAACTATATTTTATCATTGTAATGCTAAAATAAGTAAAATATATATGCATAATAGATGTGTGTCTGCTTGCTTCACTGAAGAGCAGTTCTTCTCTAATTCTTTGCCTTTCCTTTCCATGCTACAATATTGTCATACGGCTGGTGAGTGGCTTTTTCTCATGTTCAGAAGAACATGGAATGATATATTCTCCTTTTTCACACGGTAGACGACTCTATTACTGTATTCCAAGAACTGAAGGACCTTCTAAAGAAGAATGCCACTGTGGAATCATTTATTGAATGGCTGGATACTGTGGTTGAGCAAAGAGTTATCAAGGTACCTTTCAGATATTCCACCTGACTCAAGACTACTTAATTAGTTCTAGTTAATCATGTTGAATGCTGTTGAATATTTTTACATTTGTGAAAAACTAAGAAAGGTGAGCCAAAGTTGTTCCTTAGAGAATCAGATTTTTCTTTCATATTGCTGAGATGTTACTGCATGTAATATAGGTTAAGTGCAATAGATGGATTCAGAAGTAGCTAACTTGTGGAAGACTTTCTACAGACCACAATTGAAGATACCATGTTATAGCTTCACGAGGTGCTTAACTTGGTAATTGAGACTTTTAATGGGATTTTTTTTAACCAGCTTTATCAGATACTTCATAATCACAAATATTTTAAACATGTATAGTTACAAATGATCACACTTTCTCAGGGACATGATTTAGTGGAGGGTTAGAGTTAGGGTAATATGGTCAGGTTGCAATTGAACATGATGATCTTTAAGGTCTTCTCCAACCTGAGCAGTTCTATGATTCTATGATTCTACTACAGTTCAGAGCAAAGTAATTGAGTTTTCAGCTGTAGCTCAAGGAAGATACATAAACTCAATTTGTGAATTAATGTAAACCATCAGAAAGAAATGTAGCATGTGATAATGCTTGCTAATAGCTTTAAAGACTTGTCTTTTCGTCAGGTCCTATGCTGTCTGGAAATGCTATGATAGTTTATTCACCATTTTAGGGACCACCTTTACATGAATGGGTGCAAGAGGAGGAGGTAGTGCAGTTAGCTTTGACTTGAGAAGAGTGCCTCTGCCACTTCACAGACGTTGACTTGTTATTTTCCCTTTCTTTACTTGTTTTCCCAAGTTTCAGTGGGTACATTAATATTTTCTCTGAGTTTACTATAATCTCTGAGCAGCACAGTGAGGTGCTTTGGGTGAGTCAGGGCAGTAGAGCCTAACCAAATTCTCAGAAGCACTTGCCTAGGCACAGAACTCATACTGAGGCTGAGCAATCACAATTTATTTTAGAACTGATTGATTACAGTCTGAAATTGACTCTCCAATTTCAAAACACAATTCTTAGTTAACAAGCCAGGTAAAAACAATGAAACACTCTCCTGTTCATTGTCTTCTATGTAATACTGTATTATTAAATTTAAAAGGTGTGTTTCCTAGCATTGTACTCCTGTAGGAGTAAGAAATCAGCAAGTCCTGATATCGTTCTAAATCAACTGAGTATGAGCTGAGCATTTACAGAACATGTAATCCTTCCATTGTTGTCTTCTGTTCAAGTATGGTTACTTTCAAACTCACACAACACTTCCCTTTTACTTGCTGTTTGAGAAAGCAACAGTGCACACTTTTACCACATGAACAAATCAGAGTATGAAGTGAGCAGCATTAAAAGCCCCAATGTTATAATAGCAGCCATATCATTTCATAAGAGAAAGTCTAGGAGGTATTATATAGATTACACTGAAGTACAGAGACTAATTTCCATTCTCTGTTTGTATGGAATAACATGGCATCAGAGGATATTTTTTTCTTCTTGTCCTTTACACCTGTACACATACAGAACTATTTCCCATCTTCAGTTTTAGAACATGAGCTTCTTTATATTCCTTCAGGTCACAGCAGAGTCCAAGCGGTAAGCAGTTTGCTTCATTGAATGTGGTTAGATCTCTACACTGGTTGCACTGAAAAGAGTGAATGCTGCTGTTTGTCACTTTAGGACAGACTTTATGAAGACAGTTTAAATCAGGCAGCTTGTTCCCCTCTGCCACGTGAGCCTGAGTCAAGAACTCTCTGAACTTTTAAGCATATTCAGTTCTCCTTTCTCCTTTCCTGTGTGTAGAAGGCAAGTTAGCATAACTACAGTATTCTGTTACATCTGTCTTTCAGGCAAGCAAGCAAAATGGAAGGTCATTAAAGAAGAGAGCTCAAGACTTTCTTCTCAAATGGAGCTTTTTTGGTGCTCGAGTGATGCATAACCTCACTCTGAACAACGCCTCAAGTTTTGGTACCTGGACTTTGTAAAAACACTTACATTTTTGTACATATGTGCCAACATTTATCCACCTTATGCTATTTTCTCAGCAGAGGAGCCTGTCCTAGCCTAAAGACTTTTTGATCAAAGCCACAAATACTGTGCAATGTGCTTTTCAAATTAACATTTCACAGTAAATGATAGTAATAATTTATTGGTGATCTGTGTCTCATGTTCATTGTCCAAGATAGTTTTTGTTTCAACTGCTGTTTGATATTACTTTGCCATTTGCAAACTAAAATCTGTGTTTGCTTTAATCTGACACTGGAGCAGTAACTACATACCTCAATAGGAGACAGAAAATTCTAATTATTTATCTTACATATTGACCAAAAAAAGATTATTGTTATTGTGCATAAGTTTTTTGTTTGTTTGTTTGTTTGTAAGAGCAAAAAGAATTTGACAGGTCAATTTTGTTTTTCAGTTCTGAAATGAGCAGGCACTCAATAGTATTGTGTGGTTTTTAAAAATTAAGTTTCACTTGTCTGTCTTTAGAAGTGTTTATGTTTTTGAGGACTCTCAGAAATAGTATTTTATAATACAGAAAATGCTAGAGCAAATAAAATTAACTTTAAATACAGTGCATCATTTCACAGGTTATCTCTGTAGTTGTAGGTACTTAATTATCTAAAATTGAGCAGCTATTTTAAATGACTATAAGGACAGACACATTTTTAATGTGATACATCCTTGAAATAAGGTTGAGGACTTCACCAGTTATTGTCTGGTTACTTAGCACAAAGCAAACAGAAATAGAGCAGAGGCATTCTAGCAGACTTCAGCCTTATCTAGCTCCACTGTGTGCCCTCTTCAAGTATAAAGCATGTCTCACTTTCATCAGTATTTTTCTTTGATGTAATTAGTGGTCAAATAGCCTACAGGACAGTAAACAATTGAGCTAGGTGGGCCAGTGCAAAGTGAGATTAGAGCTAGAAGTTAGGCACTATCCAGTGTTGGTCTTGCCAGGTCATTTAAAGTCCACAATTATTTGTTTGTTTCACCAGCTTCTTGTAGAGTGGTGAGAGATGGTCACAAAGATAACTTGGCTACTCTCCCTCTTTCTCCTCCTTAAAGGTTCTTTTCATTTGATCCGCATGCTGCTAGATGAGTACATCCTGCTTGCCATGGAGACGCAGTTCAACAATGACAAAGAACAAGAACTCCAGAATCTACTGGACAAATATATGAAGAATTTAGGTAGCTAGATCTTGGTTCTTTTGAATGTATTCCTGCATTTTTAGAAAATTGCATATTTGTTTAAACAAAAGTAGACTTATGCTCTTTCCCTGAATTTGTAGTTTTAAGTCACATTGTTAAAACCACCTACCTGAAATGGTTATGACCATTAATTCACCATTTCATTTCCACCATCAACCATAGTTGATATAGTTGAATAAATCTGTGGGGGGGGGATGCTACTATGCAGGATCACTTAAATGATCTTGGGTGCAACTAACACTCTTGTAGTTGTAGCTGAAGGAACACAAACTGGTGTGAAGAGAAGTATGTCTAGCAAAGAGAGCAGAAATTCCCAATCCAATTTTTCAGCCAAATCTGAAATATGTAGTTACACCTTGAACTAGGAATGTATTCAATGTTAACAAATTATGAATGTCCCTTGAAGTTTGGTACACAAAGTTGGAGGCGTATTTAGCAACTGACCAAAATACTACTGTGGAAGAGAAACAAAAAGAGCTTAAAATAATATCCTTAATATTTTGTAGCTACTGAGATTCAGAGTTAGGCATTTGGAGGACACATCCTCAAGGTCTTTTGGTATAAAATGAAAGAATATTAAGAAATGGCATTTGATCCCTAAGACATGGATTAAATTCTGGTCCAAGTTAATCCCCCAAAATGTAGTGAAATTCCATTGGATTCTGCTGAATTTATGTTGATTAACATTAGTATCTGTGATCAGTACTGAAGCCTTTGGTTATTGTTACTCTATTTAATCTGCACTGTGCTGCAAGAAACTTGCATAGAATTTGTCTGACAGTAGATGGCTGCACCTTTTCTCTCCACCCTTCAGGAAAAGCCTTGTCCTATGTAGCAATTGCCTTTTCCTGAGACATTTTGGTGAAGTCCTTTAAACTGTAGCATAAAGCCATGATTTCCAGAAAAATAACAAAATTTCCACTGAATTTATCAATAGTATGCAGAAAACTGAAGAACTACTGATGATAAAAAATGCTTTTGTTCTAGATATCATATGAAAATAGATACGCTTCAAGCACTCTAAAACTCTCATTGTTAAACCTTTAAGATGTAGTATCATGAGCCTCAGTGCAATTTACTTCATTGCTGACATTTACTTCAAGGGAATAAATCTGATTTATATTCGCACTATGATGATTTCAGTAAGGAGCTGATAATACCATTGACATGTATTACATAGATCTGTAGTCGGGGAATGTGATTTAGACAATATCCATTCTGATCTGGGAAGATTAAGGCTAGAGCAATATTTATTTTCAACTGCGTACAAGAAATGGAGGCTTCACTGTGTTTTAAAATAAGCAAACGAGTTTATGAACAAATCAGACATCTCATGTGCTGTTTATATATTAGTGTTGAATTTATGTGCAATGATCACTCATAACAGCCACCAAGAGTTGTCCACTTATTATTCCAGATGCAAGCAAAGCCACCTTTACTGCATCACCAAGCTCTTGCTTCTTAGCAAATCGTAACAAAGCTGCTTCTCTGCCCAGTGACACTTCAGTCAAAAATGAGTGTCTAGCGGAGCAAACCTACGTGTCCTTGTCAGCTAGTCAGCCTAGCAGTATGCCTTCAGGTCTGAATCTCTTTACCACAGGAGATGGTGAGAATATGCAGCTGACAGGTATGTAGCAGTTCTCTTAGTCCTTCCTCCCCTTGTTTGCTTGTTAGTCTTTCAGTTCACAATAGCACATTACTGTAAAAGGAAAAATGCCCATATGTATTTATGGGAACCTCTAGTAGTAACATCCCGCATGCTCACCATCTGTGCTGATTCATGGAAGGGGGCAATTTTAGAGACCTGCCAGTAATACATACTCTTGGTACAATGAGAAAAATATCACACATCATGGCTTGATGAGATTCTTGTGAGGCATGAACAAACATGACATCCTGAGCATAAAGACTTTCAAATGCTGGGATTTCACACTGAGTACGCCAGTCTCCAATCTGGAAAATGGCATTCAAAAGCTTTCTAACCCAAAGTCGTGGATTAAAGAACCTACATTGTGTAGGTGGAAGCCAAACCATATGCTTTGTAAAAGTTTCAGATGGTAACATGCACTTCACCAGAGGGTTAGTGTCTTAACAAATCCATTGTACTCATGAGAACTGCAGTATGAACACTAGTGATGGCTAATGCTTATTTATTGCAGGTCAGATGGAGCTGCCTCAAAGCACTGGTAACTTGATGACTCCACCCATTTCACCAGCCCTGGTCAGCCGAGGAAGCGTTATCAACCAGGGGCCAATGGCTGTGAGACCTCCAAGTGTAGGCCCTGTGTTATCCACACATTCACAGTGCCCTTCCTACTCAGAACCCCTTTATCAGACTTTGTCACAAACCAATCAGAACTACTATGGAAACAATTCCAGTTACCAGGCTATGTTCAGAACTCAGGCCCATTCCACTTCAGGAGTTTACCACCACAGAGCAGAGCACAGCCGATTCAGTGCTTTGAGTGAACAGCAGTTCTCCAGAGACTACTTCAACAACAGTTGTGCTGTAACTCCATACAGTGCCAGATCACCTTCCAGCTATTGTCCCTCATCCATGACTCAGGATGCACACAATATGCAGTTTCTGAATACGGGAAGCTTCAATTTCTTGAGCAACTCAGCATCTACTTGTCCAGGAGCAACATATCCCCCTAATGCTTCCAATGGTATAATACATACTAAGAATATTTTATTTTTCCCTTTTGTTTCTCTTTCCTTGCTGGAGTGAAACGCTTTCTGTCTGCCTTTTTTTTTTTTTTCTATGGAAGATATTTCAGCTCTTAATTATACCTTCATGTTTTTTACTTCTCTGATGACGTGCGTAGATAGTAAAGCAGCTTAACAAGCTACTTCAGGATTTATTTTCCTGTGGGAAATCCTCAGTTGACCTCAAATGCCTCTCCTACACCTCTGCCAGTCTTCCTCTAGCACCATTGCCATGTCTTGCACAAAGCAAGAAAAACTAGGATGACTTTGCCATTTGTCAATCTCTTGAAAATCCCTCAAAACATTTACTATGAAACTATTTCCCAGAATTCAAGAGTAAAGTTTTTGCCACAGTCTGTTTCAGAGATGTAGTCAGAAAAAACACCACTCTCTTCTGGAGGAAAAAACGCAATGGAAATATTGCTTGTATGTGAGTTTGTATATGACAAGTATGTATTACCGTGAAATATTTTTTTCTGTGTGTATTTTCCTTGTTTGTCAGATTCAGAAGGGAGACTTAAAACTCCCTTCCACAAGTCCACATGACTGATATGAGTCCACACGGCATCTGTTCTGACCACTTGTTGCAGGGCACTGTTTAATTCTGAACTTAGAATGTGATACAATGGAGATGCAATTCTGTAATGAAAGCATGACTGAACTCGAATTTGTTTTGCTCTGTGGTTATCTGTCCCCCTTTTGGGTCCGTCACTGCATGCAATATTAAGGTGACTAGGCCATGTGTGCATGTAAATAACCTTACTCTCAAGAAACTCAGCTGATAACAATTACCTTGTGCTCCAACTCACCACAGGCTCCTATACTACCATTTCTCTTCAATAATAATTTCACTCTACTTTCTTTTTTCCAATCTCCTGTCAATAGGATATTATGGAAACAATATCAGTTATCCAGAATCTCACAGACTTGGATCAATGGTGGATCAACATGTTTCTGTAATCAGCAGTGTAAGTAGCATTCGATCATTGCCATCATACAATGATACACATGATCCACTGAACATCTTGGATGACAGCGGAAGAAAACAAACAGGCTCATACTACACAGAGTCCTCACCTTCAATTGTCTGTCGAAATGCTATGCGTAAGTATATCCAAGGCTCAGGAGCGATGAACTTTTTAGCATCTTAACAAGAACTGAGGGTTAAACTGTAACTCATATATATAGCATCTAAGATGCAATGTAAAATAAAATAGCTAAGTGCATGGGATGTATCCTGTGATGTTTCCTTAAATTTTCAGGACAGTGAGTTGAGTATCTCTTTGTTCCTTTTAAGAGAACTGTGATTCATTGTCCATGAGATTGAAATGGATGGCCTGAATTGCAGAAAATTACGTGTTAGGAAACACTTTTTAACTATTAAGTGAGCTAATAATGAACCGGGCTCCTCTAAGGGCTCTTCAGGATCCTCACTGTCAAGCAGATCAAATGAATCCTGGCTCAGTAATGTCTAGATGTACACTTTCTGTATTATAGTCTCTTCCCTCCCTGTTCTCCAATAACTGTGTGAATCAAGCAGATTTCCTACTGACAGTGAATTACAGGTGAATTTACCTAATCACCAATTTTTGATATGTACATTAAACAAACGATAGCTGAGTTTGGTTTTGCATTCCCAAAAGACTCTGAAGTATCACACTGAAGAGGTAAACTAGGGCACAGTCAGTTCATTTCTCCACAAGGTTACCTCTTCCTGTTACTTACTTGTTAAGCATACGCAGTAGGCCAATCACTACTTGCCTCTTGAAGGCTTTGCAAGGATTTAACAGTTTTTTAAGGATGCTAAAGAGCAGGGGAAGGAATACAGAACCACCAGAGGGGGATTGTACCCACCAACTTTCTTTGGTATGCTGTGTTATGTGCTAGGTGATGGTGGTACCATAATGACTATGGACCTGAATGGTGCAAGGTACGAAAAGATGATTACAGCAAATACAAACAGCTTTGAAGTTTTTGTGAAAGATGGCTCATACACAGGCCCATAGATGGATTTTTAGCAGAGTTCACTGATGCATTAGTTTTGGCTTGTTCCCTCATGCTATTCTCTGACAGTGTGAAGAGCCACTAAAGAAAAGTTGTAGAAGTATAAGTAAATTCAGTGAAGAACAGAACTGCTGAAATTTCAATTCTTCACATGGTGCACCTGGTAGATCGGGGTTTCCATCAGATGAAATTATATTGTGTTTTTGATGCTGTTTGTTGTTGGGTTTTTTTTTTGTTCTGTTTTTTTGTTTGTTAAATGCAGTAGATAGAAAACTTGCAATTATGTTAACCATTTTTTTCCACAGCTTCAAACATGCAAACCACATCTTCGCAGTGTATGTATGGAACATCTGGTCACTTCACTCCTCAGGAAAATCTGGAGTCCCATGAACCACCAAACAGAGACATGGTATCATCTTTACCACCAATTAACACAGTCTTCATGGGAGCAGCTGCTGGAGGAACCTGAACTGGGAGAGACGTGTCACTGTCTTAAGCTTACTTTTCCATTTCAGACATTAAGGCTATGATGACAATTCTTATAGTTGGTGGAATACGAAAGTATTACATGTAGCTGTAAAATGAACCATTTTAGGGATTTTAGCACTCCTCCATGCAGCAAAGCAGATACATTCACCTCTTTTTTCCTACTTATGAATCACTCAGGATTGTTCTTCTTACAGCTTTTCAGTCAGAAGTTCAGGATGGACATAAAGAACTAGTGATTCTTGACAGCAAGACTAACTTGTAAAGAAATGATTACATCTCTTCCTAATTTATTAAAAATGATATTTTAGTCTTTCACATATCTTTTATATTAAAATGTTTATTTAATGCCTGTGTTGCTCACTATTTATTAGGACAACAGAGTAACTGTTTACTTTCTCTTATTTGACAATTGTCAAATTGTATCCTACCTCCTATGGAAATGTTTACAAGGTCAGTTTTTACTGTTTTAAATGAAACTAAACCAAATTCTTACTTTTTTACTGTTGTGCTCTGGAAAATTAATTTCAAGTGTCTAGTGCCTACCTGTGTAAGTGGAAGTTCTCAGGAAATAAATAAAACATATTGTGGGATCTTTTTCCTTTAAAGTAAACTGCTTTCTCTTAAAACCAACAAAACATGCAAATATCATTAGCTAGCCAATGTCAATAGCGTGTTACTGTAAGTGGATAACTGAAACAAGTGAAACTATGGCACAAAATGTTATGAGATTTTTCAATATTACTTGTGGTTTGAGCCCCAGATTTCTACTGGTGGAAATTCACAAAAAGGTGTCCATCACATTTCATGAGTTCAGGAAAACTGTGTATGTTCAGCTCAAGGGTAGTAAAGATGATCAAATATGTTGCAACTCTACAGATCAGCTGTTTTAATAAAAAACTATTTTACAGGTGCCATGATATTCTGTATACAAACATGCATTTACATATTTTTCTGAAGAAGTGAGGTGAAGAATATTAATATTATTAAAGAGGATGAAGAAAAGAATACACTTATAAAACAAGCTTTTTTCGTCCATTTTCCTTTAATGTTTTTTGTAATTACATGCTGACTGCAGGAAAAACAAAACAAAACAAAAACAAACAGAAAGAACCAACCACAAATAAAAAAGAAGCATTGACAGAAATAAGTCATGAATAATTCCTGATATGAAATATTTTATGCAGATTTGAGGTATCATAGTTCAGTAATTAAGATGAAGACTCCCACTCAATTGCTTCCTTATTCAGAGTGAGGTCTTATGTTGATACTAAAATGTTGTACTGATATGGGAATGTTTTAATTTCAACAAAAATTCCCAATGATATGTTGTGGGGCAAGGCTTTACAGCAAGTGAAGGAACTACTGCAAAATTCTTATTTCTTCATAATTATTTAGAACTTGATATATTTTTTCCTAATATTAATGTTCTAAAAATCAGGATTCTCATCTGGTCAACACAAATCCCAGCTGTAGTCAGTGTAAAGTGATCCCTCCCATTCCTAATGGGATGAGATGGGGAAGGGTAGTAAGAAGGGAAGAGAGATGCCACTTTCCTGAAATGCTTGGCTCCCTTCACAGACAAATGGCACAGCTTATACTTTAAACTGGAAACTTCTAGATGATTGAATTTATGTGAGTAAATATGTATAATTAAGAGGAAGTAGACAGCCACTAGCCGACAGTCTTAGTCCATCAAGTCCTACATAAAAAGCACAGTTGATGGTACATAGTGACTCGTACATAATTTATATGCATCATTGCCAGTCATTTTTTTTTTATGTGAGCCATTTCACATTCATTTCTAATTTTTTTTCTTTTTTATTTTGGGGGACATAAACTAATTTATCTGTACTCCATCTGAGATAAGAAAGAATAGTCTACCATTAAATGTGCAGATTCTCATGATGACTGCAAAACTCAGAGTAGCATGAAGTATCACACTACTGTAAATCACAGTTCATTATCAACAGCAAAGAGCAAGAAAAAAAAACAAGCCACCCTAACATTCAAAGAGAAATTTCTCATAGTATTGCATAATAAGGAAAAAAAAAAAGCGATAGTTGTATCTAGCAAGACCAAATGAGAAATTGTCATCTTATGACTTTATGACCTGTCAAATAAGTAGTTTGATGAATTCAAGAAGTTTTATCCATGGGAAACCAAATCACTCAGTTCTTGGGGATAACTCATGGGAAGATTCTTACTTTTGGTTGTTTAGCAGCATCATGGTAAATATGTTGAAAAAGGAGTGGAGCCAGGAGTTGGACTCACTAATCCTTATGGGTCCCTTCAAGCTAAAAATATTCTATGATTCTGTGAGTGGCGACTTGGTGTTCTTGGTGTGTAATTACAATTTTATGTATGCATCAATATGTTGTTTATAATATATACATGTCAGAAAATCTGAGACAGAAAATAGTAGATATCAAGTACAATCCACATCAAATGCGTATGACTCAAATGTGGGTTTTTTGTGCGTGTGTATTTGTTTTGTTTTTCTGCGAGAGGGGAAAAAGAAAAATGAAATCTTTCTGGTCTATTTATCAATATCCGTGAATTTGAACTGGTGCTAAAAGAGGTGAAACAGATGAATGAACAAGTTAAATCTGCTGTCACTTCTAATGTAAAACTGTTTTAATACAAATTTGATCCAGTGAGAATAAGCAATATTAGAGAAGAACCTATTGACTTGTGTGACACGACTCTGTGCCTCGCAGTGCAGTGGGGAAATTTACATATTTTGTGCTGGAAGAGAAGTGCAGTTCTTGTTCACAGAAGACAGGATCGTGGAAATTTTGCTCTAGACTCAAATGTTGCCTTTACCTTCAAATGTGTAGAGAATGCACAGTGAAATTATTTATAGTTTCAGAGGACTAAACTGGAAAGAACTTGCACTGAGCCACTGGTTTGGCACAACTGGTTCGTAATTTATGCTCCACAATGAACCTGTGCATCACACTGTGTCATGGTTTTCTCTAGATCTGTGTTCATGACAGGGGACAGCAGGCCCGCAGACCCAATAGGCCCCCCAAAAAGGGGAGGGGAGAGGAGAGGGTAAAGGAAACAAAGAGGGAAAGAAAGAGAAAAAAAAACAACAGTGACAACAATCTAAGGAGGAAAATTAATTTACTATTTATAATAGCAGAAATACAAGTTAATTGAGATTAAAGCCAGTAAATCAAATAAATGAGAGAGTTTCTGAAAACCAATGTTCTTACTCTGATCCTCCAGGGAGCAAAAAAAAAGTCTTGTGACTTCCACAACTGGTGAAAGTGGGTTGCTTCTGCATTTAGTGGGGGCTATTGAGATTTTGTGAATCTTACTGCCAGACTATCTGATCTAATTATGATTCCCTCAAGGTGTAGGCTTAGGAGAAGATAAAAAATTGATCTGAAGTTTTCATTTGGAGATAGAAGAAGACAAGGCTGAAGTCACATTTAGAAGGAACTTTCAGAGTGAAAATAATTTAAAGTTCTAGACCCCATCGTCAGTTAGATGCCTGAGGCTGGCACTGGGGAATCTAAAGTCATAGCTAGGGTTCAAGCCAACATAAACTGATAAATCTGAACTAATTATGGATGTAAGACATTTAAGGATCTATACTCATTCCTAAAGTTAGTAAAAATCACTACATAATCATTAGCTTCAGGTAAGAATCCAAATAAAAGGCTAGGACTAGATCAGTAGTGATGTGAACCAGGATCAGTGTTATGTCTTGGAGACAGTGTGGAAAAGAGAGGGCAGTTCCTACAATGAGAGTCTCAGAGTAGTTCCTAATGTTACTACTGGGCATGTCTTATGTTTAGACAGGCTTAAGTTTAGGGTTGCATTTTACGTTGCTTTAGCCTTGTTAATCCAAATTACTTGCAAGTCTGAAAGAAGTCATTAGGGCAGGATAAGGACCATTGTCAACATGACCCATTAGCTGCACATAATTGACTGGGTTGTGTGAGGTTTTGTTTTAGTAGCTAGTCTACCTAGATTTTGGACAGATGGGACAGACAATATTGATTGAGGAACTTAGTTTATTGCTGGGGCTGGAAGAAGAATTTTAATTAGTTTAAAGTCCATTTTACTAAAACACTGCTTAAAGGAATCACCTAAGTATTTTAGGGGTTAACACTGGCACTAGATACAAGATTCAAGTTTGGCATTAAGGATTGCATCTGATGCCAGTCTGAGAGTATAATTCAGCAGTGGGTCTTGAAAAGGCCGCAGAGCTAGATATAAGTTGTCCTGGAAAGCACATTTCTGCCTATGCTGAGTCCTAGGTCTGGACAGAGTCAGTGGGTTAGGGTCTAGCTTTGCTCAGAATGGGTGAACTTGCTTTACTGAGGTGATCAAGGAGATTCGGGGATGTTGCTACAAGGCCTCACCTGGTTATCTCATTCAAATGTGAAGGCAAAATCTGTGCTGGGTACAAATTGGAAATTTAATTATAAGGACAACCACCAAATTTAGGTTGTGGTAAAGGTATTAATAGGTTCATGTCACAAACAGAGAAAAATGTCTGAATGTCTAAGTATATTATCAGGAAGAGACAATGGATGGAGAGAAAAAAATGTCAAGAACAAGAAGAGGAGAAGGTAGTAATGGAAAGTGTGACAAGCAATATTCCTGGTGAGTTAAAGCAGAGGTCCGGAGAACAAGAAGATAATTTAGATGTTTTTTCAGAAGATTAGCATAACCATGAGGAAATACATGATCAAAGGAAGTACCCGACTTGTTTGTAATTATAACGTGTTGATGGATGCTAGAGGCTGGCTTTTTCCACATTTTTCTTGATTAAAAAAAAAAAAAACTCAAATTTGGGCATAGGCAGAATAATTCTGACAAAAATAATGCCTCATCTTTCATCATAAGGCCTAAAGTATTTGTTAAAAAGAGAAATGTTGTTAATCTGTGTTGCCCAGAGCACTCTCTACTCAAACATTCTTGAACTAAAAGGACTATAGGTATCTATAGCCTCTAGAGAGATGCTGCAGCATTGCTAATGATAAAACTTCAGATAGTCAACATTACTGGGATGATGAAAACAGATCTTGACACAAACTATGCTGCTTCCATGGTCACCAGACATTTGTAGAGATTTCAAGGCTCAGCAAAATCAATTCTCACTAGGACCTGAGCCTGCCAACAGAGACATGAACAGGGAAAGGAGGAAAAAAGCAAGGCTGGGATCCGAAATGGAGGAACGCAGGACTTCATACTCATTTCATAATTAGTGACACTAGATTAGTGACACCAGCTCTTTCTCCATATTCTGGGTTCTTTAGTATTTGCACAGTTTTCTTCCCATTTAACAATGCTGCATGTAGCAATGGTTACACAATTGGAAACATGTAGATTATATTAGCGATTGAAATAGGAAAATCTACTTCCCTTCCTTTTGGCTTAGTTGATTATTATCCTTGATCAAATAAAGGGCCACATGTTCATACTGCCCTTGTGCCCTGGTTGCTACAGTAGAAGGAGACATACAGTGAAATTCTACATTGAGATTTTGATATTATACAGCTTTTTTTTTCTTGTCATATTTAATTCTTGTATCATTCTGTTCAGAAGATGACTTTATAACTTAGTAACCAAGATGCATGGAAAAAAGCACTCAAAATTTAATTTATATGTTTTAAAATAGCTACACTACAGTAAAAATATCAAGTCTATATAATACTAGGATTAAGAAGATAAACAGCCCTTCCTTTGTCTCCAATAGCGTCTTTGCCAAGCTTCATATTCAGCATGATCAGCCTTCCAAGTCTAGACACAATGCACAGCATCCTCCAACACCCTTTCTTTGACCCTACACACTTTTTGACAAGTAGTTGTGCCATCAACTGCTTAATAAACTGAATCGATCCTCTACACCTAATGGGTTCCTGACAGCCCCCAGCCTTCAGCTCTTGGTAACTAGCGTAATTTTAGAGATTACATAGCCCATCTCCACACATACTTATGATATCAGTTATCCAGTTTCTGGCCCTTGAAACAGAGCTGATGTGCCCCAAGTGTAACAGTTCGCTTTCAATTCCATTTTTGAAATATTTTTTACCATAAATTTTTACTGTAATACTCATTATTGTATAAAAAATCGTGTAAATAATTTTAAAATAAATTTAGAGTATAGAAAGTTACCAATATTAATAACTTTCTTCTGAATTAGAAAAGCAAACTTTATTCTAAAAAATGGACTCGTGAAAACTAATTTTAAAACAAGCAAAACATTAAGGATGAGTCTGAAATGGAACCAGTTCATTGTACCAGAGATACAACATTTCTGATTAAATAACTAAATATCAACTGAACTACAGATTAAGTTCAATATTGAGCTATTACAACTGGTCATGATGTTTGCTCACTTGGAAGAAATTCAGTTCTCTGGTCTTGTTTTGTTCAAGTTAAAGTTTACATGAAGTGGAAGAGTACCAGCAGAAGAAAATAAATATACCAGTATTGTCAGGTTGGTTTATCTCTCTGCTTTGCAGAATGGCCTATATCTCTCCATCATGCAGTTTGTTCAGTATAAGGAGTACATCTTGGCTTCACCTTGGAACCACACATTTCCCTCTGCAGGAAAACTATAAATCAAACATTCATCCTCTACAAGGTTCACATCTGCTCTGAATTGCTGATATGAACAAGAAGTTGCTGATATGAACAAGAAGTTTCTTCCCAGTCCTATAGTTTTCTGAGGGTGTCCTCACAGGTCTCCTGCTCTATTCAAGGATTTAGGAATGAGGTGCAAACTACTTCTTCCAGCAGTCAAGGTATGACTTATCATCAATAAGTGCTATGCCTCTGAGCACTGGACAACTTGGACAGAAGCAAGGCTTGTTAATTCTGGAACTCTGGCCCTCTCTCTTCTACCCCTCAGGTTTTGGCAGATAGCTATCCCTGAATGACACTTTTGCTCAGTAAATCCTTTTGCTTAGCATTTATTGCTCACACAGATTCTCAGTTGCGACTGGTAGGATTTCTGCATGAAACACAAACCTGTGCATGCATCATATAGGGATCCTAGACCCCTCAGTTGAGGCTGAGTATTCTGCTTGGAAACAGAATATGTGGTAGATATGCAGTAGTGTACTTGACAGTCATTCTTCCCTCAGTGGCTACAGGCCATGGGAAGTATCAGTGCAGCTGGAGAGGTCAGGGTGAGATGTATGACCATCTGCTTGGGCCATGCAGGAGTTGGACTCAGTGATCCTCATGAGCCCTTCTAACTTGAGATATTCTACGATTCTATGCTGCAAACCTCAGGCTGGCTGGAGCCCTGCACAAATCAACAAGCATAACAACAACCTCTAAGCCATTTAACAGAGCAGGTTGAAAGGGCATCATAGAGCTTCTGAGCTGAAATGAATCACGTCCAGGCAGTGTGTAATGGAGAAGGTGTGTTTTATCAACATCTAGCTACACGTCACAGGTCCTGGAGCCTAACCTGGAAGGGAACAAGACTGATCACCAAAAAATCACCAAAGCATTTTTTAAAATAGACTTTGGAGTCTAACTTTATTAATACAAATGAACTTTCAATACACATAAGGACCTTATCTTTAATCCTGTAAGTAATAGAAGGCACGCCCTAAAAATGTTGAGCTAATTTATAGAAAATTTATTTCTACAGTAATACTTACCCAACCATCTTTAAAGAAACAGATCTCCACCCTTGCAGTGCTGAGCATAGCAGCAAGTTAAAACCTATAAATAAATAAACCTATAAATAAATAAACCTATAAATAAATAAAACCTATACAGCTGAAGGTCCAAAGCCTAAATATGCTAGTTGTCATTCTTTCAGCTTATTGACAATTAGAATGGTGACTTAAGGTTTCTATATCTGCATTTAGTTTCTCAATTAAGCAAACAGTTTTTCTAAAGTGTTGCACACTCAGCAGTTCCTGCTTACTGGCATTAATGAAATGACTTTACCAGAAAAGGACATTTTGAAGAGCCATAGAGACACAAACAAAATTCACAGAATGGGGGTGGCTGGGTTGGGTGGTTTTTGCTTCACATAACTGGCCTAAAGTACCATTGGTACAAAAGCTGTTCTTTTTGAGAAACGATTGCAGCATGGTACAAGGGCCCTTGCTTTGAAAAACAAAATAAATAAAAACATGTTTCTTTCCAAAGGGAAAAGAAATTGGTGAAACTCAGTATCATCAGTTCCAATCTCATTAGGGCACACATAAAGAGCATTCAGCTGGCTTGTAAGGAAAAGTAGCTTGTTAAGAACTCACAGTGGTTACTGATGTCACACAGGATTAAACCAGACAGAATCTCGCATAGCTACAATTACATTGCATTGATCAATTTCATCCAGCTGCAGGAACTTTTAGGAGGAAGTTTTACAAAACAAATTGGTGGGGCTGGCCATGCAAGACACACCAAAGGTTAGCCAGCCCTCTTTCTGGACATGCAAATAAATTCCTAATGTTTCTGCACTGCTTAACAGCAAAAAAACAGTCTCTCTTGAGCACTGTTTTATCTGTTGTCTTCAGAATCTTCAGAAGCTCTAATGCCAGACAAGCTTGGCTGAGATCAAAGCCCAAGGTCTACAAGACGTGTGTGTCTGGCATGACATGTGGGAGAACAATTGGAGCCATATATTCAGATTTGTAGGGCATTTGTTGTCTGATTTTAGTACTTTTATCTGTTTTAGCAGAAATTACTTTGGCAAACTATAAGAGGAAAAATATGTTAATTATATTTGGTACAGCTGGGAAGATCCCCAACCACTTGTATCTCTCTCCATCTTGCTTTCTCAAAATGTTTTAGGCTTATATGACAAAAAGTGAGAGTACGTTTTTCTCATTCACTGGTCAAAGGAGGTCTACCAAAAAGACTACCAATAGGTAAATGCAAGATGAAGCAAAATGAAAAGGCATTTTTCTTAATGCGTGCAAAAAGATCTCTGATATAGTAATTTAAATTCAGAGCAGTAAACCAGGAATCAAGAATCCAGATATCTGTCTATCTTCATATTTGCAAAATTGCAAACCCCTTGTTTTGTATCTGTACACGTTCTGTAAGCATTTAGTTCTGTTGAAAATGCAGAGGAAACAAACTTGGTGAAACAAACAAACAAACAAACAAACAAACAAACAAACATCCCAACTCATATAAGTGGGAGAAAGGAAGTGATACTGATGATTCATTTTATAGATGCAGAGAAAGACAGCCCATGTTTTAATACCTCTCAGTATTCCTATCAGAACTCATACAATCATAGAATCATTAAGGTTGGAAAAGACCACTAAGATCGTGAAGTCCAACCATCAGCCCACCCATACCATGCCCGCTAAGCATGTGCCTCACTGCCACATCTACATGGTTCTTGAACACTTTCAGGGGGTGGTGACTCACCCACTTCCCTGGGCAGCCTGTGCCAACTGTTCTAAGAACATCTTTTCTGCACTGACTTTGTTACACTCATGTCAGTGGTGCTGCCAGGTGCTAGTACCAGTACAGTTTGTTTGGCAATGCCAAATTGTTGCAATAGGTTTGCTATACCTTCCCCACACTGATATAGTGCAATCTTCAGATTAAGGCAAACCCTTAGTGATCCACTCCAGTTAATACAGGCAGTGATGCTACTGCTTGGGTAGCACCAAGAACTTCAGAAATAAGGTACTGGATGTCCTGGTCAGTGGGGGAGATACACAACAGACACAGGCAACACCACAAAACTTGCTATTGCTGTGTCTTCTTGTAAATACACCAAAATCCCTCAGTGCAAGGAGCTGCTCTGCCTGCGCGAGAGGTTCTGAAGGAGCTGGCTGAGGTGGTTGCTGAGCCGCTCTCCATCATATTTGAAAAGTTGTGGCTGTCAGGTGAGGTCC
>JAOWBP010001760.1:52077409-52096240 GCA_028571105.1 Tragopan temminckii | reverse complement strand
AAGACCTTCACAAGCCTTGTTGCCCTTCTTTGGACCTGCTCCAGCACCTTAATGTCCTTTCTGTACCAAGGTGCCCAAAACTACACACTGTATTCGAGATGAGACCTCACCAATGCCGAGTACAGGGGCACGTTTCCATGTTACAAGGAAGACACTGGCGTATGGGGTTTTGCTTATGAGAGATTTGTTGTAAGTCAGTAGCTGGGAGGTTTTATCATACTGTAGAAATACAGATCCTCATGGGTCAGGCTCTGAATTACTTAGCTCAGAGAAATCAGAGAACGGGATGAGATTTTACTGTAGCCTCAGAATGGAAGCTGAACTGTCTCTGTGAGTTACGCTGAGAACAGAAGTCATATACGGACACGGTGATACGAACAAAGCTGTGTATAGCATCACGTCCGAAGTAAGGAGAGGAGAACGGCGAGGCGCTCCTCCCGCACGCAGCCGGCAGTTAATCATTAAGCCCCTGCAGACCCGCTCCCCCGTGCCCCCAGCCTCGACCCTCCCCGGGAGCTGCCGTCAGGAGGGAGGGGCGCCCCGGGCCCGCCGCCTCCCGGGGCACACCTGTCTCCGGCTTCGCCTCGCCTCTCTTCTCCTCTCTCTCGGCCGTCCCCGCCACCGCAGCCCCGCACAAGCGGCCCGCACTGCCCCGCGTCCGTCCCGTCCCGTCCGGCCTCCCATGGGAGCGGCGGCGAGGCGAGGCAGGTGCCGCTGAGCAGCATGGCCAAGGGGCCCGAGCAAGAGGACGCCTTCCTGCACCTCCCGGCCACTCAGGCGATGTCTGCCGCCGTCGCGCCGGAGGAGTGCTACCCCGAGCTGCTGGCGGGCGGCCTGCTGCCCTACGCCGAGGAGGGGCTGGGAGCCGGGAGGGGGCTGCCGGAGTTGCCCGCTGCCATCAAGTCGGGTGAGGACGGCGGCGAGAGCCGCGGGGCGGGCCCGGCCCGTGGGGCAGCGCCGGTTTAACGGGAGGCTCTGGGGGACGGTGTGCCACCGACCTAACGCCGTCCCCGGGCTGCTTCTCTCTTCGCTCCCTCTCGCGCAGAAGTGCCTTTTAACGGTGAGGCTCTCTCCTCGGAAGAAGAGGATGCGGATGCTCACGACGGCAAACTGAGAGCCGCGGACAAGAGCCCGTCCCCGAAGAAGAGCATCACGCAGATGATGAAGGACAAGAAGAAGCAGACGCAGCTCACCCTGCAGTGGTAGGGCCGGCTGGACGGGGTGGGGGGGGGCTCCCGAAGGGCCGCTCCTCCGCCTCGGGGCTGCGCCGGCAACGGGAGCGGCACCGCGCCGCTAGCTGGCCCTGGCTGCGTTCATTGGGTTCCTCGGGCTTATTTCAACTCTTGTTAACCCTCGTCTCCCCCAAATTCCCGATGTTTTGAATCAGCGGAGGTTTATCCGTTAGCAGAAACCTCTGTCGGGTTCCCCCGGCATGTGGCTGTGAGAGGTGATGGAAGATCAGATTTATTCGGGACAGAAAGCACTGCGGATCAGCTTATTGTACCTGGACGTGTGATCTAGGCTTCTAATATGGAGTGAAACTGCGCTTATTTAGCTGGTCATCCTGACTGAGTAGGGATATACTACTAATATGTATACAGTCAGTTCTGTTATTTAATTTCAGAAAAATAATATTCTGTCTTCTTTTCAGAAGCACTGAACCTAAATGTCTTTAAAAATGTAGAAATGACAAACTACCTAAGAATTATACTTGCTGTTATTATTCTATACAGCAATGACAGTTATATTTTCACTGTCTCTCACTGTACTTTTTGCATTACATTCTACCACCCACAGATGCCCTAACTCTGTTTCAGTTTGGTAAAAGTGAACCAAAGAAGAATTCAAATTCTGTAGACTTTAACCTACAGAATTCAAACCTTTAAAGGCTGAGGCTTTAGGTCTTTCCTAAAGTATTCTGGAAGTTAGTGAGCAGTACTGTTGAATTAAAGGGGAGCTTAGATACCAAATGCAGGCTGTAAATCTAGAGCTTTCCTTATGACTGAAAAACAAGAATAATGTGGATATCCCAGTTTCTTACTTCAGTTTGCATCTGATTTAGAGCAGACAGAAAACTGTAAGGATTTGAGTCTGGGGAGGATATGCAAAATTATTCCATGTGCAGTATTTACTGAGTGGTATTTTCTTATGCACTGGTGTAGTTTAGAAAACAGTTTTATTGCAGATAATTCCAGGAGTAGCAAATGATTGATGTTGACAAAGAAAAGAAACAATCAGGAGTGGACCACCTTGCTGTTACCAACAGCTCAGCTAAAGAGGAGACAGTTGGCTTTTACTTGTTTTTAAATTTGACTTCGTTGACCATCATTGGGCGCTTGTATTTTACAAACAGGTGCACAAAAATGTATACTCTCCAGAAAATGTCAGGTCTTTGATTTTTGCCATGGTTTGGACAAGAAGCAGCTTCAGGTCCCACGTGGAAAATAAAAATCCAAAGTAGGAAAAAAAAGAGAGGCTTAACTTCTGGTGTTAAATGCATATTGGGACAGAAGATGGAAGATGAAGTCCCTGCTCTGTTCAAAGGTCAGGCTTAAACCCAGGTCTTTCACTGCACAATTGGTGCTCATCTTTTCAGAGCGAGGTTGGTTCTTACGTGGTAGTCATTTAAACAAAAAACATTGAAATCAAATTACATTGAAGAAGACTCATTAGGAAAAGGAGCCTGGCCCCAAGTGTTCCATATTGTGCAATTACCTTAAGCATCAAGTGTGGTCAATTTCTGGTGTCTGTCTTATTCAGTAGAAACTCGTATATGTGCCATAATAGAAATCTTAGTGAAGTGGAAAAAAAAAATTAAAAAGAGGGCAGAGAAATGGAAGGGAAATGAAATGGGGAAACATGTCGTGTTGCTTCTTACTCTGGCAGTTTCTTTCTCTGTACAGGCTGGAAGAAAACTACATTGTCTGTGAGGGAGTTTGCTTACCAAGATGCATCCTTTATGCACATTATTTAGACTTCTGCAGAAAAGAGAAGCTAGAACCTGCCTGTGCTGCAACTTTTGGGAAGGTAAAGAACAAATGTCTTCATCATTTGTTAGGCCAGTTCCTTGATGGACTTAGAGTTTGGTACACCTGTGTTAAAATGTTTAATAAATTCATGGTATTTTTTTGCTGTTAATGTACATATTGAAACTAATTATGTGATTGCATATGAGAGGATTTTATGACAGCCGCTTTAGGAAAATCAAAAAGAACTTCAGCTTCTTTTTCTTTATTTTCTCTCCAAGTGTTTTCTTTTTTTTCTTTTTGACAGTGACATTAATGTGGTTCTTTCCATTAAAAAAAAAAAAAAAGACATAGAAGATGCTTTTAATTATACTAAAGTGCAAAGTGAGAAGTGACACAACAAGCAATACAAGAAGAGGAATAAAAGTTAATAATGCAAAGAGCTCCTGAATGGGGGAAAAAAAAACATTGATTTATCCCCTTTTCTGCCTTTCCCTACAATTAATCCTGAAATCATTTTAATGAAAGGGAGATGTGAACTTTCCTAATCAAATTCTGAGTAGTTAGTGAAAGAGGAAACCAAAAATGCTGATCTCTTCATTGTTCGTAGATAGCAAAATGCATTAATTTAATTAAATAATAATAATGGATTTTAAATTCAGTTCATAAAATGCTCACTTACTAATTTTTTCATCCCGAATAAGATACACTTTCTCAGTGTATATCTAATTTTCATTACACAGTTCCAACATAAGTGAGGAAGACATCAGCTTTCCATTTAAACTTTGTTTTGACAGGGATCTATTAGCTGTGTCTACTAGTTCTACTTCTATTACTGAGTTTTATTCTTAATAATTCCTTTCCCTTAAGCGTTTTTTTTTTGTTTTTTTTTTTTTGTTTGTTTGTTTTTTTTATGGGAAGAGTAGGATGTTTTTAGGGCAATAATCTCAATCTCAGGAGTCCAGTGACAGAATGTTTTTCTTGATTTTATTTAAATCACATTATATGTCTAACAGAAACTTCCATACTGTTTCAGTGAGCATAAATGTGTTTAAGACTGTGCAGCCTTTTGATAGTGGAGGGCATAGAAATATCTGCAAGGCAAAGAAATATTTTTTCCTTAGCCTTCAGGTCAGTTTTCAAATCAAAGTTTGATTTTTTTTTTTTTTAATTAAAAAATCAGCTTATTTCTAGCTGTTTGACTTTGAAAATGGAACAGATGGCAGCCATTCTTTCCCTTGGTTCTGTTTAGATCTCTGAAGCTAAAGATACAGTTGTACCTTAGGGATCTGAATGGGGCAGGATCATGGGAGAAAACTTTGCATTGTAGAAGTGAAATGGAAAGGAAGAGCAGACAATGAATTTGGGAAGACTGGAGGTACACAATGAGATGGATGAGGTTGGAAGGACCTCTGCAGTGTACAACATGCTTAATTGCTTATGTTGTGTCTTGTGTGCCATAAATACTTATTTACAGACTATATTAGACTGTGTATTTATCCGTATTTATCCTCCAGTTTCTTCCATGAAAAAAATGCCTGAGAAAGTATGCCACTGTTAGAAATTAATACAGTTATTTTCTCTTTAGACCATTCGCCAGAAATTCCCTCTCCTTACCACAAGGCGGCTTGGAACAAGGGGCCATTCCAAGTAAGGCTCAGTTATCTGTGTATCCGCTTACCAGATACATTCTAGGAATCAAATGTATTTCCATGCCTCCATAATGAGCACTAATTGATAGGAGGGGTTATTCAGATGGAGAGCTCTAAGTGATAACTTGTGATGTATATGATGAAACTGAAGTAGCATTTAAGTGAAAACATTATGGCAGACATAATTTCTAAAAGTAAACTGATTAATCTTCTAAAGCACAGTTATTTTTATAGAGTCATACGCTTGCTGAGAACATACATCAAAACGTTATGTGTGTGTGTATAAAAAATTTTATAACATATCATCATTACAACTGTTCGTCTTTCTATAAATAATGTGCAGTTTAACTGTGATTTCATTTGCCTTTTGTAAAGCTGACAACTTTCAAACTGTTCTGTCCGTAACAATACTGATTAATTTAAAGGCTCTAGAAAAAAAGCATTGCCTTAAATTTAGAAGAAAGTATGTATCTGGATAATTTTTAAAAGCTCTGATAAGCATACAGCCTTTTGCATGGTCATTTCGTACATGATGTATCCATTTGATTTGTACATTTCAACTGCAGAATGCTAGAATGTGGAAACAAATTGCAGGCAGTTACGTATTATTACCTGTGGTGAAATGTTTTGTTTGTTCTGGTGCTGGCACTGTTTTTAATTGCGATAAAGTGAGTCTAAAGCAGTGGTGAACAGTGGTAACAACATCCCTTACCTCCACTCTCTTACCTATGTCCTCATGCCAAGACTGCTGAGGATGTACTGAAGAAATGTCCCATCTGATTTTTTTATTTTGGTAGGGAATGTTCCCTTTTAAGGAAGTGAAAATGTACTGGTGTAAGGAATGTAGAGAAGAAGTGATCTATAGATGCTGTATAGAGAGTTTTTAAGGAGTTTTACTTTTAGAAAAGCCATGTTATAGGGAATAAGAGGAATTTCATGCATTTTCTGCTGTGCTGAAGTTCAGCTATGGTTACAGGCACAAGCTGCTGCAGATTTGTTCAGCTTTTCAGATGGACATTTGCTGTTGCTGTTGTGTTTAAAATTTTAAGGGATATGGCATTCGTAGTCTGTGCAGAAATATTTGGCAACCTTCTAATTCATGAATGCCTCTGTTAAGTCTTAATCATGTTCACAAGCCAGCATATTTAAAGATATACTTTCAGGTTTTAATGAATGAGAGAATACAAGAGCAAAATACTGCAAAGATGCTCATTATATTTTTGATCTGATATATCTAATAAATTCATAAGCAGGATCCAAACTTCTAAAACATGTAATGCATCTGTGTAATTAAAGCATAGTATGTTAGCATCCACTAAGTAAAGAGGTATGTTTCAAATCTTGTTTTTGACATGGGAATCTAACTGTAGACTTAATTGCATCGCCATAATTCTCTTTACTCTGAGACATTTAACTGTGCTAGTACAGATATACTTCATACATAACATTTCTTCAGCAGATCCAATAGCCCTACTGACCTTGATGGTATTGCGTGCCATATTTTCATGTGGATTAACTGTTCTTGGGCAATTTCCTCAAAGGAGGATGAGGCATCAGCAGGTTTTGTTTGAACATCTGGCGTATTTTTCTCCTTTTTTTTTTTTTTTTCCACTGGAGTTTTCCTCTTTAGAAATTAAATTTTATATTTTAAGCATGGTAGTGGAAGTGACTTGTTTTTTGTTGCTTTTTTTTTTTTTTTTAATTTTGTTGTTACTGTTATTATTTTGATATAATATTAGAGAAGCAGTAATAGGACTGTTTCTGACAGTGATGTTTTGTGCTGTGATGTTGCCTGGGAAGCAGTGGTTGTCCAAAAGCATGAAAATGCTCTCCAGTAGAATCATTATTCTGATATTACAAAGCAAAGAAAACTCCCTAAGAATAAAGAGCCCTGCACATACTGCGTGTGCACACAGTAACACGTTGATAGAGCCTGTCCGTGATCAGAAGAAAGCAAAGAAAATAAATTCTCTATTCCAGCAACCTGAAGGTGACAGAAGTTTTCTCCTACGCCATACTCATGAACATGAACTGGATTTTAGAAAACACTGCTGTTCTAGGATGTGAGGCATGGGTGCCACTCTAAGGTGTAAGATATACAGACAAATGTTGGTTTCTCCTCAGATTCTGAGCAGCATTTTTTATCCAGGGGGGCCTTAAAAGTGGTTCTAATAAATTCAATAACTTGGGTCCTCAGTCAGAGTGTCCCTCTCTCCAGCAGTATATATGTACAAAAACATAAATACTAAAACACTCGTTCAAACATTTGACTAAAAAAGTACAACGTATTGGACATAGTTTTGTCAGCAGTATTCACTTTATCTCTGATGCCCATGCTGATCACTTCAGGTTGCTGAATAGCAGAGGAAATTTCTGTATCCCAGCTAACTGAAGGAGGGCACAGCACATAAATAAATAAATGTTGCAAACTCTTCTCTGAAATTACCATTTCTTAAGCAATGGCTGTCTGTAGAGCAGGTTCTGAAGCCTCCTTTTTGCACAGGCAGTGTTGAATATACCATGGCCACTAGTAGAATTTAGTTGTGATCTTCACTGTACATGAGTTATGTGGAGCATCTATTCAGGAAAATGCACACAGGAGGCTGCTGAGCTCAAGTTACAATTTAATTTCTATGTAGACTTTGACCAATGTTGAATCTTAGCTTTTATCCATCATGTCTGAAAACTATTATCTTATTTATTAGGAGTGATTTAGTGGGTTAATAAAACTGATATGGCAGCTGGCCCCGTGATAACAAGTTATTGCAAGTCCCTGAACAGCTTAAGCCTATCATTTCCTTATCAGCTATCACTTGTGTCAGTGTATGCTAAAATCAGGGCTACTAGTTGCATAGGAACATATGCTACAATAAGCCACTGAAATTAAGAGAAAAGCGGTTCAGTTTGTTTTTCAATAGATTTGTTACAAAAATCAAGAGTAAGTTTCTTATGCCAGCTGATTTCATTTTATGAATTATGTGATAGAAATGGAAGAGTAGAACACATGTATAAGGAGACAGCAAGAGGGTATTTGAAGATGTAGGGTAAAGATGTTATCAGCATGTCTGGAATAGGTATATTACTATCAACAGCGAGCCAAAAAAAAAGATGTTCAACTAATCACTTTGGGATGTAAGAGAATAAAAATCTTTGTATCTTATTACTCTATGAAGCATGCCAGACACAACTTGAAAAGCACAGAAATTTTTTTTTTTTAATAGCTTCTGTGCCATGACTAGAAAGCTGTATTATTTTATTAGTAAACATTAATGGAAATTAGAAGGATAGTTGCTCTGCTTTAAGGACACGCTGAATAGGTACTGAAAGCTTCTATTCTTCATGTAATAAAATGTCACAAGTGTAAATTCTGGTATCTTGGGGCATTCCAGAACAGGAACAAATGTTTTGCCTGCCATTACAAACCTGAGAATGCAAATCACACAACAAGTGCCTGTTTCTAGGCCAAAATCTGTTAATACGAAATTAGATATTGAATAATGTAGATCTTGATTCCTAACTTGTGAAGAAATTTTGGTTTTCTTTGGCTTCTGGTTTAACAATAGGGAGTTCCAACTGGTGCGTAATTGAAACTGAGAGGTTTGGGATGTCAGAATGGATGCAGAGAAATGCTTGCTTACATGGCCAATGCCAAGTACATTACTGTGCCTGTAACACTTTTAACAAAGTAATCAGAGCCCTGTTTAGTTTTTCATCTTGTGCAATGCACAAACTTTGTAATGTTAAGATTAAGTACACGCTGTTCTTTCTTTCACAGGTTCCATACATATACATTTTCAAACTACCTAAGTCGCATTGAAAATAACTTCATTTTCATGAAAGAGAACAAAATGTCCATGCCTTTAGCATTTTTGTTAGAACTCTTTCAAATATTAGGAATTTTCTGATATAGGCGTTTGGCCCAAATCCATCTGTTTAATACCCCTTAACCAACAGTAATAACTGAAAAACTTCAGGGCTTTAATTCATAATACAGATGACACACTAATGTATCTGAAGTAGAGGACAACTGTCCAGCATTTTGACATTTAATGAAAGGCCACATTTAGTGTAAGGCATCCTAAACCACCTTGAAATGTTGCTCTGATGTGGTCACTCAGCTTTGATTTTATTCAGTAAAAACGGAATTGTAGTAAGCAGATGTACATACGTCTGATCTTCTGAGAATTAACAGATGTTTTAAAATGCTCTGTTCATCACATCACCACCCCAAATGAAATATTTTTCCAGGAAAAGAAAATCAGTAGTAAATAAATAGGTGAGAGACATGAGAGACATTCGGCCTTCTTAAGGGTCTCACCACTGTGATCTACCAGTATTACATAGATTCATCAATTTTAGACAAACAATATAAGCCATGATATTTAACAGCAGCCACTTTCTGCCTGTTTTTTTGGCTATGAAATCCTGGATGCACCCAATGGAAACAGAAATGACTATGTCAGCCAAGACTTTCAGAGCCACCTAGGCTGAGCAAACTTATTGTCAACAAACATTTTCTTAGTATATTTTGTATCTAATGTCTTTAGTCATATTTATAAATACAAAGCATTTTAATTTTTTGTTCTTACCTACAGCTACCCGATGCAAAAACAAACTGTAGAATTGTAATTTTTTTTTTCAAATGAGCATCATCAGGATTAGCAGAAATGAGCTGAAAACCTTCGTATGTTCTATGAACTACTTGCTGGAGGGTTTTACTGTGTCCAAGCCTGGGGCCCCAGTGCAGGAAGAATGAGAAGCTGTTGGAGTGGATCCAGAGGAGGGCCACAAAGATGATCAGGTGTTTGGAGCACCTCTCCTATGAAAATAGGTTGAGGGAGCTGGACTTGTTTAGCTTGGAAAAGTGAAGGCATTGGAGAGACCTCATGCAGCCTTCTAGTACTTAAAGGGAGCTTACAGGCAGGATGGCGACAGAATTTTTACACGGCATGATAGTGACAGGACGAGGGGAAATGGCTTTAAACTAAAAGAGGGGAGATTTAAGTTAGATGTTAGGAAGAAAGTCATTACTCAGAGGGTGGTGAGGCACTGGCACAGGCTGCCCCGAGAAGCTGTGGATGCCCTGTCCCTGGGGGTGTTCTAGGCAGGGTTGGATGGGGCCCTGGGCAGCCTGATTTGGTGAGTGGCAGTACTGCCCATTGGCACGGGCTTGTAACCAGGTGATCTGTAAGGTCCCTTCCAACTTAAGCCATTCTATGATTCTATGATTGTATCTTAAGAATGAAGTTCTTGAGAAGTTTTTGAGATGTTTTAGTGAAATCAGTGCAATGTGTTGCCTATCACCCCTGATGGAATTTTTCTATGACCGAATCTTGCTCTCCCACTCTGTTCGGGAAGGTCACTTCTTCCATAGCAAAATCAGTGGAAAGCAGTATCTTATGCATAATCAGATTTCTTAGCACCAGCTCTTAATGTTAAGGTGTTGTGCTCAGAGCAGCAGGGGATATACAATAAATGTTTCCTTCTTCCAGTTCTGCTTTGAGGGCAATAATTTCCAGGAAAGCAATGAGGGAGATGAATGGAGATGATAACTGCTTAAGCAGTTAAAGCAGAGTCAGTCAGCCTACAACCTAGGAGATGAATGAACGAATAATGCATTAGCATTGCTCATCGCAGAAGGATGAACACTAATTTATGGGGAAAAAAAACAGTAGGGAGTTACTTTTACTAGAGAAGTGTTCTGTGAAATCCTCTAGATATAACAGTAGTATATCTGATAGATTACACCTGATGGATCAAACCAGCACCTTTGCAACCTGGAATTAAAGTGAAAGACAATGCATATTAAGAAAAAAGAGATGTAACAGATTTCTGGTAGATATATTCTTCCAAGTAACATGATTGTAAAAGAGAAAATGTTTTAAATTTAGAAAAGATGTTAGCCTTGAATTTTGGGTCAAATCATGACGATTCTATTTTCTATAAGACCAGATTATTTTTTTCCATGGCAGTGAAAGAAATTAGTAGAAACTGTAAAGGAAAGTTTTCATATAGAGTTGAAGATCAATTTGACAGTTTGTTTTATTTGACGTGTCATACAGAAATAAGAATACTGTCTCTTTTTTTTTTTTTCTTTTTTTTTTCCCCCACAGGTATCACTATTATGGAATTGGCATTAAAGAAAGCAGTGCATACTACCACTCTGTGTATTCTGGAAAAGGCTTAACCAGGTACAGTAGCATACACCTGAGATGTAAAGCCTCTGCACCTGCTTTAGAAAGATGGTCAGTGGAGGTGCTACTTAAAACTTCCCTAAGGAAGGTATTTATAGGACACTAATTGCTGTTGATACCAGAACTAATATTGCTGCAACTGTCAATATCTGGCATTCAGAGATTTAGGTAACAGTTTGCTCCTTAGATACATTGATTTTTGTTTTAACAGCTTGATCTGGATCTTTTACTCGTATCTACCAGTATGGCCTCATCGTAGTCAGCACAGAGCTGCATCAGCATATACCATAAGAGGATTTTTTAGTGTGAGACAGCAAAACACATTTTCAGGAATACTTTTCTCATTTTGTTTGCTTGTGCATCATCCTGTGATTTTTTTTCCCCAGGACAGCTTCCCATTATGAAACGTCTGGAGAACGGTGTGAAGCTGGCACCTGTGGGTAGAAGGGAGGAGGGGTTAGTGTAGATTAATATTTACAGGTCCTTTAACTGGCTAATATCAGTTTAAACCTAACCCAGGAAGCTCTAATTATATTTATTTAAGGGACAGCTAGCAGGATCAATACGTTACGATAGCTGCCTGTTGGTTTGCCAAAGATTAATAGTTCGTAAAACAAATGTCTGTGTTCACATATGGCTTGAATGACGGCTTTCATTGTCTACAGCAGTAGGCCCAAGTGGGAGCTATGAGAAAGGAAAAGAGTGAATGAGCTTATAATCGCACACAGAAAACTCAGCTGCTGTCAGATTCAGGTTATATCCAAAGAGCCTTCTTTCAAACAACAGAACAAGTGTAAAAATTGAGGGTAGTGTCACCAGTAATGCTGAAAAGGAGGGTTCTCTCTACTGAAGGCCTTAAGGTATAACAGAATGGAGTATGCTATTTCCTTACTCATCATTTGTCCAAAGATGTGGAGGTGTTGCTGGTGCACAGCTAGTTTATTTTTTTCACAATTTAGCATTATCTTGAACAAACTGCTCATTGAATTGACAAAAATCAGTTCTTTTCATGTAAAGGAATATCGTTATTCTTAAACCTCAACTCAGTGTCAGCCAATGCCCTTTTCACTGAAAATTCTATCCTCACACAGTCTAATAATCATAAATGCGAACAAATTGGAGGCTCTGCAAAATTCCTCAGGGCTGGATTTTCAACTATCTTTGCTCATGAAAACATATATGTAGATTTTTGCAAGTACTTAACACATCTGAAAACCATTTTTTCATATGACTGAGATAGCTGTGCATTTTTGAAAATCCTGTACTCTAGATATCAGAATCTTTGCACCAATTATGCCAAATACACCAAAAGAATTCCTAAAATTAAGGTGGTTTATTTCCAAAGAGTTTACAGGTAAATCTAGATATCCCTGTCTTGAATAAGAAATATGAGAAGAGGGACTAGACTCTCAGCTTATCAGTTACTTAGCATTCACTAGCTAGGAACTTTTTATTTGTATCTGGACTTGTGCTCTCATGTTGGAGTCATTGAATTTTCAGGGTTCAGCAGTCACTAGCTGATTTAGAACAGAAGCTCAAATGCTGACTTTGCATAGTCAGGGCTATCATTGTGTTTGGATATGGCTGTGTGAGGACAGTGATGCAGTAGTTTGGAGTTAATAGCAGACTTACAGGGAAGAAAACTCAGGCAGTGTGGGGATTCATCTTTAACCTCTGCCCTTTGCCCAAACTCTGTTCTAGAAGTGAGCAATAAAAAATTTTTCCTGGATCAATCTCAGAGCAGAAATAGGCAGTGAAAATATATGATTTGATGATGGTATCAGATCACACTATTCCAACACAAATAAAAGCATGTTTAGGTCTTTACCACAACACATGCTAAGTAGATGGCAGCTTGTGAAATGATTAGAAGGGGCCTTGGTTTAGTTGCCTAAATATAGGCCTGCAATTCCATTTCAGATTTAATTGACATTTGAGTGTTAATATCTTTGTAACTGAGCTGACAGAAGTAGTCCTTAAATGTAGGATTGTTGATGCTAACCCTTTAATTCCACAGGAAATTTGACCTCCTAGTTCATTTAAATATCAAACTTTGCACCACAAAAGGAGAGTAACTGACACTAAAGTTATTGATATACACAGCATTTTGAGAAGAATATCTGTAGGTCATGATTAAGGTTCTGGAGGAGCAATACTAGCAGATGCTGCTTAGTGTTTTTGCTGTACGTTCTGTGTACGTTATACTATCCGTGTAGAAATCCACAGTCCATAACAAAAACATTAGCTATGAAGCTAATCAGCAACTCATTGTAGTCAACTGAGAGTTATGCCTTCATTCATGCTCTTCTATCAGCAAACCAGGGAATTCTGTGAGTAACGTAATGAATCATCACATGATGGGAATTGTGCCTGGCCTTGGCAGGTGGAATTCATAATCTTTCAGTCTTTGGTTTTCAGTCCTGCCAGCATAGCATCTCAACAACATGAAATGACCGCATTGCTGCTAATAATTATAAGACTTCGTGTTGCCCACAGTATCTTATCAGCTGGCAGAAGAGGAAGTAACAATGATCAAACAAGCCGTGCTATCTTGCACATTTATCATTATACTGATCCTTTAGAGTCTCTATCCTTACGCATTCTCCAGTGAAGTAGCTATAATTCAAAAGGTGTGTTTTCTAATGGTTGCCTCTTAGCCCACTGAATTCATCAGGAATCTCTGGAATGGACTATTAAAAGCACAGTCACCATACTGCAAAGTATTTTTGATAGTTACAAAATATTTCATCTCAGAAATGCATTTTGCTTGTATCAGAATAGTACTGTGGTAAAAGAGTGAGAGATCACTATGCTTTCTTCATTTTCCTAGGAAGTGTAAATTCTAGATACATTTTTTTCTATTCTGAATTTACTCAGCTGCATCAAAAAATTTGAGTTTCCTCAACCTCATGGACTTGCATTATGTTGCCCTTCTGATATTTGTGAAGTTGCAGAGATCCAAAGAAATAAGCTGAAATTGAGTTTTATACTTCACTTTTTGGTCAGTGGTCTGAATCTTCATGTTTAAAAGCTACCTTCAGTAAGTTGCCTTGATATCCTAATGCACTTGCAAGCCAATGGAACAAGTTTAGAAAAAAGCGTGGGTTTTAGTATTATATTTGGAGAAACATAAGTCATTTTTCTAGTTGACCTATTTTACATGTAGATACAGGTATGTATGTATGTGTATATGACAGAATGATAGAATATACCCGTTTGTATATAAAAAATGTTTTGCTTATAAAAAAAATAATAAAATACATTTATTTTCAAAGGTTCTCTGGAAGCAAGTTGAAGAATGAGGTAAGTGCTTGAGATGGTTTCCTTTCACTTCTATCATAATCAAAATAGTATTTGTGACCTGTGGTTTTCTTCATTCACTTTAAAAATTTCAGCAGTATTTTGCATTAAAGATTAGACTGCAGAACCCTTTTTCATGTCACTGAGTATTTGCTCCTCTAAATACCTACTGGAAAGTAAGACTAGAAGGGAAAATTTCAAGGTTCGTGTTCCAACCTAATTCCCTGCAGCTGCAGAGGTTTGTAATAGACTTTCCTAAATAGAGGCTCAAAGTCTAGCTTCTAAGATTTTTGTATCCATTATTTTGTAGGAAGGCTTTCTCAGAATCTCATTGATCTGATTGGAAATTAGTGGGTTTTGATAAATGGAATTTTATACCTCTTCACCAGCATAGTCTTTTTCTATTTATGACATTTTATTATAATACATCTTTTTGCTAGATATGACAAAGAAACAGCTCTTTAATCACTTAGGGTCAGCATTACAGCCTTTCGCTGTACTTCTTCCAATGTTATTATCTTTATAGATTTTTTTTTAACGAAGTCTTGCAAAAGGCATGTCTCCAATTTCTGTTGAAAATATCTCTTCTGATGAATCTTAGAACCATGTATGTTTGGGATGTGCCAATTTCACAAATCACCTACAGCTTTACTACTGTGCCAGCTGAAACAGTCATTGTCATTCTGGCCATATTTGTTCTAGAAGATTAAAGAACATTGCACTGCTATCTTAATGGTTAAGGAGTGCTCTCAGGATTGTTCTTTGACACTGAGTTCATCTGTCATTGCATAGCCTGCATCCATACTACTGAACTTCTAATCCTAAAACAGCATAGTCACTTCTCATTGCCCTTAGCGTGATGTAACAGTTGAAGCATGGCTGGGAATTGTTTAGAAGAGTTGTATCTGGCATGAACAGAAAAAATGCCAGGAACCATTCTGAATGATATAGTTTTGATATTGTCTGGGTTCATTTCTTGATGCCATTTAATTTACCAGACTAAATATAGTTTCTGTGATGAACTGATAGAAAACTGGTCTTTCTCCTTTTTCATTTTCAGATAAGCAATTCCTAGCTGATAGCAGAAATTCTTATTGGTCCCTGAAAGTGTAGCTTTACTCTATTGATTTTCAGCCCCTTTATTGCCCTTATCAGAAAGCCATCCAGATATTTCTACGTGACCTCTTGGTCTTCCTCTTTACTGATGATTTCATTAGCTCATGTCAGCCAGTTTAATCTATGAAATACTCCGTGTCATCAGCCCCAAGTCTGATCTTTGAGAATTTTCACTTCATTTCCTTTTCAGCCCAGAAGTTTCACTGTAAATACTTGTTTAGCTGGAGCCACTTTCTTAAACATTTTACGTTCTTCATCTAATTCCTACTCTCACCAGCATATCTGATCATTTCCCATGGTAACACCATATCAATTATTTTAGTAAGATTCCTATAGATTTGCAGCATTTTTCCCTGTTCAGATAATCAGCTATCTTATCAAAAGAAGATAGCGCTATGCCATGGGATATCAACATAATCAAGGATTCATCAGCAGTACTATAGCATCCATTTTTTCAGAGTTTGTGAATTAAAAATTTCTGATTCCCTTGGCATAAATGAATACATGCATTAGTTCCATCTCAGATGTAGAACTCATGTTTCCATAAACCTATCCCATTTCTGCCCTTTCTGCCCCAGTCTTCAATACCTTGGTCTTCTCAGAAAAATAATCACAAATAAGTCAGTGGAAATAAGTGAGAAAAGAGCATGAGATCTCCATTTTGTAGCTCTGTGTTGTCTGAAATTACTGAGATGGTTCTTAAGCGAAAAACATAGTTCTGTAGTCAAAAGTGAATTTTAATAATCTCAAGTTATTGAAAATTTGGCAACATACTTTCCATTAAAGTGAATAGCGATGTGTCCTTATTCATAAGCTTGAAAGTACACGCAATTAGGTATTCCAGAAACATTTACAATGATTGCATAAGGTGTCTCAGTAGGAACATAAAGACATTGAAAAGATGTTAAAGCTCTGATTGTCTAAATATACTGAGTAAATGGCATTTGAATGAACACTTACTTAGTGCCAGAGACACTGTTTACTTCTGGCATGTTTTATCACATTTTCTAGTATTCTCTCTGCAGGGGGAGATATCAGCAAATTCTTTTATCTAAACCAGTTAGTGCACCATTAGAGTCTGTATGGTTAATTAAGCAGATAATATTACTGTCATTATCTTAATGTTAAATGGCCATTAGAAACAGATGGCATTAAATTGAAAGGGCAAGTGGCAGTGGGTTAAAATATAAAGCCTAGAACTGAGACACAGTCATATAAGCCCATTAGCAAGGTACAGAACATTGCAAACTATTTAAGTCACCCACCAACTTCATTGCCTTCTTTTACATGAACTAATCCCTTCTAATCAGAATTTTTAATATATTCCATGAGTAACTGCATCTTAAAATAATTGAGATTGCTCCTGTTATTAAAAAAAAACAACACCACAGCTAAACAAACAAACAAAAAACCACAATCAGTTCCTGATACATACACGCAAAGTATTGACATGAAGAAATATTAATGCTTCAAAATTTCCATAACTTCTTTGACTTAGAGCTTGTATGTAGTTGGGTAGTAGGTAGCACAAGCAAAGTTTGTTTACATTATGTAACTTCCACTTCCTGGCTGTTTTGGTAGAGATATCACCCTGTAGAAATAGGGGGTAATATACATGGTGAATAAATCAGCTACAGCTATATTTTTGTCAGTGTTTCTGATAATTCCACTTGAAACTGACCTCCAGTTGGTGAGTCAGCAGTTTTAGGGAATATTTTTTTTGCTCTCCTTCACGCTATATTATTCTATAAGCCTACTATACCTGCTACAGTGAAATTTGACTGTATGCAAAGGGATAGGAAAAGGCCACTTAAAGTGCTATTCAAACACCTAAGGCGTGGCCAAAAATTCCATTCATTAGTACAAAAGGAATCTGCTCGGAAGTAATGGATTTACCACAGGAATATGCAGAAAGCCTGCTCGAGGCCCTTTGCCAGGCTTTAACATAAGGACTGGGTAGACTAAAATGTAACGACGAGTTTCAGCCAAATAATCTTTTCTAGATGTGAATGAAGTCCTCTGAGAATAAGCATGATTCAGTAAGGACAGCTCCATAACACAGATTCTATTGCTTCTCTTGTGAATGAGGGTTTCATCTTATATCATTTCAGAGCTTAATAAGCATGACGTGGTTCATGTTATAAATATAGGCATAGTAATGTTATATCACTGCAGGATGTGACTGTTTCACTCTGTGGAGAAACAGACTAAACCAGACTGTGAGCATACAAGGTTAGGAATTTAAATGAGGATAGATTTACTTTATATTGCTTCGTGGTCAGTTTGAGAGCTGATGCAGACAAGGTGGCTGTTGTTCATCCAAATCCCATCTCTCCAAAGGCTCACATCTAATAATTATTCCAGATCTTTTCTCAGTCAGCAACTATTATGAGATGTGGCTGTAATATTTCAGAATTCAAAAGCTAAAGAGACGTGGAGAATTCTAAGAACTGCGAGGAACTCTCAAATCAGTAGAATTTAGTGTAATTCAAGACAAATTTATCTTGTCTCTAGGTCAGTGCTGACAATGTACCAACAAAGAAGCAGAACGCAAAACCACAGTAAGGAAATCATCCTTACTAAGATACAAAACTGAGATCATAATGCTAATGAACACCCTTTCTTTTTTATTTCTCTTTCTTGTTGTTAAAGAGGTAGCTCTAGAAAAATCATATATTCATTTCCTCTATAAGTTCCTTTGAAACTGCATTTCCTCTTTCCAGCTTTATTCTTCGACTCCTGACTTGAATTTCAGGACTGAACTGCTTTACAGGATTTTTTTCTATTGTGTAAAGCTATGCTTGTGCTACCCAGCATAATTTTATTTTGTTCTTATAGACAGAAGTAAAATGTTCACTGAACCAGATGTAGACTCCCTGAAGTGAACAGCCAAACTCTCAGTCACTTCAACAGATTAGGAGAAGGCCAGATAAAATCATGCCATGACACAGAAGGACACACATCTCAATCTGCCTTTTTTTTTTTTTTCCTTCATGAGTTTATGTGTGCACATGTTTCAGTGCAGTAGGAGACAGGACTGGAAGATATTTTCTGGGGCTTCATGACAATTCTGTCACAATTACTAGGAACTATGTAATAAATATACAGTTCAGAAGTGTCCCTACATACCGTCACACTCATAATGCCATTAAATGTTATCAAAACTTATGATAAAATAAAATCTCAGGTATTGTAGTAAAGCAGCTGAATCCACTCTCGTAGTGCTATCAGAGCAGGTAGAGAACAGGGGAGAGCCATAGCACCACCAGTACCCAAGCTCCTTGCACAGGAAAGATGCATATTAAATAAAACTTAGTGTTACCCTGAGGATATCAGAATCCATCCTGTACAAGAGAGTAACTGATGATATTCTACAGAGTTTTTAAACACAGACTAAATTCAAAGCCTATAGAATTCCCTGAAATAATGTGTTTCAAAGGTCACATTGTTCTGCTAACTGTCATTGGTATAGTTTGGATTTAGGCACATATTTCATCACCTTTCTGTTCTGAAATACAGGTCTGGATAAGCATCATTATTTTGAAGACTAATCTGAATGTAAAAATTCTAGAATGCTGAGAGACTCTTCAGATAATATACAAG
>JAOWBP010001760.1:52067056-52077309 GCA_028571105.1 Tragopan temminckii | reverse complement strand
CCTTTATATTTCCATAAGACAGAAATAATTCCATGAGACAGAAAGAGAAAAGAACATCAAGAGTTCAAGGCCAGTGCATGTAGTTTTCCCATGTTTTCATCATGTTTTTACATCAGCATGGCTTCCTTCTTTTCATACATCTTCATTTTTTACTTAGAATTACATTACTCACTGAAAAAGTCCTGCTTTCACTTTTGCTTCTAGTGATAAGAAAAGTTGCATTTGTAAGCCACCTTAGGAAAACATTAGCTTAAAAGCGTTAATTTAAAAAAATCACTTGATTTGAAAGTACAATTGTATTTTGTAACTAATGGTTGCCTAACTTGTACAGTGATCTAATAATAACTTTCATATTCAAGGTAGTTAAGATCCTTCATCTACCTCAAAGAAAGTAAAATGAATTTATTAACAGTCTCCGTGAACTACAGAGTAGTTCTTGTTTACATGGATGAAAAATTCTAATTCTAATAAAATTCTAATCTTCTATGTGGGCAGCAAATTCTGGAGACCATGTTTTATTTTTACAAGATAATTTCATTATTATTTTCACAATTAAAATGGAATGATGATGATAATAATGGTGATGGTGAGTAGCATTTCCATCAGTTTTCCAGCATCTAAATCAATACAGTCTGTGAATATATATATAGGTTAATGAAAGTTGATTCGTAATTACAAGATTCATAGAAGTGAGGTAGTAGGAAAGGTCTCTGCAAAGGCACAATATCTAGTACTATCTCTTTAGTGAGAAATTAGGAAACAGAAATCTGAATTCTGCAGTGAATCACACCAGAGTAATTCACAGCTTGATTCTACAGAGGTGTCTTGGATAAGTGGACTGCTCTGTACACTCCGGAACTGAACCATGGCAGACCATTTCCAGACTTACTGCGACACTATCAAATTTAGAAATGCACCAATATATCTTTAAATTAAAGTCTCAATACAATCTGTTAACTATCAAGGTTTATGAAAAGATCATTTTTATTATATAGTAGTGTAACAGACGCATTGCATTATTAAAATCTAAATGTTAATGGAAAAATGAAAGAAAATAAATGGAAATAACTCATCAGCAAGAAACGCAAACTTTGTATATTTGCTCAACTGGCAATTAAAACAGCATCTAGAACCAGGAAAACAAGTGCAGAATATTGTCATGAGTATGGCTTTGTAATAGTGTTCTGACACATCATTCAGTATGTGTACATCAAACAGTTCTCCTCCCATCCTCTGTCTGAAGGGCAGCACAAAGAAGAGATGGATAATGACATAAACATGATCTAACTTTTTCCTAGTCACCCAATATGACACTTGATATCCCTGAGCCAGACAATGGTGCTTGTATCGCCTGTCCTACCTCTCTTAAAAAAACCAGCAAAACTCCTTTAAAGTACGATAACAAAATGTAGAACCCATGTTTACCTTAAGCTTAAAGTACAGCTGTTTGAAGGCTAACTTAGGCATACAAATTTTAAAAGTAATTCTTTAAATTGTCTTTCCAGAACTAATTTAATAGAGGTTTTGAAGAAGTTACTGTTGTTTCAGTTGCCATTAATGCACCTTTTGTAAGCCACATAAAATGCATTTTTGTATGCTTAAGTAGGTGTTCAACAAAAACATCATATGTGAATCTTAGAGTCAGAGCTGTTTATTTTCATAAACCCAACACAAAATAGTTTGAAGAACTTAATCTCCAGAGTTTCTCATCACAAATTTCATTCCCATGAGAGCTTTTTCATCACATCTAGCCCTAATTTAGCCTGTTTTGTTTATGCTCTTTCTTATTTGTAAACAGTGCATGTCCAAATGCCTTACTTTTAATGAAGTGTAGCTACTGTATTTGATTGGAATTTAGATAAAGGAGCAGATAAATCAGTTTTCTTTAAATTTATATGCATATGTATGAGCAATTTAAAAAGTAGTTTGATAAGGACAAGAAAGGCTGATCTTTGTTACCATGTCTTATCACACTGAGCCCAAGGTAGAAAGGATCAGCAAAGTCCTGTATGAGATTCTCCTCAATTTTGAAATATAAATGTTATGAGACAATCCACTGTTGAGTCCTTATAAAGAATAAGTGGAGGGTTGCATGGAAAAGTAAGAAAAAAACATAACTACAAAATACAAAGAATAATTGTATTAGTCCTTTTTATAGATATCAGCACGCACTACTACTTGTAATATTTCTGTAGTCTGAGACTGAGGGTAAGGCCGGAGCAGCCTCTGTGCCACACATTGGAAAACATAATTCATCCCCTACCTGAATTCCAGGAACCATTTAATCTTATTTTACAGATAGAGCAGGTGACTTTTTCAAGGGCAAATCAGACGTGCTGAAAGCAAGCTACAAAGCCTCTCTTTCATATCACCCTTTGCTGAGTACTATCATAATAACTCAACCTTTCCTGTCAACCAACAAGAGTACACCTGACAAAGATCTGACAGATTAAAGTTTGGATGAATCTCTGCTCAGATGATGCAAAAGCACTGTAATGTTGTCCAATTTCAAGATGCAAATCAAAACATTTAACAGAGCACCACAGTCACTCAAGAGCTGAGGCAGAGTCAACCTCTTGCTTGTGCCTTGCTTTTTTTATGATGTAAGTGCTGACGTGGAAATAGAAAAATACTTCCAACTACAGTGACACTTTGATATACCATGAATTGGAGCACACAGTCATTTGGTTTGCAATGGGATGCACTGCTAAATCCTGCACATTTGTTCTCTTCAGTTATTCTGTTGATAAGAGACACAGCCAAGGCCTATCCAATGTTTTCACAACACTTAGCAGGTTCAGCAGGTGCTGGCGAAGCAGTTCTAGGAATAGGAAAGGACTAGCCGAGGCTGGCTGGTGCTGAGGCAGTATTCAGGTTCCCTTGGCTTGCTGTGACAAAGGAGAGGAAGTAAGCAAGATTACTCATATATTATCAGTGTATTGGAAAGTGCCCTGCCTACCAGAATCCTGACTATTTCTGAGCATATCTATCTGGTATTCCTCTGCCAAGCAGCACACATCAGCTCAGATCTCCATCCTCTGTTGCTTGTGAGGCTCCACACAAGCTCCCTCTCTGGGACATATTTGCTTTTCTGCCCACTACTGATCTATCACAAGGATCTTGTCCTTGACCAAGTTTTATGCCTAGCAGGTCTGTAAGCACTGAAGCCTCTTCATATTTGGAGATACAAAACCTTTGACAATAAGAAATATTGCTTTCCTGACATGGATATCAGAGCCCACTTTCTTCCCTAGCAGATTCCAGAACCTGTCCCTTGCAAGAACTCGTGATTTTACTTAGAGCTCAATACTTTCATGATTGTGTACATGGGAAAAATTGAACTTATATCTACTGTTTGCTTAGCAAATAAGTACCCAATCAAGAGCTCATTGTGGTCAGTGGGCAGAGTACTATTGCTTTTGGATAACATATTTAATTGCTGTGAGAGTGTACGTCACCAAATATACCTATTATAACAAATGCTTTTAAAAATATTGCCCAAAGATACCATGCAGAGATGCATCATATTTTTTTCATCTGTCCCATGTAAAAATAGCTGGCTATAATACATTCATTTCTGGCAAGTACCATTGTGTAAGTGACAATCAGAAGCAGATAACTGCAAGCAGTTGGTTCTGACCTTAGAAAAATCCTGTCGCAATTATCACAACTCAGATATCAGCTACTGAATGAATCTCTCCTCCCAGGAAACAGACTCAGTGCCTCTCTTCTGCATCAGAACACAAATTATAAGCACAATGGCAAGCAGTGGTCTGGCATCTGGGTTGATTGAAGACCAGTTTCCAAGTGAAGGCGTTGTCCGTCCTCGAGACTTTCTATGCTAACCAATCCCCCCAAAAAGGAAAAGATTTTGCGGATTGAAAAACAAATTTAAAGAAAGAGAACACCCAACTCAACTCAGATCCAGTATCAAAATCCAATAATTTTGGCTTCTGATTATGGCTAGCAGAAAGAACATTGATCATATTCTATAAAAATGAAAAGTCAAGTCCTAGTATTAGGATAAATATAAAAATAGAAAAATAGAAAGTCAGTTAACAAGTTACAGAAGCATAATGCTGAACGGTATCTGTATGAAATCATTTTCTTCAAAGAAAACCACATAAATCTTAAAAGCATGTTTTGCCAGATGCACATCACCACTGCAGCCCCAAGCAGGTGCGTGGCTCCCTGTGCAGTTCAGCAGATCTGACAACTTAATGTTGCAGAAGGCATGAGATCTCACTTCCCCTCCATTTTCACACAACCTCTCCCCGCTCTGGCCTAACTAGTCCTCCTTCCCTTTCCCAGCTGCACCATCCTACCCATTTTCTACCTACCACACATAACACTCATTGGCTGATATCACACATTGAAATGTTAGAAAGCTGGTCTTGTTTTTGTTTTCCTGCTGTTGTCTGCAGTGAGTGTCAGTGAATTAAACCACCTCATGGAAGTGTCTGACAGGAGCTGAAGCTGACACAAAGCTTGCAGCAGGGGCTTGTGGCCAAGAATAGGGAGAACAGCGAGACACAAAGAGGGAAAACAGCCTTCTGTCAGCAAGTGCTGAGCTACCTATGAAATGCGGTGTACTATGGAGCTGCACTCACCTGGCGGTAAAGACTTTAGGACCTGGCTTTACATGGAGATAATAGTCCCTTGATTCAGCGGTTTGCTTCTATTAACACCTATTTAGCAGTAATTTGCAGAGAGGCTAGAAATACAAGAACAAGTATTGCTAACAGAGCTGTTGGCAGTATCTGCAGAAACTCTCACGGCCACTTCTTCAAGGGTGAATATATTCTGCATCCTCAGCTCTATTCTTGGACCATTCCCAGTGAAACCAGAGATGTTTATATAGCTGCCCAGATTAAAACTCAGCTGGCCTTCTTATTTTTCTTCCCAGGGATGCAGTTCACCAAAGCGCAGTGCAAATACATGGATAGTGAAGTGGCTGTTCAGTCTGCAAGCTTGTAGGAGTATGTACTTGTAGGAATACAAACATTTTTTCATCATTGGGCAAAAGAAAAAAGAATGTGTTACCTCTGAAAAATGTGTGTTAAAACCAAGGTAAGTAACCAGAGATAACTGTCTAACAAACTCTTGAAAGGTAATCATGCAACTCTTTCATCAGTGTAGATACGTAAGATTAGGCTATGAAGCTGCAGTTTGCCTCAACCACTACAGAACATGGGATCTCCCTGGTTTTGTAGAGGTTGGAGACATACCAGCTGTGAAGGGATTATTGAAATACAGGTGTATAATGACAGTTTATTTATTCTGACTTTGGGGAGATAAACAGAAGTGTTCATTCCTGTATAAAAGAGAATGGTTTCCAGTGCAGAGGTTGTAAGAACAGGAAATTAGTAAAATACTCAAATATAAAGAAGCAGACATGTCTGGCTGTTTCAGCTGGATTCAGAGCAGGAAATACATTATTAAACATCACCATCTACTGGAAGCTAGTGTTTATTCCTTGCAAGGGATCCCTAAGTGCTACAGTGAATTAATTTGTGAGACAAGATTCCGTTTTCTCAGATCTGGCACTGCTCATGTGGCTGTTAGCAGGCCAACATCTGTGGACCTTTCCAGCACCAGGATGAGAAAAGTGTTCCAGCATTTTAAATACAAATGCAAAAACTTTTGTGTTATACAATGCAAACTGAAGGTGTTGATAAGCCATAATGGCAACTTAAAAAACGTTTGGGTAGTCAAGTACTGGGGCCTGGTAGAATACTCCCTTCCATTCCCACTGAGGACAGAAGCCTCTGGTTCCATAGATATTCATGGCACTTCTTTGCCCAATGTCCATCCTTCATGTGTCTCTCCATCAGCTTTTTTCTTCAAGCTCCAGAGAACCCATAGTGCTGTGTGGCATCAAGGGAAGATGTGAATACCCACCTCTGCAGCAGAAGATAGATATAATGGTGAAGTGCTACAGCTGTGGTGGCTCTTCTCCTCCTTTTCCTCTGCTTCCTCCTCCTTTCTCACTGCTTTATTTATTTATTTATTTATTTATTTATTTATTTATAGAACTAGGTGATGTTCAGGTTGGATATTACAAAAACATATTTCTCAGAAAGAATGATGATGCACTGGAACAGGTTGCCCAGGGAGGTGATGGTGCCACTGTCCCTGAAGGTATTCAAGAAACATGTAGATGTGGCACTGAGGGATGTGTTTAGTGGGTGTGGTGGGGATGGGACGATGGGTGGACCAGATGGTCTTAAGGAGACTTTTCCAACCTTAATGATTCTATGATTTTGTGATTCTAAGGTTATATTTTGTTGCATTTATACAACCAGTCAGGCAGACCACCAGATTGTTCATACGTTCTTCTTCCCTTGGGAAAGTGTTTGGGGAAAAAAAGCTACAATAATTGTGCAAGGGCAAAGAAGTTTTCATGAGTGACAATGTAAACCCATCACTATTTTTATCAAAGGGAGTGTCTGGATAATTATTGAAAACAGAAAAGTTAAGATTATGGAAGATGCTACAATGCACCGACTGTACTCATGCCAAAACTGTTTCAGCCACTGGCTGCAGCCTTTCACACACATTTTTACAGAGCAGCCATCGGTACTTTTTCAGAGCAGCATTCTTTGCAAAGCTGAAGAAAACCACCTCAATGGGACCCACTTTTGAATATTCCTAGCAGAGAATCAGATGGGTACAACAAGGGCCCTTTGATACATAGACAATTTTCTAAATAACTTGTGTGATTAATGAACTTCCTCCTGGATTCATTTCATCAGAAGGCATTGGCAGTGACAGGGCTGAATGTAGAGGGGCCTTTAGATTTGTGCAGATTGTTTTTGTCAAAAGCAAAACACTCTTAGAAGTAAACACCAAACTGTGTCAAAGACAAAAAATAAAATAAAGTAATAAAAAAGGGGGAATAGATCTTGTTTGTACTGTGTGACATGAAAACTGTTACATGTAATGAATAACAGGAAATCAGAAATGGAGTTTAGGAAAGAATTAGATTCATGGTATAGGAAGGCAAGGAGAATAAAGATTGATGTTAATGAGAAATTACTTTATTTCCTTGTGGAATACTGGTCAGTGCTAGTAGGTACTGTACTGTGCTTTAACTGTGCCGTAAGCATACCTGGAAAGAAATAGGTGTTAGTGGACATCAAGCAAAGAATAAAGTCATCAAGAGCTCAGATGTGGAGCTAATCATGAGAAAAAGAAAATTATCTTCCAGCCCAACACAAACCACCTGGAGCCTCCCTGGGCTCATCTCCAGTGTAGCAGTGCACAGTGCTTTTCGATTCTATCATCAGAAAATGCTGAAGCAGTGTTCTCCATCCTTATCTCTACATCGTAAACCAATCTCCTGACTGATATGGGATGGTAGCTGTGTTCCCATTTTCCTGCAAAACTTTATACCCACCTCTTTGAAGCTGGGGCAGCAAAGGAGTTTTGAAACACGTATGAAAATCTGACTTAGCCTTTGGGAAAGGGTTTTCTTTCTTACAGCGTTACTAGCTTACATATCTATTATTTTTTAGGCAAAATGTGAAATATCATGCTCTAAAATTACTGCTTCTTTGTTTTCTGAACATAGCAGGGGGTTGAAACCAGATGACCATTGTGATTCTTTTCAACCCAGGCCATTCTATGATTCTATGATTCTATGACCTACCTGTAATCAACAGGGATATGGGAATATTATCCCTATCTATCTGCTGCATTATTTGTCAGATGCTGCTGTGCTCAGACTTGTGCATCTGGCACTGAAAAAAACAAACAAACAAACAAACAAACACCCACAAAAATGCAGTTCCTGCATCAGGAGGGTTAGTTCAGGAGTCTATTCTTATACCCACATTGAGACTATGGATGGGCAAGTTTAAAGCAGGAGCTACTTTCTGACAATTTGTTTCTACCATGGAAACCATTGTGAATATGTTGGTTTTGCAGTTGAGATGTGTTTGATAAAAGGCCGTAGAGCACGTTTTCAGCCTTGGCACAGAGAACCAGGATAAGAATGCTAGTGATAATGAAAGCAGTATGTTTTGTTTATACGTAATATGACCTTTCCATCAGGATGAATGTTTCTGAGATTACATCAAACAGCAGAAAACTAGGAATTAACTCCTTCAAGTAAGTACAGTAGTATGTATACACTATGCCAGTTATTTTGCCAGAGACCTTTTCAGTTCCCTTAACACCTTCAATAAGCAGGTGTGACATCTCACATTTAAGGTCCATGAAATAGAAGACGGACTTCTAATATTTTGCTTATGGTGCAATAAGTGCTTTGGAATTATTTAGTGAGGCAAAGACTCTGGGGCAGTTAGGCAAATAAACATAATTGATAGCAAAATTGTCACTGAAGGCAGATTTCAAGCAAGGGGCCTCCAGCTTAATGCACTGTTGGCACTGAAAATTGAAGGAAGAAAGTAGAGAGCCGCAGTAAATAAAATAAAAGGTGAAGACTAAAGCAAGGGCAATTGCCTTAGTTACTAAAGAGTGTGAAGATATCTCAATTTGGGGGGAAGTTACAAAGAAAATTGCAAAGTGGCAAAGAAAATTACTTGCAGGCTGTAAACCTCTGGACAACTCCCTGGGCTTTCTGACCAGTTTTGGCAAGCCATGTCAGGAGTTCCATGGCGTCACTAAAATACCAAGGATGTACCACACAGGTATCAGACATCAAATTTAAAACTACTCTAAGAACTTCCTGACTACAAATCACAACATGATGCCTTCTGAGAAGGTAACCTTTAAGGGAAATAAATCTTCCATGGTGATAAGAAATCTTCCATTACTGCTGATCCCTGCAATCCCTATGACTTTGCAAACAGACACAGCACCAACTGTCAATGTCTCATACAGTAGACAACATGGAGTAAAATCTTTTCCATAAAGCAGAGGGATTTGGTTGTCTTGTGGCTGCAAGAGTGAACAGCTTGAACACTTGAATTTACCTGTCCCTGCTTGGACAAATCTTTGTCTCCTGTAAGTTATTTTCATTATCAATGGTTTCATATAGAATATTTTAAAAACAACTAGATTTTATTAAGGAACACTATCTATTCCTTGTCAGATAAGAATAATTTACATGTAATTTATTGTTACTTACAAAAAAGCTTCCTCATTTCTGCTTACTATAAAATAGATATGTTTGTTCGCATATTGGCAGTGGATGATGCATCTTTCTCATGCAATCTTTAAACACGTGTTTGCTTAGGAGCACTGGCCAATCCATTTTTCTTTCGTTACTGCCGCAAACATATGCTCAGTTTCATACAAAGCTGGTAATGCTGCACAGTAGTCATTCACTGGCTTTGGAGGAGCAAGTAGAGAGAGGAGTGTTTGTATGAGCCAGAGAAAGTTATTAAATCCAAGGAGAACTTTTATTTACCAAAATAGTTCTTAAATCAATATCAGTTTCAGGTAAATGGGTGGCCAGCAGGGTGAGGGAGGTGATTACCCCTCCCTATTTTGCCTCTGTGAAGGCCTATCCGGAGTAGCATGTCCAGGCATGGGGCTCCCAGTACAGGAAAGGCATAGAGCTGTTGGAGTGGGTCCAGAAGAAGGTCATGAAGAAGATCAGAGGGCTGGAGAACCTCTCCTGTGAAAATAGCTTGAGGAAGCTGGGTTTGCTCAGGTTGGAGAAGAGAAGGCTCTAGAAATTGAAGGGATGTCTGAATGAGAGTCACAGGGATGCTACCCTGAGTGGTCCCAGGGTTGGGGTGGTCCAAAGGGAGAAGCTGTGGATGCCTCATCCCTGGAGGTGTTTAAGGCCAGGTTGGATGGGGTTCTGGGCAGCCTGATCTAGTGGAGGGCAGTCCTGCTCATGACATGTGATTGGAACAGTGTGGGCTCTAAGGTCCCTTCCAACACAAGCTGTTTTGTGATTCTATGATAAAGCAGCTCTTGACCCTCAGATGCGACAGGAAGTGACTACAAATAATTGTTGCCCTGGGGTGGAAACTAGCTGGTCCACATCTTAGTGATAGCTAGAATTTGTGTCATGGAAGATATTCTGAAGTAATAGCGAAGGAAAATCCTGTTCTTACACAATGGATGGCACATTTAGCTCCATAGAATCATAGAATCACCCAGGTTGGAAAAGACCTTAAAGATCATTGAGTCCAACCATGACCTAACCATACTATCCTAACAACCCTCTGCTGAATCACGTCCCTGAGCACCACATTTAATGGTTTTTAAACACATCCAGGGATGGTGACTCAACCACCTCCCTGGGGAGCCTATTCCAGTGCTTAACAACCCTT
>JAOWBP010001760.1:52055217-52066956 GCA_028571105.1 Tragopan temminckii | reverse complement strand
ATTTTGAATACAACATTGAGGAAAATGAATTTGGAAAGGCTGGTTTGTGCACTGTGGCAGAGCACCTCTTGTTTTCAAATAGATTTTTAAACATATGGCCAAACATACAGTTGTATGATGATCACATGCAGAACTGACCTCTTGTTTGGGGAATTCTTATTGAAGTCTTTAAGGACTGGAGAATTTGGTAATCACCAATTTGTTTCCCTTGCCTTCCTTTCCCCTAGCCTTCTCCTCTCAGTATGTAAAATTTGAAGCGTTCTTGTCGATTAGTTTGTTACATGCTTAGAACTACAAAAATTAATTGTATATGTCCTCTTATTTTTGCAGTTTCAGTATTGTCACTTCAGTACTGTTTGGTCTTTGCTTTTTTAACCTTTCACTAAGAAAATACAACTAGGTTTTTCAGTAAGGAACTCTGTTCTTTTTAGTAGAGCTCCGCATCAAGCCTGAAAGAAAGGTTTTAAGGCAGATTGTGGACACTTGGCAAGCCCTTTACCTTTCATTCTTAGGCATCTACCTCATCTTCTTTGCAATTATTGGTTTTAATCAAGTGCAGCACACCCTGATTTTAATCAGGTGCAAGCGTGTATGCTATCTTTAATAAATACCTCAGTTTCTGTGATCTCAGAATCGCTGCTGTTAGTTCCAGTTTGTGCAATGCTAAAGTTGTCCATTTGGTGGTGAAATTGACTAACCACTCTTGACTGTTAACTTTGCTCCTAGAAGGACATAGGGCATCTCACAAAGTTACTTTGGCTTTGACTCCGCTGCCAGTGCGGCCTCTTTCCTCCACTTCTCCTTCTTTGCCAGGTTCCAGCTTGTCAGGGATTCGTGCCGTGCTGCAGCCTGCGGAAGGAAAACCCTTCTTGAGAGTAATGTTGTGAGTCTCTGTCGGTATGGGGAAATGGGCCTGGTCTCAGGATTAACCACCAACTTAATGCTTTGTTTCAAAGCAATAGCAGCATGTTACCCTAAGTTGTCACAGAATTCCATCACTTTGAGGTATGCTACACAGAAGCTAGCCAGCAGTATGCTCACCTTTTTTGCTGAAGCAATCACTGCAAAACAGGCAACAATTGAAAGGCCGATCATGATGTAACAAGCTTTAACACGGGCTTTGTTCCTTGCCCTGTCTAGCATCTCTGGCCTGCAATTAAAGTTTTGGAATGGAGTCATTAAAAAACAGAAGCATCTCTCAAGACCTCACAGTTGTAATATCACCATTGCAGAGTGAAAAATAAATTGGCTCTGAAAAGAAGCATCTATTGCTGTGGTGATTGGGTTTGTACCACCCAGGAGCACCCTCAACCATTTCCAGCAGAAAAAATGACCTTTAAAGAGTTGAGGAGGATTTTAATCTGGAAAAACAAACAAACAAACCAACCAAAAACATTTGCACTGAAATGCTTGAGATAAACATGCTGTAAATGGCACCTGAAGCTCACAGTGTGATGTAGGGAGATTTATGAAAACCATGAATGCAGGAAACCTCGTCACTGTGAACATCACAGAAATTTAAGTGAAGCCATTTCCTGAGCCAGACATGGCACCTGACAAGCACTATTTCTATGATGTTTGTCATAGTACTGAATGTGCGCTATTTTCCTTTTTTATTTTCTTAAATTGGTTTTAAATATGCGTATATATATACATAAATACATGTTTCTGAAAGGTTTAACGCAATGGAAAAGGACAAATTACAGGCAGCTCTGCTGTACTTCCCCCCAGTCCTTACAGCACACGCACCAGCATGCAGGGCAGGTTCCTGGCTGGCAATGCAACGGTTACAAGAAGCCCCTTTCATGTTACAGCGTAAGCACATCTTTAAAACAAACGGCACAACAGACTGCCACCTAAAGCCATTAATCCAGAAGCCATTTGTAAGAACAAAAGCAAAGCTCTAAGTGTTATTGGTCTGGCTTATAAACCTAATTATATTTCTCAGTGCACTAATTGAAACTCTTCAGAAGCAGGTTTTCACTTTCTCCTTGCTTTCTCTCTCTGCTTTAAGGAGAACAGACCTTATTATCTCCTCTAATTGCACATTAGGGCCTCTGTTACTCAATCCTTCATCAAGGTCCTGGCTAAGCCTCTGCCAAAGGCAGTAACAGCTGTTTGCTGTCATTGATTTAAACATTTTGACTGAGGGCTGCAGGTTTGACCCTCAATACCACGCATCTTCAGCAGACACATTTTGTTCACAGGTAGCAAACAGTATCTTGCAGTGCTTTATTAACACTGAAAACTGATGCAGTTCAACTTCAGTGTCTTAAAACTAACTTCTTTTAGAATGGTGTGATGAGTCCTAGAAATGTGTTGCTCACACAGAAAGTAGAAAGTCAGTCCAAGAGGTTACCGTGCACATGTGCAGGGATTAGCAGAGTACTTTTACAAACACCTCTCAACGTCTTCAGTAGTGCAAATAGTGCTCTGAGACCTGCCTGAACCTTCCTGTAAGCAAAGGCAGTGGGATAAGCACTGAGCGAGAGCAGCTGGACTCTCTGGGAAGATGCTGCTCAGCCCCAGAAGCAGCAGCAACAGTGCTGGGAACAAACAGGTGAAGGAAAGGCTGGGGGACACATACAGTTCCGTGTGCTGCAATGGCACAAAGTGGTCCTGGAGACACCTTGGGAAGAGTAACTCACAGCAAGTTGAGGTGAACAGGGGGTCAACCAGAGGCTGAGGCTGCATCAAGTACTCAGCTGTCCTAGGATTTGCCTTTGGGGATTTTTTTCTCACAATCTCTTTATCTATTTTTTTTCCTCATATTCTTCTTTAAGCTATAATAAATTACAGTTTGGCTGATGCGATCATTTAGTGGCTCTCAGCTCCCTCAGAGCTGTTTATGGGAACAATAAATAGAACACGCAGTTTATGATAACATCCTTCTCTGATTACACATCAGGAATAAACAAACAAGGCAGTGTGGATATATACCAACTATATGCAGAGACCAAGGCTCTCTGCTCAGAAGAGTCCAGTTCTTAATTACAGCATCTGGGGACTCCAGTAGGGAACATTTTTTCTTCCTAACCTATGAGCAACACAGGAGAGTTTTCTTCCCGCTAGTTCATTTCAAAGCTCTCAGTGCCAAAAGTGCTTCCCAGTTTGAGTTCAGCAGAGCACTGCTAGACACCCTCTGCCTCATGCCCTTCAACCCAATGCTACCCTTGGAATAGACCTGGAGCACTTACGGGATCCTCAGAGGAATTTCTTCTTCTGTCTTGAAGCGACCGGTCCAGAGGAGAATTTTTTTGTCAAACTTTGAAGGTTTGTAGCTTGCAACCACCTTGTGTGCCTGTTCAGCTGAAGGATTGGAAAGAAACACCCCATCAGGCTGTGATGAGTGGAGGTAATGAATGGAAAAAGCAAATCCCTCTTAGTGCCCTGGCGGCCAGTGGGGGAGTCACATCAGAGAATTATATTTGTGTTGGAAGGGACCTTAAAGCCCATCTGGGTTCACACCCTTGTTGAGAGAAGGGCTTCCCCACCAGCTCAGGCTGCCCATGGCCCCATCCAACCTGGCCTTGAGCTCCTCCAGGGGTGGAGGGATGGAGGTGCTCCTTGGGGAGCATCCTTGTGGCTCTCGTTCAGACATCCCTCTACCTACTGCCTTACACTTGGGCATTTTAGCCAGAAGGCAAAATAACGAGGCCCAGGATGACCGCGGGGAGCCCCCAGTCCCCAGCCCAGCCCTGTCCTTACCTCGGGGGACTGCTGGGACCCGCCCGGGCCCGTCGCCGGCGGCGGCTCCTCGTACTGCGGCCGGGCGGAGCAGCGGGGCGCCCCTCACCCGTCCGGGGCGGAGGCGTAGCGGCAGCGGCAGCATAGGCACGGCCGGGCAGCCCGCACCGCCGGGTCCCTCGCCTTGCTCTGCTCTGATTTGCTCCGCTCTGCTCTGCTCAGCTCTGGGGGGCTGAGAGGAACCGCCTGCCTCCACTTCACCCGCCCACCATAAAGCAGTCATATGGAACTGATGAGGAAAACACTCGGGGCGGTTCAGGCTGATGCAGTACCAAAATATCCTTTGGGGAAAACAAATAACAACAACAAACAAACATTAAAAGGAAGTCTGGGAACTGGTACTGAATATGTATTTACAAGCAGCCTGTGGCAGTGCCGTGCAGGTGGCCTGCAGTGTCTCAGCTGGAGCGCTCCCAATGCATGGATCAGCAGGTGATGTTACATGACAGGGCAAGATCAAGTTGGTTATCCAGAAAAGTTCTTCACCAGAGGGTGGTCAGGCACTGGCACAGGCTCCCCAAGGCAGTGGTCACAGCCCTAAGCTGCCAGAGTTGAAGAAGCATTTGGACAGCACACTTATAGATATGGTCTGATTATTGGGATTATTGGGTGGTCCTGTGTGGAGCCAGGAGCTGGACTTTATGATCCCTGTGAGTCCCTTCCAACTCAGGGCGTTTTGTGATTCTATGATTCTGTGATCCAGCCAATGCCAGAACCCCAGAATTTATTGTCTTCTGTTATCACAATGAATGCCATAGAGCCCCCAGAGGTGCATTAGCAGAACGGAGGGGGCCCTGTTCATCAGGGCTGCATTGTGAGGTGGCAGCATGCAGGCCTGTGCTCAGTGGGAGTGTGAGGCAGAGGACGTGAATCGTTTGTAGCCAAAACTTTATCCCCTGTTCTCAGCAGCACAGCTTGAGGGAGGCAACTCTTTCTGACAGCAAATTGTTGAGAAAATGAAAACCGACTTCCCACATTCTATATTGGAATAAAATTTCCTGCAAATGGGACATTCTTTAAACATACCAAGTTTATCTTATCCCTGTGCAAAAGCCAGGCACTGGCTATCTCATGTCTCTTAACAATTATAGGGAGGAATAACATGCACCTCTGCACATGCACAGAGCAGCTCTGCCCTTTCCCGTGATGTCTCTGGGGAGATGGAAAAGCACCAAAAGAAGTGACCAAGAGCTTCAGCGTCCATTATTCAGCATTATTGCTATGAATGACATACAGCCCCAAAGGGTGAATAGTGCAGCTTCACGCTCTTCACTAACAAACATCATTTCTGTCTTTGACTTCCCTGAACATCAATGTTTGGGGATCATGTGTCCTCTCCGACCCTTTCAGAGATAAAAAACTTGAAGATGAACATATGCACACAATAGCATTGTGGCAATCTGTGGTGGGATCTTTCCGAAGGAAGAAGGCAGTGCATGCCCTGGTTTGGAAAGAAGAACCATCCCCTTTGGCCCTACAGTCACACCTACGCAGATGTTTAAGGATGTGTAGCAGAGATTGGAATCTTTTTGTCTATTTTATTTTGTTTTACTTAATTTTATGAGTATTTTCTGCCAATAGTAGCTAGAAAACCTATTGCATCACCTCTCCCAGGTCTGGCTGATTATGCTTTGCACAGAAGTTGCGAGTTGCTGGAGGGACAGACAGCTCATGGAGACAAAGGAGACTTGGTGGCTCTGGAGAAGTGGACCAGAGGTGTGCATGCAGTTGAGAGGTTCCTAGGAGGATGGGATGTATTCGTTCTTTCATGCTCTTCCCCCGAATTTCTGCCTTATGCGATCCTTTTCATTACGGATAGATGCTGCGGGACGCTCGTACTGCTGCCACCGCCCTCTGGAGGCACTTCCCTCCCTGTCCCGTAGGGGGGACCGCCCGACCGCGCTCGGCCGCCCAGCCGGCGGGCATTGCGGGAAGCGCCTCGGCTTCTGGCGGGTGGGGAGCAGCGAATGGGGGGCTCTGCTACTGCTTCTCGCGGCCAAACCAACCTGCAGATGAGGAAATGAAGCAAGCCAATTCAGTTTTTAACAAGGACATGACTTTAATCACCCCATTGTTCAAGAAATGATACGCTCACTGCTTTTGAAAACAGTAAACACATGTACAACCTTTTAGCCAAATTAGCTTTTTGGAAGTCATCATGTGATGAAAGCTTTGTGTTCCTCTTTTTGCTGCATTGGCAGCCAAACTGTAGGAGTAGCCAAACCTCACTGCATGCAGATTCGTATTCTGAGCAGTACTCACAACCACTGAAGCACAAACAGCAGTTATCATACAAATGTATGTGCATAGACCTACAGTATTTCCAGTCAGCTACAGGAAGTACATAATTGCTCAAATATATATATAAATTACACCCTTGCCATTCATATTACTTAAAAAATGTCTCCCCAGATGACTTATGTATGACTTACGTAAGTCTCCCGTATGACTTATCTAAGTCTGCATCACAGTAATTTCAGAAATTGTGTCCATTGCTGAAATTTAATCTATAGACATTTTAAACTAATCTGAGTAGAAAAATCATGCAGATCTAGATTGCAGCATGTAAATAGAAATGCTGGAAAAATAGATCTATTGCATATAGGAACAAATCTGCCAAGCTTCATTTTGGCCTGCAGCAGCATCCCTTCATTCCACATCTAAACAGAAGCATGGACCAAACTGAAGAGGTCAGCATCTTTTCGCAGTTAATGTTGCAAAGCGGGGTTTCTCTGGTCCAGGCCAGGGGCCTCGTGAACACATAGAAATATTCTTCGCAAGCCTTCTGTTTCTCAGTGTCTGAAGATGTTCTCCAGCCCAGCTGTGAGACAGCTCCACAGGAAAGCTGTGCCTTGCCCAGCACAAGACTTGGCCATCCTTGACTAGGAGATGCAGTGTGGCTGTCCCAGCTGACGGTTCTCCTTCCTGGAGCGTGTCTCTTGCACAGGAGATGCTGTGGAGCCATATGCCTGGAATTGCAGAGCAGAGACTTCCAGTGCAATTCATTCTGGTGTGATTTTAATGCACTGGAGCGGTGTAATGCCACGTTCTTGTAAAAGTTAGACTTTTTGAACAAGTGTCAATAAAGCTAAAATTCGCAGGCTGCATTCATGCTGATTCTGATAATTACATTATTTATGCTAATGAGGGGAATCAATTTGTGCTTGTAAGCTTTGATGTTGCACATTGTGGAGGAGATCATTTCCTTCTTTCAAAAAAGACTTCACCTGGGGACAAGTGTCTCTCCACATGAGTTAGAGAAAGTGCATGGGGCAAATCAGTGTATTTCTGAGTACAGGAAAAAAGTAAATGAGCCTACAAACAAATGCAGCTGTCCAGGTAAATCCTTCTATTTTTACACAGCCCCTTCTCCAGTTCATTATCTCTATGGTAAATACAAAGAACTTTAGATGTTGCTGCAGCACTCACATGGAATAAGGCACAAAATTTTGGGTGCAGAATTCAAAACAAACAAAGGATTCACCCAAACTGGGTGAAAAGGTTGCTTTTGGATGTTCAGGAGAATAGAAAGCCTATCTTAAGAGTGGAGACAAAAGGACTGGGCTTGTTTATCCTGGCAAACAAAGACTAGGAGGAGGCTCTGTTTGACCTGTAGAATAGATCCAGGTGAGAAGAAGAGCTCCTTAAGCAGTTGGATAGAAAAGACATTAGAAAAACCGTGTGTGAGTCCATGCATTCCTGCCTGCTTGTCTGTGAGAAGTAAGGCCTTCCTGACACTTCTATTTGGCCAAGTGCATTGAGGTCCTGGCTCTGGTGATTTGTCCAATCCATTTGAATGGATTGGGGATGGGGATGGGGACAGGAGGGAGATGCTGGAGGTCCTCACAATAGCTGGGACTCCAAGGAAAGCCTTTCAAACCTAGCAATGAATAACCATCAGAATATGGTTTGCATGGTTTGCTTTCCTTGGGTGTACAAAAAAGAGAGAGATCTGGAGAATGGCTTTTCTTCTTCTAGTACTTCAGCAATGCCCTGTCATATGCTGGACAGCCTTTTCCTGGACAGAGTCCTTGCTGCACTTTCAGGAACAACTTTCTCTTTTACTGGTGTCTGCCCAGGCACTTGAAAATGGCAGTTTCCATTCACAGAGCTTTTCTCAGCATTACACGAGTCTGACGCAGTGATTTGGGAGCTGGAAGACTTCGAGTCCGAGGAAATCTGGCTGACAGCAATGCTGCCCACACTCTTGGAAGAGTATGTATAAATCATCTTGAGGAAGGCAGACTTTGTATTTGTTTCTTGCTTGTAAATTATGACATAACACTTAGGAAAAAAAGTGCAACAGAGAATCCCGTAATTGGATATTAATATAACGATGATCTCCACTGCTGGTAGGTATTTGCCAAATGTAGTTACATAGACAGGGATAAATACAATCCATGCTATAAAGTAAATTAGCATGCCAAATGTTATGAATTTAGCTTCATTGTAGTTCTCTGGTAACTTCCTGCCTTTAAAGGCACATATGAAGCAGATGAAGGCTAGAGCAGCTACGTAACCCAGCATAATCCCAAAAGCCACAACAGAGCCCTCGTTGCACTCCAGAATGATGGCTCTCGGAATAGAGAAATTTTGCTTTACAAAAGGTGTCCTAAATATTAGCCAGAAGGTGCAAATGATAACCTGAATCCCAGTGCAGATGAATACAATGGTTATAGGTTTATAGGCACATTTCAAGAAATTCTGCAGCTTGGGATCGAAACTAAAGGCTAGTAAAATTTTTAGTGATTTTATTAAAATACATGAAATGCAGAGTGCAAAACTTATGCCGAAGAGGGCTTGTCGAGTTCTACATTTGAACTCTGTGGGTTCACCTATGAAGAACACAGTGCTTAAAAAAATGAAGAAGTGGCTGAGGAGGATAATACAGCAGACAGTTAAACCTCCAGATGCCTTTACAACCGGTGTGCTCAAGTTTTTAGTGAATATTGCACTGATGGAAAAAATGAGCACAACCCCGAAGGCGGAGAGGAGGAGCAGGAAAACAGAGAACCAGTCTGTCCAGCCGAGGAAGTGGATCGTTTTTCTGTAGCATGTAGTGCTGTTCACGGGTGCCCAGTAGGTTTTGTTGTGGCACCGGTAGCAATAATCCATATCTGAAAGCAGAAAAAATGAAGGTAACTTGGGAACCCAAAGCAAATAAACTACCAAGTGAATGGTAAAGCCTTGTGATACAAGAAGGTGGGAAGGGATATGGGGCAAAAAGTGAGGTGTGGGCCAGGTCTGCAGCTACCTGGAGTACCCCTTGCCACGGACACACCACAGGGATAGAGCTTGGGAAACCTTCACTGGCAACACGATGGTGGCCTGAGTTTGAACCAATTGCCCTACAGGGAATGGAATTGCAGCTCTTTCATTTACCTAGTTCAACAAGAAAAAAATCTTTCTTTGTTCAGAATTCTTTTGAAATGCAACAGCGAGAACACACACTGATGTAGATTCCACTTTCAAAGGTTACTTTTCCTGTGAAATTCCTGTTATCTGCTACAGAGAAATGTCACAATTGTTTTAATAATAAAAGGGATAGCATGCAATTTCTTTTTTTTTTTTCTAACTATCAAGACTTTAGAAGTACATTGTACCCCAATTTTCTTAATTCCATCTCTCTTCTCCTTCCTTCCTTTTATAAACCTTACTCAAACTGTAAATGAACCAGAAAAAGCATCATATTTGATAGTAATACTACTACATTGTCATATAAAACATTATAGTACTCCTACTTAAGATAAAAAGTATACCAGCAAGCAAATAAATAACCCTTGTACTTGCATTGGGCTTTCTGTGTTGCAGAAAGTCACAGAAGCAAAGCTCTGTTGTCACGAGAATGTGTCTCACTGAAACATCAGCCATACTTTCTACTCAAACACAGGTAACGATATTCAGCTACAGAGTCTAATTGTTTAAAGTTCGTATTCTAAAAAGCACGGAAACCTCATTTTATATGCTGAATACTGTTCTTCTCTTTTTTTTTTATCTGTAAAACTAAGCATTAACAAACGTTTTAACCTCATTCCAAAGTTACACCCGCGGTTGCCAAGGTGCATTATTCACAAACAAAACAATTCTATTGATCTCTAAATAAATCTTTATTTGGACCACAATTCTTTACCTGTTCGATTGCTGTAATGGTTTTCCGGGCAGTAAACGCACTCATAGCAGCATGTGTGTGGACTTTCTGTAACCTTTTTCATCTGTCCTGGTCTGCAGTGCTGGGAGCATGTTGATGGAACCTTCTGCAGTGTGCAGAGAACAAATTTAAAAAAAAAAAAAGTTCAGGCATTACTGATTACTATGAACTGTTAAAATAAACCTTCAATTCTATTATGATTTGAACTCTTTTTGTATCTAACATATTTTAAGGGAATCTGAAAATGATGTTAAAGAATGTGAAGAAGGCCCTGTATTTCTTACATTTTCTCCACACTCTCAGGAAGGGGCAGGATGGGGCCCTATTTACATGACCATTTTATTTTTTGGCCCTAAATGAGTGCGATTGTATGTAGCTTTAAAATCCACATCCGAGTGTCTCATTCAGCTTTGAAACTGGAAGTTAGACCGCTGGGATCCAGATCCAGAGAAAGAACAGAAGCATTTGGGAGGGGTTTCAGATGGGCCACACCACAAATGCAGTCCTGACACCCTGCTCAGCAGCTTTGAGTGCAGAGCAGATTCTCTGGCTCTATGGGACGTGTTTCTGCCATGTCACCCACAGAGCAGCTCACCCCTGGATCAAATCAGGCACTACTCAAGGTATGTGTGGTCAGGGTCCTCTCTCAAGAGCTGGATTCAGGGCCTTCTTTCAAGATAAGCCTTGTAAATGAGGGATGCTGCTGTTTCTTCTCCCTGCAGGTTAGGGTTTACAAGTTGGCATCCTGAGCAGCACCGTGAAGAGGGACAAGAAAAGAGGTCTTCTGTCCTTAGCCTCTTCTTTCGGCTAAGGCTACACAGAAACTATATTCATCCCACCTTGTAAACAGCATTTCCTCCCGTGTGCTAGCACAGAGCTACACTGAGTCAGAGCTGCAGAAAACCCCAAAGCCTTCACCATGCACGGGTGACATTATCTAGCTGGAACTGGTTGGGGCCAACCACTCCTTCTGTCTGCACTGGTGCTGGGGCTCCAGATGGTGCCACCTACCTCATACTCCTGTGTTTGTGCTGACCCCAGCTCTAACAGGAGTAAATAATCAACAAGGCTTATTTTTCCCCAACTGTAAAGGCAGTAGACACGCATCTATTTGTGAAAAATAAATGGTTGCCTTGTGTAAGGCAGAAGACGTATATAAGTAGTCATTTTCTGTTCTAAAACTCAGTTTCACATTCTGGAATAGTATCCTTCGGACACATATAACTTCTGATTTACACATTATGGGAAACCTCTTAGGGGAATTCTGGAGACAAAATTTCAAATCACTGAGACTGCTTACAGGCTCACGTGCATCTCAGAATGCATAAAGGTAGCTGAATCTTACCTAGAGAGGATGCATCATTCTGAAAGGAGAATGACAGCAAATGAGTAATTTTTTACGCACACTTCAGTTGCAAACACCAGAGGAAGAAGAACGCACATGAAACAAACTTCAGATGTTATGTCAACAAAATAAAAGTTACCTTTAAATCCAGAAATTCTTTTTTTTTCTCCTCATCCTCAAAGATGAAGTAACCATTTTCTGGGTCATATTCTGCCATAGTGGTGATTTCCATGTGACCATCAACTTCTTTCCAAAGAAGTACATCATAACCAGAGCTCATATCGCCTTTGGAGTCAAACTTGATTTCTTTATCATCATCAATAATTGCAACTTTTTTGAGTTCTTCAAGGAGCTGAACACAAATATAGGAAGCAGTGGCACACATTAGTGTCATTTCAGTGTGATACGCTGAATAGTTTAACATTAGTATGATAATATCAAATTAAAAAAAAGAAATGTTGCTTTTTACTAGTTACATCATCTTAAAAGGGAGCTGTAT
>JAOWBP010001760.1:52039365-52055117 GCA_028571105.1 Tragopan temminckii | reverse complement strand
GCTCTACTGTACCTATTCCAGAGGTAATCACTCTAGAATGTTTAGAACTTCATGTGTTTATACTAGTCCTACAAAGCCCCTATTTCATTTTTAGGAAGAAGTTATTACAGTAGATATGGTGCAGATGATTTTCTCAGATGATCCTGATCAGCAACTCACAGCAACTCAAAAATTCAGAAAATTGCTATCTAAAGGTATGTAAGCATTGCTTTTTCTTCTTCCTCTTATTTTATTATTACAAATTTTAGTCAAACAGAGTCAGTTAACATTGAATTTTGCTTTTTTTTAAAGTAGAGCTTGCAGAAGCTTCTCAATTCTCTATTCTAACCTAATGACTAAATACAAAAAGCTTTATTATTCTGTTGTTAAGTCTTCTGGACAAAATCACAAAAAAGGATATTTTGATTGAAGCACCCGAGGCAGTAACTGACAACAGCACTCTAACATTACTTGAAGTACTTGTTTCAGTAATTGATTTTCTGATTCTGTGTCTGAGGGGATAAAAACTATATGACTTGCCAAAGAATGGCTGTAATTTTGTCTTGTTGTTGTTCGTGTTCTTGTTGGGATTGTAAAACGTAGTCTTAAATTCATGCTGGTATTTGTAAAATCTACTAGATAGGAATATGCTTATTATTTAAAGTTTAACAGTACTTTTTCTGTTGATTGAAGGAAGAGCGTTGTGCTAACATGCCAATAGGCAATTGTGTGTGTTATTGTCCAGAATAGAGCAATCACTAAATTATAGCGCGTTATGAGATTACCTAGCAATCTTCAGAAGGAAAAAACTCCTTCCTTCAGACCTACTAAAATGTCTGGTAATTTATGTTAAGTTTTCTGAGAATCATTCATGTTTTGTGTTGTACTGAAAAAGTAATTGCAGTATTTTTTTTGTTAGTCTTATGCATATGAGCTTTTTTGCTTTTATCCCCCAGAGCCTAATCCGCCCATAGATGAAGTCATCCAAAAGCCAGGAGTAGTACAGAGATTTGTGAAATTTCTAGAGAGGAGTGAGAATTACACACTGCAAGTGAGTTTGACTGGTACTTGGTTCGGGTTTGGAAGGGGGTCAGAAATCCTGAGAACAGCTTTGGAAAGCATGTTGATTTAAAAGTAAATAAATAAATAAAAATTTAAGTAAGAAAATGTAATCATATCTATCAAAGCTGTAAGTTTTAGATATCCCAAGTTTTAACAATTGCCACTGGAATTGTAGCTCAACTCTTGTGAATTTCACAGTAGTCTTTAGGGTAATGTATTTAGCTGGTCATGTATTTGGATGTAGAAAGTGGTCTTCGTTCAAGAGAATTTACAGAATGGTATATTGAAAGCATCAGTGTAGATGTGTGAGCAGAATCTGGGTGGTTTTTTGTTTTGTTTCTGTTTTGTTTTTTTGTTTGTTTGTTTTGTTTTTTTTTTTCCTTGGAAATAGTGTACTGTTCTACAGTTGAAATCTTACAAAAGAAATAAAAATACATGAAAACTTGAAAGCTAAAACTCTTGGAAAGAAATCTTGGAAAAATAAGTGACGAACAATAAGAGTAACTGGTAACCTTGTGCACATTTGCATTAAAATGACTGAGCATAGCATAAAAAGATTTGTACCAGTTGGTAGAGATAATCTTACTGCACAGAAATTACAGTAACAGTTATGTTTCAATGGAAAGGGGAAAAAAAAGTTGGAAAAGTAACCTCTGGAACTCTTGTGTCAAACTGCTTACAATAAATTTTGGGTTTTTTTGTTGTTGTTGTTGTTTCTTACTGCTGAGTTATTTAACATGTTTTGTTTTTTTTTCTTCTCCTCAACAGTTTGAAGCAGCTTGGGCTCTAACAAACATAGCATCTGGGACTTTTCTACATACAAAAGTTGTAATTGAAACTGGAGCTGTTCCAATTTTTATAAAATTGCTTAGTTCAGAACATGAAGATGTACAGGAACAGGTAACTGTTTTCTTGCAGTGTTTTATAACTTTAAAATTCATTTAGGAATGTCTTTCCTCCCCTCCATTTTTTTTTTTTCTTTTAATTCAGATAAAGAAATCTAAGTCCAATTGACCCATTATACTGTTGATATGCCTCCAGGAAAACAGAAATTTTGATTCAGTGTTTTATTTCCCTTATGATCCCCGAACCCCTTTCAATTTTTCCAAGTCCTTATGAGCCACTTTTGTTTCTTTTTTTTAATGTTGTTTAATAATGTGAGGAAAGCACCTCATTTCTTTTGTGCTATGTACAGGTGGACAGAATCTAAAACAGGGTAACAGAATATAGTGGAAAACAAAATGTTCTAGATTACAGTGCAGCTTTATTTCTTAGATCCTTCTTCTTCTTACAGTCTTCATCAGTGTCTTCCTGAATTTGTTTTTTGTTAGTTTTTATTTTCACCTTTACATAATAGATAATGTTACTGACTTTGCGTAAGTTCACAGAAAATTCAGAATATAAATCAAGAGTCTTCTGAAATGTTATATTCAGAATTATACTGCGGCTTTTTGGATTCCATTGTGTTTGCTGTAAAAATACGTAAATTATCTGTACAGATATGTGGATATCTTATTTGCAGACATGTATAAGTTCACTTGGATGCTTTCATTTTTAAGGCAGTGTGGGCTCTTGGTAACATTGCTGGTGATAACGCAGAATGCAGAGACTTCGTTTTAAACTGTGGAATATTACCACCCCTCTTGGAGTAAGTATTGTAAATTGTTACCAGCATAGGGTGGGAAAGATGATGTAAGTGATCACACATTCGTGTGGTTCAAGCTGGTTGGCTTCCCTGCTTTTTTTGTCTGGTAGCTCCAAGCTCCAGTCTTGTGTTTGGTTGTTGAGATGTGCCAGCAGACTGCTTGTTACATGAGCAGTGTTCCACTGGCAGATTTCTCTTCATTACAAGTATTATTCCACTGCTTACTGTACTTTTACAATGGGCTATAAAGTAGCTTGATCACAGGGGAAAAAGCTACCCAACACAAGTAGTATTCAATTTATTCAAACTTAAAATACCAAGTTGACTTAAAACATTTTTAAAACAGCTTAAAGTAACATAATGTGATTGCTTTCCTTGACGATTTAAAGGCTGAAGGGTTTGATAAGTTTTGATATGTATCTGAAAGTGAACCTGATTTTTCAGCTATTGAATTTTTCCCGGTCTATTCTGTTAAAAAACAGTAAAACAAATGGAAAAAAATATATCTTCAAATTCTAATACTTTATGCAGCCTTTATTAAAATATTAATTGGGTCTTATGAATTAAAACATCAGTGTTGGCTCTAGGGTAGGTTGCATTTTCTAACCACTTTAGAAAGGATTAGTCAAGTGATTTTTTTTTTTTTTTTTTTTAATATGAGCAATGGCTTACTTTATATGCATGTGTATTTGTTTTAGGAATGTGATGTTTGTGCAAATAACAGTCCCTTCTAAGAAAATTATGTGTCATGTAAGCTATAAAGAGAAATAACGTAAAACTAGTGCCCAATAAGATTGTTTTTTTGTTTTGTGATGTAAGGCATTGATGATAATAATAGATAGAAAAATACTTGACCTTTGCAATGATCTTTTATTTTTATTTTCTATCTCTCTTTGACAGACTGTTAACAAATTCAAATCGTCTTACCACAACTAGAAATGCAGTCTGGGCACTCTCAAATCTCTGTAGAGGCAAGAATCCACCTCCAGATTTCAGTAAGGTAAAATAAAGTACTCATTTCAAGAAATTGGAAAGCTAAAGGTAGCTTCTGTTTGTAATATGATACAGTCTTTGAATCTGGAGATAGACAAGACTGTGTGATCACATTAAAAACATAAAATTGAGTTTATCTGTTGTATCTGCTCAGCATTTTCTACTTTGACCTGTTAGCAATAAAATTAAATAATTAAATGACTGAGAAGTTTGAGAAGTTGTTTAGTCAGATACAGGTAGTCATTCACTGAAGCAGTGACAAGCAAGGAGTACTTTTGGCATCAAATCTTTTTGGTCTGTATTTTCTGCAGGTATGTGTTAGAGGATGTGAGTTATGATTGAAACTTTTCTTACTTTTTTTATGCTGTGATTGCTTAATAAGATATTGCAGGAATAAAATTTTCCTTGCTGTTTATAGAACAAAAAATTCAATTAATTCAGACTAAAATGACAGAGGTGATTTGCCCGTGTGCCCTCTCATTCACTTTATCTCCACTTTTCGAGACAGTAAGACTGTAGTCTCTAGTTAGGAGTATTAGCTTTTTATTTTCAGTATGAAATTTAATTTCTGGTAATGGTAGTGGCAATAGAAAATGGAATAGAATGTTGAGTATTCTGGCTGATGTTAAAATGATTGCTGAATGTAATTTGGAGTCAATTTGTGTGTCTTAAAACTTCACTCGCAGAGTACTGAGTTGCTACTCATTAGTCTTTCTCCAAGATTTACTAAAAAAGGAGATTTCTGATGTCAGTGAATCAATCACCTCACAATTACTCTAGCTAAATTACGTCTTCCAATAGTGTTTCATTCTGGCAGTACAAAAAAAAAAAAGAAAAGGTTCCTTGCTGCTTAAGCTATTTTAACTTCAGTGAAAGAGGATATCCTGTATGCAGTTGCTAATAAGAATAGCTCCTTTCCTTCTTGCCCTTAGTGATAGTACTAGCAGGACACATAAAAGAGGCTGAATTATATAGCTAACACCAGGTTAAAGGATTAAGTTCTACAAAGAATGTGAAATTCCCAATCTGTTTTTGTTATAACTTGTCAGATTTCAACTGGTGGTAAGGTAAATGTAGCTCACTCTGCTCCATCTGTTTCTGTGGAGCCTGAAGGGTATGAGGGTCAGAGCTTTTAGTGGAAATGAGGTTAGCCATAGCTTGTTTGATTCAGTGAATGTTGATTTTACTCTGAGATTCTTTGTCTTAAAGTGACTGTAAATTGATTATTACAGAAGCACGATTGGTTATTTGTATAAAAAAACGATTGTTCTTTTGAGTGATTCAGGAAAACATCAATAATTCTTAATCACCTGATTATCTCTAGAAGCAGATAGTTCTTGTTAAAGCTGAGCAATCATATACCTAATGTAGTATCTGCGAGTAAGTAGGCTGTTAATTGAAATTTAGCCAATTCACTGATTTGAATTGGATGTCGAGTTTAATCAGAAAATGTTTCACTTGGGTCCTGTTTCACTGATGAGCTCATGGTTTGGCAGTAAATAGTGTTGCATTTGTATGCCTTTGCAGAATGTTTTCTGAAATGCACAAAACACTTAATTTTGCAACATTTTTCTTTAACCCAGGTTGCTCCTTGCTTAAATGTTTTATCAAGACTGTTGTTTAGCAGTGATCCGGATGTATTAGCAGATGCTTGCTGGGCCCTCTCTTACCTTTCAGATGGACCCAATGATAAAATCCAAGCTGTTATTGATTCTGGAGTGTGCCGAAGATTGGTAGAGTTGCTTATGTAAGTTCTCTCTTTACCAGTAACTGTCTTGTAATATAGTTAATATTAATGAATACGAACTGAGTTGTGTTTTTTCACCTGAAGTCTGAATTTATTTTATGAAACAATGAGCATATCAGTTTGATAGCTTTTCAGCTATCTCCTAGCTTGTTTGGCTCCTGGGACTTTTTCAGTGGTTGACGGTGAAAAATGCTTTCTCTAAAATACTCCTTGATGTCAAATAATAATAATAAGTAGGATTTCATTTGCATGGAAGAATAGAAAGGTGTTGACTGAAGATGAAGTTTTAATTGTGAATCAATCTCTCAGCTTAAAAATCTTAATTTTCATGTTGTATTTTTTCTTGTTGAGGTACAGATTTTTTTTGAACTCGCAAAGTCTGGATTCAGGCTTGTGCTACTTTTGAACTGTTGCAGAATACTTATTTTATGGTTTGTTATTTTCCTAGAAAAGGAGACTTTAATCCCTGTGTTTGAATGGGGTCTGCAACAGAGGTTAGATGGTAGTTCCCAACACTGGCAACATAGTACAGGTTCATTTGGTTGCACTCGTCAAACTTGTTTAAATAGCAGGAAAACAGGATGAAGTAATGCTGTGTTCTCTATAACTAAAAATATACCACCCAAAACAAATCACCGCTAACTGAAAATACAAAATTATACTGTGCTTCTTGGTAACATCAAGCAATATTTGTCTCCAGGCACAATGATTACAAGGTGGTATCCCCTGCATTAAGAGCAGTTGGAAATATTGTTACTGGTGATGATATCCAAACACAGGTAAGACATGTTGATTTAAGAAAAATGAATTGTCTGGAAGGAAATCAGTTGTAAAAATATCATACTAAATTACAATAGAATGCATGTCTAATACAAGTGTGTGTGTGTCTGTGTGTGTGTGTCTGTGTGTGTGTGTGTGTATATATATATATAGGCCACATACATTAAGGTTGCAAAAACACTCCAAGGGTTGGAACACCTCTCTTATGAGGACAGACTGAGAGAGCTGGGGCTTTTCAGCCTGGAGAAGGGAAAGTTCCAGGGTGACCTGATAGTGGCCTTTCTGTGTCTAAAGGAGGGCTATAACAGATTCTTTAGCAGGGTTTGTTGAGATAAGACAAGGGGAAATGGTTTCAAACTAAAAGACAGGAGATTTAGATTGGACAAAAGAAATTTTTTACAGTAGAGATGGTGAGGCACTGGAACAAGGTTGGTTAAGAGAGGTGGTGGAAGCCCTGTCTCTGGAGATGTTCAAGGTCAGGCTGGATGGAGCTCTGAGCACCCTGATAGAGCTGTAGATGTCCTTGTTCCTTGCAGGGGAGTTGGGCTAATGGCCTTTAAGGGTCGCTTCCAACTCAAAAGATTCTGTGACATGAAAGTGAAGGAAGCTCTACAAATCTGAACTGCTCATTTGACTTTTAGTTTAGTCTGGTATTTTAATCATAAAATTCCTGCACTTTATTACAGTACTGTTTGCGGTAGATTGCTTCATTCTTCTATGGTATTTCAAATGCTGCTTTCCATTAATAATGGAATTATTTATTTTCCTAATCGGGGGATTCAGTTGTGTTACAATTCCCTTTTTCAAGCCTTCAAATGCAAAGTTCTCATTGTTTTAAGCATTGTGTACACTTGTTTTGTTCATAAACTTGTGTATGATAGGCTGACTGATACAGTTTGTTACAGAGATACATTTTTTTTAATTTTGAAAAGTAGAATTGAATTTGAAGTAATGCAGGAAAGTTACCGAGGTCCTTTGAAGAAAATTGTGCCTGAAAGGCCTACAGTACAAGCATAAAAGTAAAATAGTAAAATCAGGTAATTGCCTAATTTATTGTGAGTTCTATTGGAGCAGATTTCATTAAGGAATTAGAACATATATGTACCTTTAAAAATGAATGAACAAATTAGGTTTACACTTCCCAGGCATGTAAAAATACATACTCTGGCATTAGGCAGCCTTATGCAGTCTTGGTATCTTTTGTCTTCTGATGTGAACTTAGTTGAGGGCAGTTTCTTTCGAATTGTATGGACAACTGGATTTCTATTCGGATGGTACAGTATTGAGCAAATGCTGGTTGTTATTTTTGTTACTTTTTATAACATACATATGTTGCAAAGTATGCTGATTTTTAATTTACTTCTAATGTGATTTATCTGTGCATATACATATACAAATCAATCTTCAATTCTCCAATTATTTTAGGTGATTCTAAATTGCTCTGCGTTACCCTGTCTCTTGCATTTGCTTAGTAGTCCCAAGGAATCTATTCGAAAAGAAGCGTGCTGGACTGTTTCTAATATTACTGCAGGAAACAGAGCTCAAATTCAGGTACAAACTATATATAGTAGTTTGAGTGGATTTGTTTTTACTTGTTTACTTGATTTTCATTCACAAAGGGAAATAAGATACTACACTGATTGCATTACTTGTTGTAGTCCTAACAGTCTATAATTTTGTGTAAGTTTTGAATGTCTTGAATAAAATGGCCAAAGTGAAGTTCTGTTGAGATCAAATGAGGCTTGATTTCCAGTTCAAAATTTCAAATTTTGTTCTTATGTCACATGGTTTTTCAGTAGATCTATCTGGTAAGATGTATTCTGATCACCAGAGAGAAATCAATTAGTTGCAATGTTGGAATAGTTCTGAATTTTGTTTTAGCATTTGTAGTTAGTGCAATGCCTTCTAAGAAAACATTGCTTCCTTCGATATGAACAAGCATTGCTTACCACTGTAGTGAGGGTATTAATCTTTTTGCCCTCTGTCTATTAACCTCTATAGTTATTGTTATCCTCTTTTTATCTCTTAGGCAGTTATAGATGCAAATATTTTTCCAATATTGATTGAGATTCTTCAGAAAGCTGAATTTCGCACCAGAAAAGAAGCAGCATGGGCCATAACTAATGCAACATCAGGAGGAACCCCTGAACAGATTCGGTAAGCTTGTGTGTTGCTGTTTTCTCTGCCTAGATACCTTTTCTAAGGCATTTTCTTCCTCAAATTGAATCCTGACAAACAGAGCAACGAAAAACTAAGCATAACTATAATTTTTTTAAGCTCTGTCTATATGCTGACTTAAACATGTAGAAGCTCAGAAAAAAATAGGAAAATTTATGCAGTAGAATTAATAAATTAACTCAGTTAGTTTCGTTTTGGGGTAATAGATGTAAACCTTTCATGGGATTATTTTCCAGAGTCAATATTATGCTGTCAGGCAGTATTTAAACAGTCAGCAAACAGTTTGAGTGTTTTGAAAATGGAAGACTTTAGGACAGTTGTTTAGAAAGCTTGTGCAATATGATTGCATCTCTCTGTAGGAGGACTTTAGGAGTTTCAGTGGTTTCTTCATGTGCTTAAACTCACTAACAGTGTTACTTCATGCTGATATCTAACTTTTTCCAAGATGGGATTTGATGAAAAATCTACTTAGCAACTATCAAAATACTACAGAGAGTGGATCTGTTGAATAACTAGAATAAAATGCATTCTGAGAAACTAGAGAGCCATTAACATGCTGATCAATTTTAATTAATTGATAAATGGATTTTAAAATGATAGTGTAAAGAATTAAAAACTTAAAAACCTGAGTGCACAAAATTATGTAGCAACTCCACCAGCATGTTCGGGAGATTTGTTGCAATAAGTGCACGTTTGTTTATTTAAGAAAGAAACAAGGAAAAAAAAACCCACCTCATTCTGATTTTCTTACTGTACTACCACTACATATTTTCAATAGTAAGGAAAGTTTTTTGGTATTGTGTATTTATTGTTGGTAGTTTGGGTTTGTTTTTGTTACTTTAATTTCTTGCACAATGTGTTATCTTAAGTTTAATAGTAGATCTTCCAATACCAAACATATATCACGTATATAATAGCACAAAGGTTGCTTCTTACCAAAAAATACAGAGATGCCATCATTGTCATGAAATTTTAGCACTTCTAAGATCCCCAAGATACTACTGTCCAGCTGCACGATAATTTAAAACAACTAATAAATATTTAAATAATCTTTTGATTCAGACAAACATTAGTGTCATCATTTTCCATGCAGATTAGAAACAAGGACACAGGTAACGTTGATTGCTCAGAATCACAGTATTTTGTTGTATTTACTGTTATGTCCTTTACAGTAGGTAATACTAGTATCTTGGTGGGCTAACAGTATGAACTGTGGTTCAGAGCAATGTCCCCTCTTCTTATTCATTTATAATGTGTTTGCATGATTTTTTTTCCACTAAGTTTCTAATGTCTGAGAAAAGAACTTACTGCCAATACTATCTTTTTCTTGTGTACTCCGTCTGAAGATCATAAGTGAAAAGAAGTTGAATAGACTACGAATGTGGAAGTCCAGTTAGGAATGTACATTAAATTTTCTCATTAGGATAAATTAGAATATTTATTGTATTTCAGACTGAGGTTATCTTTGTGTTTCGTGCTTTAGATTATTTGTTATAGTTGTTTCAGCCATTTCTTTTATAACAAAATGATGACTTATGTGTGACGATGTAAGAGTAAATGTGCTGGTTTATCAGTCCTTCTTTTCCACCCCAACCTCTTCTGTTTTTTCTGCTGTCCTAAAGGTATTTGGTAGCACTAGGTTGTACCAAACCTCTTTGTGACCTCCTGACTGTGATGGATTCAAAAATAGTACAGGTGGCTTTGAATGGACTTGAAAATATTCTGCGTCTTGGAGAACAAGAGTCTAAGCAAAATGGAATGGGCATTAATCCTTATTGTGCTCTTATAGAGGAGGCATATGGTAAGAATTTACTTACTGTAAGGCTATATACCTAAACTTACCTGTTCCAGGGAAGTGTAAAAAATGTAGTGAACTATTTTGGTGAGTGTAGTATAAGAATTTTTAATTCAAGTGTAAGTAGACTTTAAATCATTGCAAATTAAGTATTGGCATAAATTTATCACCTAAAGCTGAAGCATAGTTTTATTACTTTAATATATAGCTCTGTCCTGTTCAGTTTCATTACTGTATAGGGATGAATGATCAGAGTTAGTTTTGCTTACTCCTGAAGTCAGTCACTTTTTAACATAGTAAATACCGGTAATTGCAAGAATTCACTTCAGGTGATAATAATAAGTTTATGAGTATGTGTGGAAGTATTTTTTTTGATTTGTGGAATTAAACTGTTTCAAAAGCAGTTTAAACTATCAAAACTAAAATTACATTTGTAGAATTTCATGGCTAGATACTTCTGACTTACAATTTAAACATAGATTTTTGTTATCGTAATGAGTTCAACATTATTTATGGAGGCTTATCTTTTTGTAGTTCCTGACAGCATAAAAGTGGCAGATGTTTGTGTTTCAACAACTGGTCATAACAGTTCTGGATGACTGTATTATATCTGACCAGATGGTACTAACTTTTCTTCCAAGTAGACACTAAATCTGAATTCTCTGTTTAGGAGCTACATTTCTAAAATCTGCAACCTGCACGACCTTCTTTGTAGCCTAATACATAAGAGGAATAAAAGTATTTATTTAGCTTAATGAAATTTATTCTGGTCCAAATCCTAAGTCTGTTCTAAATTTCACTTACACATAGAGAACCTGGCCAATAAATTTGCTAGTTGAGTAGGCTGTTGAAGCTCAGTAGGGGAATTAGCTGATGGCATCACACTTATTTCTCCAGCCTCTATCATAACCAGAAGAATTTCTTTTTATCTCTTCCTAATTTGATGTATATTGAAACTGAAACGTCTTAAACAGTTAAAAAAATGAGTTCTGAGTCCTCATCTACCTGACCTCCAGGTGCTCTGACAGCAGATTATTTCCTCCAGCTTGCACGTGATAAGCCTTTGGAAACAAAGCATCATCAAATTACAGACTAAATTTGAAAAAAGTGGTACTAGGCTGATAGACTTGATGATAGGATTTAGTGTTTTTCAAGACTGTGAGAGTGAAAGAAAAGAAATGAGGGTATTGGAAATGGCTGTGGCAAGCAGTTTTATGCTATCGTGACTGCACACTTACTTGCTTTCTTTGTATACAAATTCTATTTCTATGTAGATACAATAGGCTCTTCCTCCCTAGATTAATTTACATTCTTTTAGTATAAAAAATAGTTTGAACAGCAGAAGGTGTTGCAGAAAATGAAACATAGAAATGCATGGGTTAAGAAATACAGTAATATATCCATTAGGAGCATTTGGCATGGGGGAAAAAAAAGGCAAAAAGAATAGAAAGGGGGGGGGGGGGGAAACACAACCACCCTATTGTATGTGAAAATCAGTTATATCAAATAAAAGAAATGCAACCCCAAACCATCTTAGTTCATCTAAGTACCACCACAAAGTTTTCATACTTAGAACCAGTTTCCCTTTAAATTCTTTTGAAGAAACTAGATTATGAAAATGTTTTGTTTTGAACTTAGGACTTGATAAAATTGAATTTCTTCAGAGACATGAAAACCAGGAGATCTACCAAAAGGCTTTTGAACTCATAGAGCATTACTTTGGCGTTGAAGAAGAGGATTCCAGTATTGCACCTCAGGTGGATGAAAGCCAGCAGCAGTTTGTTTTCCAACAGCAGGAGGCTCCAATGGAGGGGTTTCAGTTGTGAACTGAGTGAAGACAAGTATAAAATGTATACACTTGTAGAGTTTTTTGTTTTCCTGAAGTCTTTTCTTTATGGCCGAAGGTAGAGGGAAAGTTGAGTGTGTTTTGCAGAAGTAGATGAAGAAGCAGCTCATGCACTTTTGTATTTTGTTAGATACAACTGTTCTTTGTTCTGTATTTGTTTGGATTTTTTTTTCGTTCTCGTATGTACAGAAAACAACTGTGAGTAATCATGTCTAAAGTAAAGCATTACATGTGATTTAACAGGAACTGCTAAGCTAAGACTTAAAAGGATTTTCGGCAGTAGTTCTGAATCTTTCTTGTAGTCTCAAACTGCATATCAGCAATACGGTTACTGACAGTTGTATTTTTGGCAGTAGGCTTGACTTGCCCAGTCTATCAAATCTACCTCTTGTATTGAAGCATTGAACATTGCTTCAGAACTAAGGCATGAAATAAAGATGAGCTTGTTAGAAGCTGAATTGGAATGTGAAAAATATTTATTTAAATTATGAAACTTCCACACATTGCTTACTTTACCACACACTGTTGGAATTTATTTATAAAATGTATTTAAAGACATAAATACATATATATAATGATAATTACACAATATATAATATTGAGTACCTGAAAAAGCTTTTACACAATTATGTGAGAAGAGACTGTTTCAGAGGTTTTCAAATTGGAATCAGCAGAGAGCTTGCTGGTCATTTGGTGCTTGCTCTGTAATTAAAGCTGCTAAATGGCATTTAAAGTCAGCCACAAATACAATATTTTGCTGTGGAAGCGGTTGCTGTAGTTACCACAAGAATGCTGCAATCATGGATGACAGAGATGGTCATTTGTACAGTTGGAAATATAAAGCAGATGGTTTACAGCTGCCTCCTGCCAAAATGTAGTAACAGCACTTCGGTTGGGCAGACATTGCAGTGTTAGTCTTTCTAGTAACAGAAGCTTCTTAAAGGTTGAGAAAGGTTGAGGTGGTACATTTTTGACCAAATATGCTACCACCACTTGAGTTGTTCTGTAAGTTGGTTAACTCAGTTCTCTTCTGGTAAGACAGTAAAAATACTGCAGTGAGGAATGAATAGAGAATCGCTCCTTTCCAGCTAATTGACAATTTGTTATACTGTAAATACACATTAAGTTTGTGGACACCAAAACTATCTAGAAGTTACTGTATTCTAAATATTTAGGCTCTACAGTGCACAGTGTTTGCTGTTTAAACACTAACAGAAACAGAATTCTAATATTCACGTTAACAGTTTTGAGTACAGAAAAATGTGTGCTGTGCTTGGACTTGCATATATGTAGTGTTTCTGGAATATTAGTAGATGTTTCATTTGGATAAACTAATGCTTTGGATTAACTGAAGTATGATTTCTTTTTTTATCTGTAGTTAATGTATTATCTTCAAACTCCTGGGTTAAGTGAGTTGGCATACGACAGCATTTCATACTTCATAAAAAGCTGCAATTTAAACATGAAATCACTTTTCCTATAGCACTGTGCACAATATTTTAATGCACTGAAAAATACATATTAAAAGTGATATCATTTACAGTACCATTTTATATTTAGATTTTTTTTTTTATGTGCAAGTTAGGATTCTAAGATGTTTCGCTTTGATGTTGCAGCAATATATAATGTATTGTAATTGAATGTGGGACTTGAAGTGGATTTTTTTAAGATTAATGGTCAGTTTTGACTAAGATGTAACTGGGAGGAACGAAATCTCTTTTTGAAGTCTTTTTACTGGAATTTAGATGTGTAAGAAGTGTGTATATAGGAGTGCTGTTACTTTATGAACTCTGAATAATGAGATATTTTATCAAATGACACTTTAAACCTAGATTTGTACAGCATACAATGGTTTTGAATAGTGTGATAATCTGAGTTACAGCTGCCAAATTTTCATATGATATTAGATGATTGTATTTGTGCCCTTTTTACTCTTACAGTTTTTGGTTTGCGTATGCTGACATTCCTTCTCACCATCTGCTCAAAGTACAGGGTAGCAATCATGGAAATCTACTAGGATTGCTAGTAAATGCTGAATTTCAATGTTCTTCTAGTGTAGAAATAAAGAATTCAGATAACAGGGTATTCCATTATTTCTAACAAACTTGTTTTGATAATGTTATGTAACCAGTTGTGCCTGCTTTTTCTTTGGAGGACCTGCATTTATAAGCCTCTCTAACTTAAACCAAATCTGAACTATAAAATCTCGATTAAAAGACTTGAAAATGAAATGAGGGGGTGTACAAAGTATTATATTTGTTTTGAAAGAATATCTTCAGTTTTGTGGATATATTGTCTGAACAGTTAGTGACTGCACTTTATGCATTTAGGTAAATATATTTCATGTCTGATATATTTAAGTGTAATAGTTTAAAAGGGAGATAAAAGTGGTGGGCTTTAGCTAATGAAACAGTTATTTGAACTCAACACTTGGTTTATTCTGACAGTGTTCAAAAAAATACATCTTTGTAAGCATAAAAAATGGTCCTTCCTGTTATATCATTGGATTTCTTGCACGTTTGGTTAAAAGCACATTAATGAGCAGTATAAAAAGTTGATGTCTTAGAGTCAGCTCTGGTGTAGTCATCTGTCAGTAGAGATGTGAGCATGACAATGTTGCCTAAACAGATGAAACCACTGAAGGGAAAAAAAATAACTGAAAAAAGCATTTTGGTGTTTGTATGATATACTGATGTGCCCCATCAGTTGTGAAGTTTGTTTCAAAATACAGTTTTGGGGAGTTTTGGTATTGGGCACTGTTTGTTTTGCTTAAATGTGAATACCAGCTAGCTAATCTATGCAACTATGCAAAATGTGGAATTTATTTTTCAGTTCCCTACTCTTAACACACTGAATCATATCTAAGTTTTTCATCGTTGCACTTTTGTCTGAGGACTGGTTCATACAGCTTTTTAATTTTCTAGTATTTACTTTAAAAACTGTTGCTAGCAGCAATCAAAAAATAGTAATAATGTTGGTCCAGAAATAAGTTGTAGGAGAAGTTTGCAACTGGAGTTTCTGTTGTCAGGTCTGTCTAAAAAAATATAAAAAATAATAATAAAATAAAAAGATGCACTATTGTCTTTTCTTCGTGGCTAGTTCTCAGTTGGTTTAAATTTATTAAATTGTCCAACTGAGGATTTTTGTCATTGGTCTGCCAGCTGATAAAAGTTCAACAGTGACCTCAAGAATTCACTGAAATCTGGAATGAGAAATTTCAGTTACCGCACAAGATTTTCATATAATGTGTACAAACTTAACATACCTGTATTATCTTCAGATAGCAATAGTGCATCTTTAAATCCAGGCCAAAGGCCCGTTACTGTAACAAAACACATACGAGTAGTATGCAATATTAGGGAATGTTAAATCTCCAAATACCATACAGAAACCAATAAAAACCTATTTTGCAGAAGTGTGCTGTATTTTGTGTTTTAATGAGTGTGGCTTCTTAAGCTGGAAAACACAAATGCCATTTTGAATACAACATTGAGGAAAATGAATTTGGAAAGGCTGGTTTGTGCACTGTGGCAGAGCACCTCTTGTTTTCAGATAGATTTTTAAACATATGGCCAAACATACGGTTGTATGATGATCACATGCAGAACTGACCTCTTGTTTGGGGAATTCTTATTGAAGTCTTTAAGGACTTGTTTCCCTTGCCTTCCTTTCCCCTAGCCTTCTCCTCTCAGTATGTAAAATTTGAAGCGTTCTTGTCGATTAGTTT
>JAOWBP010001760.1:52017366-52034503 GCA_028571105.1 Tragopan temminckii | reverse complement strand
GGGGTTGGACTCGATGATCTCTGAGGTCCCTTCCAACCCCTACAATTCTGTGATTCTGTGATTCTGTGATTCTGAGTTTGGGATGTTGCGGATGAACTGAAGCAATACAGTGGTTGTCTAGTGGATGCAACAAGCTTATGATGCCTAGTGAGAATCGTAGTTTTCCTATGGTATTTTGGAGAAGAGCTATCGTAATTATAGTTCTAGGATGTGTTGTCTGTAGATCCCAATCCAGCAGAATACAAACTCTATCCACTGGAAAAAAATGCAGAAGAAATGATTTTAAGAGTGCCTGTATGCAAAAAGTAAGTTTTAAATAGCATTCCCCAGACTCTCTACAGCTTAACCTTGGATTTTGGTTCTCCTGTGATGATAAATCCACTCTTTAACTTGATTACATCAGAAAACATAACTGATATGATTGTGTGGTATCACTGTATGGCAGAAGGAGGCTATGACAGTACCTTCTAATGGGATACAAGCCCTACAGAGCAATAGCAGGGAACAAAGAACAAAAATTGGCTCACTCCTGTCAACAACCAGCGATGGCTCAAGAGGAATGCAGCCTCTAAGCAGAGAGGTGCTGCTTGCTTGGCTGCTAATGAGGATGTGGAGGGGTGGATCCAGGCTCCGCCTTTTCACTCAGGTGTGTTGCTTGCACCTGAGCTCCCTGGGTTAGCCACACCTTCTCACCTGGTGCTCAAGCACTGATTCAGGCTGTGACCTGACAGTTCCACTGCATTCGCTGTTATCTGCCTATTTTCTTCTGAAGGCTTTTGAAACCTTTGGCTAGTTTTGATCAAACTTGATAGAAGTCTTAATGGTAGTAAGTCTAGTGGAATCTGTACAGAATACTTGATTCCCTTATGATTGGAATGTGTTTGGGCATCTGAAAAGAGTCAGTAGAAATCAGACTTCTTGTTTTTTTGTTCTTGAAATTGTTAGCATGCTGTTTTTCTCCTTAATAGTGTAGTTTATAGGAACTCCACCTTACAAAAGTAAAAAGGGCTTGTTTTCAGATTTTGTGGGGTGCTCTGGTAGAAGAAAAAGGTGTCTTCGAGTGTTTTACCCTAAGTATCAAACAGTCTTTCTGATAGAAGATTTAAAAAAACCAATGCAGATGTAGATGGAAAGGCTTGTGGAATGTCCTGAACTTTTCTTTCCCCACCTCCCAATTAGAAAGGCTTTACGTTGCGTTATGTGATGTTTCCTTCACAGTAGGAGCTGGTGACTGGTTTGTACATCCAACTTGATTTTCATATGAAGGAGGTAGCTTAATCTGTCCAGTTCCCAAAAATTTATTGTAGAATACAAGATGAGGACTGAAAAAAGACTGTGAGACTGATGGTGTAAACTTTCCCAGCCACATTTCAAACTGGTTAATCTGTATAGCCTAAGGTAGTGTGCTAACTATTGTTGCCTTAGGTTGTTAGTTACATAACCCAACAGCATTTTGAAATATATACTTTTTAACTTCTAGGGAAACAGCTGTTTGAAATGGATCACAACCTTGATACATCTGACATCCAGTTCTTGGAGGAAGGTAAACTTTTTTTTTCTGCATCTGAAAGACAGTGGCTTAAAACATGTAAACATTCCTAAGCAAAGTCAGTATTCTAATTTCAACTAAAATCTTATGTCAGTATCACTTTTAATTGGAAAACATTTCTGAAAAGTACAATTTTGGAGATTGAACAAAAGCAAATTTATTCTCATCCTCTCTCCCCAGAAAAAAAAAATTCCTTTCCTTTTCATTTAAAGTTTTTAAAGTTCTGTTTTCTTCTCCCTGAAGATCAACATCAATAACAAACATCTTGTGTATCAAATTAAATATTACTTGCCTTTGTGCAACGCAATTCCTTTCTATGGTTTTGTACAGGTTAGTTTATTTACTGAAAAAATTCCCTGATCCTAGCTGAAAATTTTGTAAGCCTGTGCCAAAAGCTGTTAAACTGCTAGAGATAAATAAATCCACTCACAGTCACATATTATTTATTTTATTTCTATACCTCCTTTTTTGTCCTAGTTCAAAAGACTGATTGTGAGTTAAGGCAATTCTTTACTGCAGCAACATTACATCATAGTACTGCAGAAGCACACATGCAGAAGTATGATGAAGTTCTGAACATCAGTGAATATAAACTTGAAATGTCAGTCATGAAGAAGTTGTTTCTTCTAGTTAGAGGACATGCTTAATTTTGCCTTCCTCTGAAAGTGCTAAAAGTGAAGATGGGTTTTTCTGACTCCATGTTTGTATTTGGGCTCTGTTCCCAAGTTATGGGAACGTAACTTTTAATGTTAACTTTTAATCCTGTCGCTGTCCATTATTTAAAAATTCCTGCACAGATTAGTTTAAATTGAAGTTATTAATAAATAACACTAATTTTTGCAGCCGCTACAGTCTAATGGTGTTATCTAGATGGAAGCAGTTAAAAAAAAAAAAAAAAGTCTCCTTCAAAGGCAATGAAAAACAGAACCTTGTTCAGTGGCCAGAAGATGTCGCTATTGATACATGCAAATAAAGTAGTAGTGGTTCTGAAGTTTTGCTCTTAAGCTTTATCTACTTTAGAAGAAAGTGTGACAGCATAGAAAGCTTCAGCTTGCTTTTAAAATTTAAATCTAAAATATTTTTTTTTTACATATCAGTGCCTCTCTGAATTAGTTGTCTGCCTTTCAGATTTTCTTATGGAGAAAATTTAAAGGATAATTATATATGATCTGATGTTCCTTATTGCATGTGTGTGTGGTACATATATATATATATAAGTATATATGTATGTGCATATACGTGTTTTGTACTCTTTGTGTTCAGAGACTGTATTTTGTTGTTCAGGTACTTTTTTTCTCTTTGCGTAATTTTTTTTTTTCTTCTTCGTAGCTGGAAACAGCGTGGAGGTTGATGAATCTTTATTCCAAGAAATGGATGATTTAGAGTTGGAGGATGAAGAAGATGACCCTGACTACAACCCTGTTAATTTAGATAGTGATTAGACTTTTTTTGAACTGGCTCTGTCATCAGTATGGACTTACGTAAGGAGAGAGAGGCAGGCAGAAAAACCACAGCATCTGTGGTTGTAATAATGTGTATTGATTTTCCTTTTTTCAAAGAAAAAAAAGTATTTTACATCTAGGAGTATGGTCTTCTGATGACTATCATCATAAATAAATTGACTTATATTTCACATGAAAAACCTGAGGCATACTCTTCTGATTATTTTTTTTTTCCTCCATTTATTTAAGCGTCCTCTGAAGAGAAGTGACAGCAAGCAAGAAGGAAAAGATGGCATGGTGATTGTTAAACACATCTGCACGCGGAAGCTGAGTTCTGCTATCTTCTTTGTAGGATATGCATGGGAAAGTTTGAGTAGAGCGGTTTACGTGCAGTGCAGGATTTTTTCTTTGAAATTTTATAATGCAATAAATGATGGTCACTTCTGATACCCCAAATTATTAGCTGAACAACTGTAGGTAGGCAGCACTAGTCATTTTTTAATAAGGCATATACTTTTTAATGTTAAATAGAAATAATGTTAGAGTGAAATTTTGTTTGCCGCAGCTTCAGAATGAAATGGTTGATTTCAAAATGGTTGATGTGTTTAGAAAGCTTTTTTTTTTTTTTTTTTTTTTTTTTTTTTTTTTTTTTTTTTTTTTTTTTTTTAAGTTCTTGTGAATCAGTGAACTTCTATGACAGAAAAAATAATTTGCTTTTGGCAACAGTGAATGTGAGAACACTGTCAGAGCGCAGAATGCAGTAACAGTGTTTTACAGTGTGCTTACATTTGAAGTTGCTGAGAGTTTTTTAGAAGAAGATTGTTGGCAGTCTGTGAAAGTTTTAACATATAGTAAAGTTAACATCTGTGAGTTGCTGGGTAGCCTGTTAATCCATCTGAAGAGTTCCTTGTGGAGCCACTAGCTTTATGCTAGACTCCACCCCCCTTCACACCTCCAAAAAGCCTAGAACACTGAAGAAATGTGTGTAAAGTGTTTGGGATTGTGTCAGGAGGAAGGACAGTGTGGATGAAGGTTTCAAGAAGCAGCTCTCTGAACAGATAACTGCCAGGCACCTTGATGATTAGAAGCTGTGTGCTGGATTTTAAGACACTTTTGGTAGGTTGCCTTAACTGCTCCAGCTTCAACCTTTTAAAAGAGGATTGCACTAAAGTATCTATGCTTAGAAGATTAATGGATTTATGAACTTTAATATTTGGAAATTTCTTGCTCAAGATGAGAAATTTGATTCCAGAAATAATTTAATGATATGTAAGATTCTCTGCTCGTGTCATTTGAGAACATCTGTTCAGAATGATCTTATATAACATTTCAGTAGTCTTGTCTTTTTGTACTCAAGAGAAATAAATACAAATTCCCAGTAGATAGAAATAAATATTTGAGTACCCTGTAAATGGTTTTATAAACGAACCATGTGCCTTTGTTCCTACCATCTTCTATTTGATGTTTTTAATTTTGACACCTAAGGACTTGAGATAAGCATCTAAGTTTCAATTATAACATTGTGTTTCAAAGCAATAAGGAGGATCTGTGTTCCAGCAGGTATTACCAAATGTATTTAAAAACTTGTAAGCTAATGTGATATTTAAAGTCTGACTTTTCCAAAGATGCAGTTGGATTGAGAGATTTGTAATTACCGTGTCCAGTTTCCTGTGTATCTGCTAGCACACTTTTAAATGCTGTTTAACACATAACTTAATTTTCTTCTATGTCTCGTCAGCCATATGAAAGCCTCCCAAGGTTGCTTTCAGTTGTCACTTGTCTAAAATGAGCGCATTTTTCATAAAATCAGTAAGTTCTCTTCAAATCTGGACTGAATTCAAGTATACTGTATAGTCTGTGCAAAATGTGATAATCTGAGAAAGTTTTCTAAGTGGGATGCTGATGATTCAAGAATCACATAAATGTGAAAAAGAGTTTCGTAATAATTTCTAGATTAATGGGGTTTTCTGTTTTGTTTTTACACTAACATGTTTATTGGTTTTTATGCAAAGATTGTGTAGCTTTAAGAAGTTATAACTGTAAAGTTAAAGTTATATTTTCATTGCTACTTACATCTTTTTTTATCAAAACAGAGGAAATAAGGGTTGAAGTGACAAAAAAAATTTCATCAAGTCCATTTCTCCAAGTCTTCGAAACAAGTTTCAGTGACTCAATCTAAACTTCTGATTTGTTTATTAGCAATTAGCATTTGTGAAATAAAAGGTAATTTTACTGAGTGGACTTGGGTGCATCTGTACAACTTAGTTTCCAGAGGTGGAGGCAGATCTTTTATTTTATATTATTTTTTGATGGAGAAGTTCGGATTAAGTATTTAAAACTTTGAATTAGACTGAAGTTGAATCCATATTAGACTAATGAAATTCCATCAGCTAACTTTGAATGGATTTTAGTAATTCCAAGTCGTCATACTGAGAACAGCACTGACAGCCTTGCTTGCAAATTGGTCACTCTGGAGGTAGTGCCTCCTGTTTCTTTTTGTAGAAACTACAACAGATAGGAAGAGCACAGTAGTGCTGTTTTGTAGCTGAGAATTTGCTCTAACACTTTTTCAACATAGTTGAAACACGACAGTGATGAGCAAGAGCCTGCCTGCCACGCTTATAAAAATCTGCACCAGTGGAGGTGACCCACTGTCTCCACTGCTAAAATGCACCACCCACTGCCTCACTTCAGTCTTTCTACTAGGAAACCTTTAACCATCAGGCTGTGATGTAGAATCATAGAATCACAAGGTTGGAAAGGACCTACAAGATCATCTAGTCCAACCATCCTCCCATTACCCTTGCTATGCAAGGCATTAAACCATATCTCGTAGTTCCTCATCCAGACACCTCTTGAACACTGCTAGGGGTGGCGACTCCACCACCTCTCTGGGCAGGCCATTCCAGTGAATGATCACTCTCTAAGAGAAAAAGTTTTTCCTTATGTCTAATCCAATCCCCCTCTGCGTCCTAAGTATCTTCAGTTTTAACTGCGTGGTCGCTGAAGTAAAGTAAAAGTTTGTTGGACGAGACAGAAGACTACACTTGTATGCAGTGTGCTGATATCTTGCATTCTGAGAGAAAGAGCTGTAAGGTAAGTTGCAGAATCTGATATTTCATTTCTGTTTTTTTTTTTTTTTTTCTAAATCAGCCCTTTAGTGCATTGCAACTTGGCTCCAATTTGGAGAGGGATTTTCAGTTCTTTGGTGTAATTGCATTTATCGCAAAGAACTTGATTTTCATTTCTGTAGTGAATGCTGGTGAAATCTGTAGCTGCAAGAGTTAACTGGTATCACTAAGCTGTGTCATGAGTGTTAGGTGGATTTTTATTACCGTGATGGGACTCAGTGTAGTCTAGCATTGAAAAAAAACAGTAAAAGATCAAGGTCCAAATTGTAATCAGTTTTATCTGTACTTAAGGCAAACTCAGCAAAAGACCTGAATTATTACTCTGAACTAGTTTTATCTTTTCTGTGCCCAGGGTAAATATGTAGAGGTGGAAAAAACCAACATTCTGCTTGTCTGAAGTTCAGGCTCGTATGTCAGGGGATGTGGTGGTTACGTAAATCACAGATGTTTTGTGTAACTTACTTTCTTGATACCGAGAACATGAAGTTCTAGAAGGAAAGATGATCTGGCTGTACTATTGGGGGTACAAAAGGCCCATTCTTGTTGTAGGCTAATGATATGGTTGGCTTTGTCTAAATAAAGCAGCTTGCAATTTCCTCTGTATGAAGTACTTGGGTGCAGTAAAAAGCAAGTAGAATCCATCAGATGGTGAAAACAGCTGGATTGAAAAATCAAAACACTGATCTTTGGGACTGGTAAGGGAAAAAACAAAATGTATTTTACATTTTTTTTTTTTTTAAAGCAGTTTGTGGGAAAGCGAAGTTAGATGCTACTTGTCAAGTTAGAGTGATGGTTTTGAATGTTTCGGAGTTCAGAAGCTCTGTCCTGCTGTGGCTGGTTGTTAGGATGTTGATTCACTGGCAACCAAAAGCAGTCATCATAATTTGATTCTGTAAATGTTATAACGGTAAGAGTGAATGAGGGTTCAAATCCGCTAGAGAGTGCAGATGGTGTCTGAGAAAATGTTGGAACAAAATGTTTCCTCCTTACATCATGATCTGCCTTCTTGATTGAGGCTGTACTGAAGGGAGCAGAAGATTATTAGAAGAAATAAATGCTGGAAACGTACCAGAGACCTGTTAATGTGTATGTGGGGAGGTGAGGAGTTTGAGTTTTAGCTTGATATGATTGCAGTGGATAGAGTTTATAGATGTGGAGGAGATGCACTTCTCTTTATAAGCAGTGAGTCAGACTGACGTGAGATGCCAGTAGGTTGACTCTAGGAGCTCTGGAAGTGGGGTTCTTTTCCTCTGACATTTAGAGTACGTGTTAGAATGCAACAAACTTAATGGAATTTATTGTGAGCCTGGCATCCAGTTGAGTGGAAAGAGGGGATCCTGTCTCACGGGGTCAGTTGCTATCCAGGTGGTGTCAGGAATTGTAGTTGCAGAACCCTTGCAGAGGATCAGGTGAGACTCTCGTGCTCTCCTGCTTACTTATGAGCCTCTTTGGTCCTACATAACCACCTTAATCCATCACTATCCATTCCTTTAAACAAAGGGCATCTCCTTACCCTTACGTACATACAAAAGATTGTCTCAAGTGTCTGTTTCTGTGTCTGCAAGAGCATTTTCAAAAGTATCTTGTCTCTGTGTGGTTGGCCAGTTCTGCAGCAGGATCTGCCTGGGGGAAGTTGCCCAGGTCCATTATTTCAGATCGGCTTTTTATCTCATGTCTTCTGGCAGACTGGGAATTACTTAAGCGCTGTGGGCATGCACAAGGTATGGCTCTGGTATACCAGATACATCAGGGTACACAGGTACCAAGTATTTGTAACTCAGACACCACAGTTCCTGCTGCAGCTGAGGACCTCTGGCTGCTGTGAAGATGCAGAGCTCTTTAGAACAGAAAGTGAGGAGGCATTTGGGAATGTTTTGGGATAAGGTGTCAGCAGCCAACTGGGTTCAGCACAAGTTGCAAGCCTCCTGAGGAATGCTTTATATCTGGGGTGGGCTTCCTTTCCCCATTGTGAAAGCAGTAGCAATGAGACCTGGGGTTACTAGCACCATGCCAGTGGGGGCCCAGAACTCTGCATCCTGCAGTTTCCATCAGCAGTGCAGAGAGGTTGGGTTAGAGGTGTGGGGGCACTGTTATTTTGCTGTCTGAGACAAGACATGGAGCCCAGCAGGTGGACAGCCATGCTTCTGTCAGTAAGCAAGGGGAGAGGATTATAATAGTTATGTCTTTCAAATATACCATTCATACACAGGTTAGAGGTGTATCATTTGGCCTTATGAATTAAGTGAATTAAGGCATCAGGTAGTAGTTAATGACCTTCTAATAATCAACAATACAATTCACAGTAACATGTTTTCTCATGACAGAATATGCAGGAAGTTACCTGAAATGCTTGTTAAAAGGTTAGTGACAGTGTGCAACCTTTGTAAGCCACTGAATACTGGTGTCAGTCACTCATCCCTTTGTACAGGTGGCCAGACAGCACAACTGCTTGCCATTTCCCTGTGAGACCACTGCCTCCTGCAGGTGATGGGTTAGATCACAAAGAAGTAAATGATCAAGCCTGTACCTACAGATGCTATTTGTTGTTGATGAATGGTGTTCTGTGAATAAGGCAGAGTGTTTGAGTGCAAGTACAGAGCTGTCATTCGGCACTAGAAGGTGAAACAGTTTCTGCTCTAAATGAAGTGTTTCTGCCTTGGGCACAGTGTCCTTAGGTAGTGCTTGTTCAGTTACTCCAGCCAGCATTGCCACAACTGCTCACTAACAAGATGGTGTTTATTTTCAGAGTGGCAGGTATGACTTAATTACAAAAAAAAAATCAGAAATCCCAAGAAGCTTGATGGCAGTTAAAATTGATTAGAACTGTAATTTGAACTCTTGATTTTAAAAAAAAATACACATTTTTACATACCAGAACTTAATTTTATGTCATCAAAGATTACAGCTCTAACTCACACACTTGGAGCTATGGGATTTTTTTAGTGGGATCAGAAAATAAGCAAAGATTCACATTTTCCTACTAAAATATTAATACATGAAAAAAAATGAGAAAAGGCTCCAAGACTGCAAAGCTGCATCCAAAGTAACAGGGAGCTGCCCCTTTCAGATTTGTGAATTTATAATCAAAGCCACAAGACATGCTGTATCAGCATCCCTCTTAATGCATAAGGTAGTGCCACCACAGAACTTTGCTACCAGACTGGAGTGTTTCAAAGAATTGTTAATTTTAATGCAAAATACTACCACTCTGTCTCCCCTATTTTACTACACTTGACACTGTGCCAGTAGTGAAAATTAGTTGAATGGACTCTTCTTCCATTCTCAGGCTTAGGAGGGGCAGCTCCAGCCTTGTCCTTGAAGTGAGCAAAAGGAAAGCAGAATCTGGTGATGACCAGGGGGGACAGATGTCTCTGAGTGATAGCAGCTGCAATGCTATTACAGACTGTCAGCTTCCAGGAGTTGAAAAATCTGTACTCCCTCCTGCTATTGACAGTTGTTAGATAGTTGTTTTAGTCCTCAGATTTTACCAAGTTGCTTCTTTTATTTCCTACAAAAGGTGGGGGGGAGAAATCCAATCCAGCTGTCTTGGTTTTTGGATAGAGCACAGTTACTTTTCTTCCATAGAGGCTCGTATGTTGCTGTGTTTTGGACTTGAGCTGAAAACAACTGATAACACACTAGTATTTTACTTGCTGCTGAGCAGTGCTTAGAATAACTAAAGGACTGTTCAGCTTCTTGTGCTCCCCTGCCAGTGAGGAGCTGGGGGCGCACAAGGAGCTGAGAGGGTATACAAGCAGGATAGCTGGTACAAACAGGCCAAAGGCATGTCCCATACCTGGCTGTTGATAAGAAATAGCGAATGAGTTCCTTGTCTTGCTTGGTTGTGTGTGCAGCTTTTGCTTTGTCTAGTGAACTAGTTTTATCTCATACTATGAGTTTTCCTGCTTTTACATTTCCAATTCCCTCCCCAGGCCAGCTGTGGGGGAAGCAAGCAGGAACAGCTGTGAGGTGCTCAACTACCTGCCTGCTGGTGATAAACCACAACACTGGTAAACAGCATTGAGAGTCAAATGCTTGTTAAAGGAGGAAAAAAAAGATATATTTTTTTTAAGTCCATGCCTGACATTAGAGATTTGCAAGGAGCTTTCAAAGGGCCATGTAGGCAGGAATCACAGCATGCTTTTGGTTTTATATGTTGCAGAAGTTGCAGGCAGATACTAAGCAAAATGAAGTCTGATAGGACAGAAGATGCCCTGGAAGCATAATTTTTAAAAATATTATCAGAGCAACATCTTAATAAAAAAAATTATTTATTCATAATACAAAATATTTTCTTTCCACACCCCCAATAGTTTGTCTCATACACACTCCTGGAGCAAACAATCTCCACTTTGTACATCACTTCCTCCTGCCCCATGCTAACACTGACCCATCTCATAAGCACACTTTTGTTAGCAAGGGGTTCGCCAAGAGCAGGCAGATGATTAAAAAGAAATGCAGTAGTAAATGAATCCCTGCTGGAATAGATCATACCAGGTGAAAACACTGAATTGTTTCTGTACTTCACAAATAGTTGCTGGAGAAGTTGCTGAGATATAAAAGATACTTGTTAATCAAATTTTACAAGAGATGGAACGTTAGCCATAGAGCAAGTATAAATGTACTTACAGAGATAAAGTTGACCAGGCACTCCAAAAAAAAAAAGTAGTTTCACAGTATTTTTACCCACTGCTATTGATAATTAACTATAGTGCATAGCTTGCTGCAGGGCAGTGGATGTTACTTTGTAATTTAAGTAATTAAGAAAATACCTAATCTTCTGCTAGCCTAAGAAGCTAATACTGAAGAATTACACTTCACCTGGAGGGAAGTGTTTTGACTGAAGATTAAAATTACAGGCTTAAGTTTGATGTTGTGCTTCTCCAAGCTCCTAGACATAACTTAAGTGTAAAAATTGTTAAGCTAGTCACAGTCCAATGTTACTAGTTCAATGTTTTGTATCCAGCAGATTTCAGAAAGAGGTAGATAAGACGTCCTTTAAGGAATCTTCTCTGATGTTAAGACCTGAGAAGCCAGACAGCGAGCCTAAAAAGAACGGGGGAAGGAGAGTGAATAGTTTAACAAATGAAAACATCATTTTTCAGTCATTAATTTGGAAAACACACTTACTAAGGGGTTATATTTCATCCTAAATGTGATCTTTCAAGGTAATACTCTAAAGAATATTTTAAAATATAAAAAGAATTTTCGAAGAAAAAATGCATGTTCCCCTCCCCTAGAAAACACACCACTTTAGTTCCTGTGTTCTGAATTCTAATGCACATTGTTTTAAATTTTCTTACACAAACTATTTCCTAAAATACTTACAGTTTTCTCTTCCAATGTGAGGATGCCATCTACAGCAACTATCTGGTATTGCTTTTCTTTTAAGCTACCCATAAACTTTCGAAGTAGTTTGAGACTAGTGCCATCACTGTTTAGTTTTAGCAGTTTCTGCATTTCTTGAGAAGGACATCCAGGATCAAATAGTAGTAAACATAAGGCTTTATTCTTCTTTTCTTCTATGCCTACAACAGTACGGCTATGACCTAATTTCAAACAGATTTTCAGTATTTTAGAAAAACAAAATCCCACTTACTTGCCAGTAGCATACTGCTTATTTTTAAATCAAGCAAAATATTAGTTGAAATTTAACAAAGTGATTGTAATTAAAAAGCGGATGTCAAAAAGCTGATATTCCACTCATGCTTTTCTATATTTCAATAAAAATACAAAATTAATGTTACACTTCTTAAACAAAAAATTAACATAAATAGGCCTTCAATTAAATGAAGAACACAAGACTGCTCCAAATCACAGCACACATAGAGAAAAAATTAGAGAACAAATCAGTACATTGTGATGCTGACCTTGATGTTGCAAGTAAATAGGTGGCCTGGAAGTGCACACTACCTTTGCAGTACCTTCATTATCTCTAGAATAGTAATGTAAAATCCACTCAAATAAACGAGGGTGTGTACCCGTGGGACCAGTTGGTTTGTGAAAGTCAATAATTTGGCACCTGCAGAACATTAAAAATTAAAACAAGGTATTAAATTTGAAGCACTTCCTTTTAAAATCACCTCTCAGTCCCTCCCTCTTTCAGGAAGAATGCTTCCTGAAACAAGCTGTAATTCCAGGCACTAAGTGGTCATTCACGCTATTTTTGTTGTATGTTTGCTCTTATTTTGAATACAGGCATAGAAGACAGATCAACTACAAAGGAATGCAGCAGGTACACTTCAAAATCACAGTCTTTACTCTGTGGCAAATAAACACTCCGTTCTGTTCAGCCAAACAAGAGCTTTAGAAGTTTGCAAAGATCCAAATACTAGATTTTTGTAGAAATACACCAGAAAGTAAAATTAACAGCTTTCAGAATATGTGAGTAGCTGAAATTCAGATTCTTCTCAAGGTGAAACTAGAGAGAAAGTAAGTTTTTTAAATCAGTACTTAATTGTATGCATCTATAGCACAATTCCTCAACAAGTCTCAATGATATAAATAGTTATTCTCCTTGCTTATCTGCATAAGTAGTTACACAGCTTTATGATGCATTGATTACACTGTATCTACTTATAGGCTGGTTGAACTTGAAGTCACTATGGTGGATGGTTTGTCTCCATAGTTGACAATTTTGACCCTTAAAAGGCATATGCTTAATTATCACTTAAAAATAAAAACAGAAAAAGTAATAGTTACTTTATCCTGAGACTGGTTAACAGCGAATAAATTTCACATGCTCCTATCCATGCCTTGGAACCACATAATTGGTTGTTGAAGTGAGATGCTCCTTGAGGATCAAAGCCTTCTTTCCAAGCATCTTCGATCATGGACTGAATCTTCGGTATGCTAGGAATTAGTGCAGTATCTGAAACACAGAAGCTACAGTTACCAAAATAATCTATTAAGAACATCCAGCCTCTTTTATAAGAGGTAGTAGATTTTAGAAAAATACACCCCCCAAAAAACCCCAAAACTAAAGCTTCAACCATATCACGTTTTACCAATACTCACCACCCTTCCAATTCTTTTCACAATATGCACTAGAGTTCTAACAAACATTTAATAGGTATAATTGACATTGATAAGATTTGCTGTATAAACAAAAAGGTAAAACATCAACAGTTCGTCATCTGAGGCATGTAAAAGAAATAGGAAGTATTTTGATTACTACCTCTCAAGCAGTCATTATACAAGCTGTTTTGCAAGAGTGAGGAAAGAAGCATTTGGAAATTCCTGTAACCACAACCCCAGCCTTTGTCACCCAAAGATGATTGGAAGTGATCTACTCCTGCTGAAAGCCATACACGCCTCACATCTTTGTTTTCATTCTGATAGTACTTGCACAATACCTCAGTGATTCCTAGAAGAACAACAAATACAAAATCTGTAGAATGAATTACAATGTGCTGGAAAAGATTACAACTAACTGAAACACAATACAAAAAGCTACTATAAATTTGAATAGCTATTCTATAGCACTAGGTAGTAAACAACCATATTCTCTCAAAGACGTCCCATATGCAACAGGAAATTTTCATCTTACGATACGTATCATATTTGGGCTCTTAACCACTCAATGTGATTCCAAAGTTTCACCCTCCCCTGGACGATCCACTTTGAAAGAAAAAAAATTAGAAGGATGGATGTTACAGACATGCTCCAGATTAATATTATTTGCGCCCTAATACCAATGTGAAGTGGTGAAACATTTTGCTAAAAACACCTTTGTTCACCACAAACCATGCCTAAAAGCTACACACTTCATTGCTGAAATGCTCTTTTACCTGAGGTTTTTGTTTTCCCATCATCTATACCAAAAGCCAAACATTCCATCATATCAGCTTTTCTCTTGTGATACTCAAAGGGCTGCATTCTTCCTCTATTAACTTCTCTTTCCATATTATTCAGGAATTGCTTCTTGTAGCCTCCAGAACCATCCAAGCCATACTGTCTCTGTTAGGAATACAATGTGTATAATTTAAATTACATTTTTAAAATTCTTGTTCAATGATTTAAGAAGCAGCGTGCACAATCAGCAATGTTGAAAAATAGTGAACAATAAGACATAAAACCTTTGTACTTACAGCACAAGTCGCTCCTGTCACCACTCTTCGGTACAGCCTACCTGACTGCATAAGTCTGACCTGGTATGACTGCTCTTATATATATATATATATATATATATATATATATGTATTTTCATATAACGCAGGAAACAGTTTCAACATCATCAACTTCAACTGGCACAACTCTTAAAAATTTTCCCATTTACAAACATTACTGTACCTGTAGCTTTTTAAATTCTTCCTTCTCTCGCTTCTCTTCTTCAAGTCTCTGCTGTTTATCTTCTTCAGTTTGAAGCCGCTGAGCCAGTTCTAAATCTCCACTACCTCCACCTATTCAGGAGTAACATTCCAGAAACAGACAACTTTACCAGGAGATTAACAATGCTTTGATGGATTGTTTCTTGAAGATTCTTTTCTAAGCAGACACTGACAAACACAGCTAGGCATCACTTTTCAAGAGGGATCCTACACTATGCTGAGCTATTAGCAAGGAGTACTAAACATGAACAACAGCATTCAGTCTATTAAAACTCAAATTCCTGACTTGGAGAATGTGTGTGCAGTCACAGATGCAATTGTTTGGCAAATAATGCAAGTATAGCTCTACTACTAAGCAAACATCTCTTGGTTACTATGCTTTACATAATTATTAGTAAGAAATCCTAGTGTTTTGAATAACACAGAACTATCAGCTTCTCAGATCCCTGCTAGCAATCTCAGAGTGACAAAAAGAAACATGGGATCAGAGAGCTGAATAGCGAATCTCCAGCATTTTATTAGCTATGCAAATAAAGCAAACTTATTTTGATTCCTTTAACCTATCATTATGACTCTGAACATTTACAGAAAAAAAAATGAGAAAAAAATCAGTAGTTTTCAAAAGACTATTTTGAACTCTTCACATGGGAATGAGCTACTAGATTCTGCAAAGGTAACCCTTTTATAGGGCTAGAATACGTAAAGAGATATCTTTTACATATTTATAATTCTAAGTTTTAGTTTTACCTAACATTTAGAGCATTTACTGAATAACTGTGCATAGAAAGACACTTCTCATAGCACACATAATTAAGCAAAGCACAAGGGCAAGTGATAGAACTTGCATTTAACTTCATTACAAATCTATTCAGTTCTCTTTTTAAATAAAGAAATGTTTCATTTAAATTTTGTATGAGATTCTATACTGCAACATGCAAGTATTTTCAAAGATTATCAAGCTTGCATCCTTTCAAGTACCTTCTGGAAAGCTGTGTTCCTCTAAGTGTAAATCCACATGTTCCTCGAGAATCTGAATGTTTGTACAGGTAAGACCACATATTGGACATTCATATAGCTGTTCAATATTCTCTGTGTCTGAAAAAGAAATACAGTTTCTTGCTTAATGCAATTCCTGGTCATTCTTTGCTGCTGTTTGTAAGAATCATCCCCCAGCAGCTCAAGATAAACAAAAAGAATTGTGCTGGTATTGAAATTCTCCAGTGGAAGGCAGGATATACCTTGGTTAACAGCTATGGGTCTTAACCACTTATGAATTCATATTTAAATACCTGAAAAGTTTGAAGATATATTTTCCCTCTTCCTATTCAGCAAAATTTTCCCTATTAAACTTACCACAACTGGCTATAATATTTTTTATTAAGGCCTACAAAATGCCAATCAAATATCAAACCTTTAATGAAAAGATATGTCCTGCTGACGGAAGAACACTTGCTTATGAAATCTTAATGCTTGTGTGACAACACAGCAGTCAGCAGGCAGAAAAAAACTACAATGCTGTCATTTTTTATTAATCTTCCTGTGTTTCCTCAGCTATTTCTTCTGCACTTTCAGCATTATTATTAAGAGTAGCATATAACAGCTAAGGTTCAGAAGATCATCTGGAGATCACCAGGACCCTCAAACAATGGTCATGTCAAACAGGCTTAGGGTTATTACTCAGGGTCTTTTCCAGTCACTTTTCTGAGGTTGGAAACTCCACAGCGTTCTCATTCCAGTGTTTGACAAGTCTTGCAGTAACAGCTTTCTTATGTTTCACAGGTAGCTCTTTATTTCACTTGCTGCCTGCAGCTCTGCCAGTGCATACTACAAAGACTTAACCTTCAGTGCCCTCTCTTTGAGTCACCAAGCCTCAGAATCCAACTTATTTGAGTTGGAAGGTGCCTTTAATAGCTATCTAATTCAACTGCCCTGTGAGTAACGTTGACACCTACAACTGGATCAGGGTGCTGAGCCCCATCCAGCCTGACCTTGAGTGTCTCCCAGGGATGGAGCTTCCACCACCTCTCTGGACAGCCTGCGTCAGTGCTTCAATGTCCCTACTGTAAAAAACTACTTCCTAATATCTAAAATAAGTCTCTCCTCTTTTAATTTGAAACCATTTCCCCTTGTCCTATCCCCGCAGATAGGACCTTCCCTGTGGTCAGGAGACAGCCCCTTCCTTCTTAGTCCCCCTCTGGATACTGAAAGGTCTCCCCGGAGCCTTCTCTTCTCTAGGCTGAACAGCCCCAGATCTCTCAGCCTGTCCTCAGAGGAGAGGTGTTCCACCCTTTGGGTTTTTGTAGCCCTTCTCCATCAGGTCCATGTCTCTCCTGTACTGAGGACTCCAGCAGAACATGGAGAATAGCAGCAGAACGTACCACGCCGTCGATTACACCGTCGCATTCTGCGTTCGTAACATCATTCGTTTTCCCTGCCAGCACAGCCAACGCGTTACACCGGCGATGCCGCGCCGTATGGGGACCACCCACCTGCGCCGAGCAACCGCCCGTGCCGCGCCCTGACGTGCGCCTCCAGCTGGCGCCCCGCCGCCTCCCCGCAGAAAGGGCACTCGAGCTCGGGGCTGCGGGGCAGCGGCCGGGGCTCCGAGTGCGCGGCCTCCACGTGCCGGCGCAGCTCCTCGTAGCCCGAGGCGGCGGCGCTGCAGAGCGGGCAGTGAGGCCGCCG
>JAOWBP010001760.1:51991805-52005106 GCA_028571105.1 Tragopan temminckii | reverse complement strand
TCTCATTTAATACTAGACCAGGCTGCCCAGGGCCCCATCCAACCTGGCCTTGAACACCTCCAGGGATAGACGGGGCATCCACGGCCTCTCTGGGCAGCTGTTCCAGCACCTCACCACCTTATAGTAAAGAACTTAGAAGACACACAACCACCTAAAAACCAAACTGTGCGTCTGAGCATTGTGAGGATGCTCCTTTAGTTCCAGCAGCTTGTGGCTGTGCCTACTGCCCAGAGGAGCCCGTTCCATGCTCACTGACCTCTGGTGAAGAATGTTTTCATAACCCCTAACTCTGCCCTCCCTCATGGTTCATCTTTGCTGACGCAGATGCTAATCCCTTGTTGCAGGTTGTGCTGGAGCTGATTGAGCTCCGGGAGTTGGGTGCTGCCAGGTCCCTCCTCAGGCAGACAGATCCCATGATCATGCTGAAGCAGACTCAGCCAGAGCGGTACATTCACCTTGAAAATCTTCTGGCCAGATCTTATTTTGATCCTCGAGAGGTAGGTTATGCTCTTCCCAGGTACTCCGCAATGTTAAGCTGTCTTGCTTGACTCCCAGCATTGCTCCGAACTGTTAAGGGCTTACAGTGTATTTTCTGTTATGCTCTGGGTGTAAAAACATGCAGGTTCACAGATTCAGGTGTTTTATGAAGTGTTCAGGACTGGTGCATAATTCTTGATCACAGGGCAGAACAGTGAAATCTTTTGCTGGTGCAAGTTCAGGGTTTGTTCTGCTGTCCTGCCACAGGGTGATGCTGTGTTCATCGTTTGATACCTCCCTTATCTTACAGATGCAAGAGAAAATGTTTTGTAAATGAAACTGATGTTGCATAATAATAACAGTAGTAGTAGGAAGGAATGATCTCTGGTTGTGTAAATCTGATGTTCTTAGTGAAAGCAAACCTTAAGTGTTTGAAGGATTGGAAATAAAGGCAAGGTTGTTTTCAAGTGCCTGCTAGAAAATGAAAACGTATTCAGTTTGGAGCAATGAAATTTTGTCTGAAAGATAGTTAGGAGGAATCACTTCATAGAGATGACTTCTCTTTAGGCATATCCTGATGGAAGCAGCAAAGAAAAGCGGAGAGCTGCTATTGCACAAGCTTTAGCTGGAGAGGTCAGCGTGGTACCTCCATCTCGTCTTATGGCATTGTTGGGACAGGTAACTGGAAAGAAAATCACTATGTCAGTTTCTGTAGATCTTTGTTTTATAAAATTAAATATGATATAGTTCATCTTTCAACTCCATGGAAACAGAGCTTACGTGTTGCATGTTTAGATGTAGTATAGTTAAAAACAGTCTTTTCTCCAAGGATTTTGGTAGTTGCAGCAGATGTCAGCCCTCTGAATCTATCTAGTAGATTTCTCCTCATAGAGCAAATATTCAGTGTATAGAAATTATTTTCAAAATAAGCATTACAACACACTATTTTTGCAGTTGTACTTAGGATACTTTTTGATTCTCAAATCATGCTTGTTTATATAAACCATCTCTTGTGTATTTTGTTGTTTTGTGGCTTATCTCATCTTGTTATACTTGCAAGCTTAAAAAGTATCTTGCCATAATTAACATGGCCTGACTTTTGAATTTAATATAAGCTGTTCTAGGCAAATGAACAGCAGGTCAGGTAGTTTACGCTAATACAAGATCAGACTCATCACACTCTGCACATACCGTGTCTTGCATACCAAAGGAAGAATGAAAAGAGGGGGACATCAGGTCATTCACGCTATTCCTTTCGTATTGTGGTTATAATTTAGGAAGCATAATCTAAATCTTGTTTGCTCTTGAGTTGAACTCGCTGTTTAAAAAAAAAAGCTTTGAGGAGGAAGGTATTTATTAACTGATAAAGTGGAAGTATTGTTTTCAACTCCTGAAAAGGCACTGAAGTGGCAACAGCATCAGGGCCTGCTTCCTCCTGGGATGACAATTGACTTGTTCAGAGGCAAAGCAGCTGTGAAGGATGTAGAAGAAGAAAAGTTCCCCACGCAGCTGAGCAGACATATTAAGGTGATTTTTGTTTACTTTGTATATCTATTACCACTGCTTGTTCCTTCCTATGCTTTATGTTAGGAGCTGCAGATTCTCCAAATTTGTCTGTTCTTTATTGCAAGTAATCTCCCCCTCTCTCCTTGTCCTCTGTGCCTTCTTTCATCAAAGAAACAAGTGCTTTCCTTAAGAGCCTGAAATAAGGTGCCTTTACTAGATTAGGTGCTCACGGGACTTGTGAATGTGGTTGAAGCATTTAATATTTCTTTGACTTCACCATACAGAATCTTTAGGAATTGATTTTCTTAGTCCTCTTCCTTGTTTCTCGATAGAAATACTACCATTTTAAGCTAATATGCGTGCGCAGCATTTCTGAGAAACACTGAAATTTTGATTGTGGACTTGTCACCTAATGTAATCCGTATCTGTTTTGTCTGTTTTGTGAGGACTTAGCCATGTATATTCCAAAAGAGAAAGAAAACTGTGCTGTAATGACACCATGGTCCTGCAGCACTCACGGTGTGGAACAGGCAGTTTTTTTATGTGAAAGTCTTTGAAATTTACCTAACAGTCCTGTGCAGTAAGAAATTTCAGTTCAGTGAAGTAGCTCTACTGGTTTTCACAATGATCAGAAGATACAGTTTTTCAAAAGTGTGTTTTTGTGAAATTTATTTCTTGTGTTCAGTGGCAGTTTGGTAATGCTGCATTAGAATTTGTTTTGTTTTCCAGTACTTATCTTGCATTTATGTACTGACTAGTGAAAATGTTTTATTATACTTATTTATCATCATCACTTATGTTTCTTTTTCTACTGAAAAACAAAAAAAAAATATCAAACAGTCTGTGAAAATTTCTCTAGAGAAGCAATGATTTCAAGGGATATAACTTGCAATACATCAAGATTTCTGGAATCTGCTGATATGTACTGAGTACTGGGAAGGTATTCGTTAACATTCACAGTTCACTGAAGAAAAGCTAACCAAAATTACTGCTTTTGTTAGTATGAAGTGCTTGACTTAAGCTTAGCAGGCAATACTAGGTGCATATATATATACAAAAAAACCTTGTACCTTAATATTAGATATGTGACTGCATATCTCTAGGAAACACTGGAATTTATGGCCAAAAGGAGGTTCTGGTTTTCTTTTAATGTGAATTGCTTATTTTCATTTAGGTTGCTTATTAGGCTTAATTTATGTTCTTCTATAAAACAGTTTGGGCAGAAGTCCCATGTGGAGTGTGCTCGGTTTTCACCTGACGGTCAGTATCTGGTCACTGGCTCTGTGGATGGTTTCATTGAAGTATGGAACTTCACTACTGGGAAGATTCGGAAGGTACGTTTGTTCTGTGGACAGCTCATTAGCTGGAGCAGGTAGCCTATATGCTTTTGTTGGCTTTTGTGAGGCTGTGAAGGATGTCTGCTTGGTGCTTTGTATTGGTCTGGAATCCTGACACTGATTTAATTCTCCCTTATCGCTAACTTCCTTCTGTGAAGACGCTTTTTTCCCCTTTCCAGGTATTTGTTGTTGCCTCCAAAATGGTGACAACAGCATTTTCTGGTCTTTATATGACTGTGAGGTTTAATGATAAGCCATAAAATGTAGCTGAAGTTGAAGCTATTAGCACGTTATAAAGTGTTAATAGTTATTAGCGTAAAATTTCGTTTAATTTGCTGTTGATTGGTGGATCTCCTGCTTTCATTTAGGATCTGAAATACCAGGCACAAGATAATTTTATGATGATGGACGATGCAGTGTTGTGCATGTGCTTCAGCAGAGATACAGAAATGCTAGCAACTGGAGCACAAGATGGAAAGATCAAGGTAGGAATCCTTCCTGAATTACTTTCTCAGGGGTGGTGACCTGAAGGATTCATTTGTCATGGTGAAATAATGTTACTCGTGAATACAGGGGCAGTTTAACATGACTCAGGAACAGATACATACTGGCTCTGATGTGTTGGCTTCGCTAACCCCTCTTGTTTCATTTGCTCTTTCATTTGCAGGTGTGGAAAATCCAGAGCGGTCAGTGCCTGCGGAGGTTTGAACGAGCCCACAGTAAAGGTGTTACATGCCTCAGTTTTTCTAAGGACAGCAGCCAAATTCTTAGTGCTTCTTTTGATCAGACAATCAGGTAAAATGAGAAAACATGAGTTATAGTGCAGGAGAAAATAGTGTTCCCATTAATTGGTTAAACTTTGATTTGTATTTCATAGAGTTTTAATGCTAATAGGAGAGCTGACTTCTGGGGGTTGGAGAGGGGCAGTTTGAAAGTCTGGTCTTTCACCATGCTTAACAGCTTTATTTCAGCTGCAGGGACACAGTGCTTCCTTACCTCTGTTGCTGCTTAGATCAACTTCAAATATTTTATTTCCCATGAGATTCCCAACTTAAAAGACAGATGTGTCAACCTTCAAAAGTTACATTTTCTGTAACAAACTTAGAGACGGTAAGAAGGATCCAAGTCTAATAGGACAGTAACATTTCTTGCAATGGCCTTAAACAGCTCAGTTGCAAACACTCACTGCCTTCAGTAGGTGATATGACAGTAGTTGATTCCATCCAGTATGGTTTTTTTTTTTCTGCAGCAGAACAATGGGCTCTTCTTTTCATTCTATCTATTATAAATTCTCTGCATTTTTAAGATTTTTGCTGCATCTTCTCTGCTTCTCCTGATAGTTACTGAGTGCAGTAGAACTTTCTCAAGTTCATCCCTCTATTCCTCTTGGATCAAGAGACCTCTCAGAGGGGGGAGCAAGATGAAGGACCCAAAGAACGTGTTTTCTGGGCATCTCTTCTTCCCAACATTCTGACAGGAAATACCAGAGATCTGGTGCTCTAAGTCAGCCAGGTTGATGCACTTGGAGAGCTTCAAGGACAGGACTTGCCATGTGTTTCAGGAAGTGCCAGTACAGCTAGCCCCTCCACTGCTCTAGAGTGCTCACTTTTGATCTGAATATCTCTTCCAATGCATATAACATACAAAGACAGGCTGATAACTGGATCTGATTGACCTGCAAAACAGAAAGCTGAAGAAGGTGCCTCGTTGGTTTATCTAGAACTTGTCATGGGTAAGATGGCACTAGACTTCTCTCAAAACTACATGGAGGAACAAGTTCCAGAAAAGAAAATTCTGACAGTTTATAAGGAAACACTCCTTTTTTTTTTTTTTCCCCTCGAAGTTAATACTTGGACTGTGGAGAGAGTTGGATAAGGTTGAGGGATTTCAACCCTTGAAGACTTTCAAACCAAAATTGGCTGTGAGTGACCTGACTGGACTTGGAAGCTGTTGCACTGAGGAGAGCATTGGAGTATGTGTTATGTCAGCTTTCTTGCAACCTTAGTTATCCTGTGATTCTCTGACATACATGACTCCTCCTCAGAAATCTCTTGCTCCAACCCTCTTGGCACTGGATTCTCCAACATGTCCATCTCTTTTTTGTAGCAGAGGCCCCAAACTGGACATCATACTCCTGAGATGGCCTCACCTTTTCCATGTAGAAGGGAGCCCTGGTCTTCAGACTGTGCCTTGCCTCATGCATGCTGGTGTGTGGTTGGGTTCCCCATTGCCACAGCATTCTGCTGGCTTTCAGTGTATTCTTTGCAAGGACTTCCAGGTCCTTCTTCTGAAGGTTTCTGCCACCAGTTAGTTCTTGTTTGATTCTGAAGCATGAGGTTGTTCTGCACTTTGTGTTTATCTGTTCTCAACATCGTAGAGTTTTTCACAGCTCATCTGTCCATCTTGCCAAGGGTTCCAACTTTATCTGTGCCTTTCTAAACTGAGTTACAGGGTATGTGACTTGTGATATGAATTTGAGTCAGTGCCTAGCAATTTCATATGATTATTTTTAATTGAATGCAATTACATAACCTTTAGTAGCCTTAGCCTCTCGCTTGTGCTACAAACAGTACATTACAAACAGTAATGGTAATGTAGATGAAAATGAGGGTACTGCTAGAGATCTGAAAGCAACTGCACAGTGAACAGGCACTACAGAATATCTCAATGGGAGCTATTAGTCCATATAAGTCACGGTACAGATGAACCATAGCATAGGCAGGCAAACGATGAAGTTGCACAGCAAAAAAAAAAAAAAAAGGAGATTATGGAGATATCTCTTCATACCAGCATTTTTCATATACTTTTCACAGAAAGGTTTTGGTTGACGCTCTTATTTTCTGCGTGAGTGTCACACAGTCCTGGTGGAAGTGTGCGGTGAAAATTTCTATTCATGGAGACTGTCTTAATTCAACTGGAAGAAGCCTTTCTCAAGGCCCTAAGCAAGCTGGTATCACTTTACAGTCAGCTTTACTGTGAGGAATCTGCTGAATGAGAGACCCTCAGGGATCAATCCAAACTTGAATTATCAGTGCTTCCTTTGGTGGCACAGTGAAGGGAAGACAGTGGTTACCCTTTTAAAGTTTTTGTTTGTTACATTCATAATTTCTCTTTTGTAGTCTTGTAATTTCTCTTTTGTAGTCTTGTCTTTTAAAATACGTTACATACAAGTCCTTTAAGTTGAACAGCGATGGCTTTTCTCAAAGCTTTTTATTGGAGCACACAGCATCTTTGAAACAGACTTGTGGTAAAGAAATATAGTTTGGAGATTTTGGGCACTTCTTATTACTACCTGTCAAATGTAGCTCAGATTTAAAATACTTTGGTGGTTCAAACTACTTCAGTTGCTCACTCATATCTGACTTCTGTTGCATGACAGGATTCATGGTTTAAAATCTGGCAAAACTTTGAAAGAATTCCGTGGTCATTCCTCCTTCGTCAATGAAGCTACTTTTACCCAGGATGGTCACTATATTATCAGCGCGTCCTCTGATGGCACAGTGAAGGTAAGATAGTGCTCACCCTTCTTTAGTAACACATCTTTGCTGTAAACTGCTGCAAATGAGAACTGGTAATGGTTCGTGGTCTGCTCAGAGCCTGCTGCATCCCTTTCCATGTGTTTGTGAAAGAAGGACGTAAATGTGTGGTTAGCTGCTGGTTTCTGCTTTTTCTGGAAGCAGAATTTGGTATGGTGCTTCTCTTCCTAACACATGGAGATTTCTTTGTCTGAAACAATGGCATTTTCTTGCTCACTGTGTTGGACACCTGTTTATTTCTTAATCCTTAGGAGTCCTTTGCTGTATGAGGTGGATAGCCTCATGTTAATGACACTGATGGCAAAAGTGATAGGTTTGGCTTTTGGTCCCAGCTAAGAATGGAACAGTTGTAATAGTTATAAGTAACAAACCACTGTTGTGTACACTGTCCTACTGACTGGGAAAAAAATATATATATAGAGAGAGAGAGAGAGAAGCAGTTGTGCTGTATGGCACCGTGGTGCAGAGCAGTTGTGGGGTAAGGAGACAGAGATGGTTTATAGATGGGGGTGGAGGGAAGGAGAGTGTGATGGATCTTGTTTGTATTCAATGGAGCCTTAATTCTGAACTTGTCCTATTTGCCAGACTGCCCCAATAATGGGATTAGCATAAGAAGATGCTGTCTTCCATTTTGGTTATACTAGTATGTAAACTATATATTTATTCTATAGCTGGTGAGTTAAATTTCTTTTTAAATGTTAAATAAGCAGTTTTACTTCCTGTTTCTGAATGGCAGGAAAAGCCTGCTTTAGTACGTGAAGCAACTCCAACGTGGTACATCACTTACTGTGATATCAGAGGGGCTTTGCTTTTTCACCATTTTCATGCCTTCTTGTGTAGGAAGGCTGCATGTGCAGAGGCTACACGTATATTTTCTGCTTTTAGCTAGCACCTGTAAGCAAGCGTGGACTTGCTTGTAAGGACAGACTCCTTAAAGAAAGGGATCCAGGCTGAATTTGGGCAGTAGAAATTGACTTTCAGATCAGCCATAGTGAAACTTTTCACGGTGTCCACACTTCAAAATAATTTCTATTATTTTACAATATGCATCTATTCCTAGTTCTCTTCATAACATTAAAAAATCTGAATCTAGTACCTTGAGTCAGCTCCAAAAAGCATTTTTTGTTTTCTTAAAGGTAATTAATTTTGTTTTTCGTGCTAGGTTTGGAATGTGAAGACGACAGAGTGCTCAAACACCTTCAAGTCTCTTGGCAGCACAGCAGGGACAGACATTACTGTCAACAGTGTCATTCTGCTGCCTAAAAACCCAGAACACTTTGTTGTTTGCAACAGATCAAATACAGTTGTCATTATGAACATGCAGGGTCAGGTATGTTATTTTACTGGTGTCCTTTCAAGTCTTTCAGTCATTTTAAGAACGCCAGCATCCTGGGCAGGGTTTGAACCTGATTTCTCCAATTCACTTTCATGGCAAACTGCTCTGGACGCAGTTAGCAGAATATCTTGACTTGCAGGAAGTGGTTACTGATATGGAGAGAGATGTTTTCTAAACAGACCTAGTACTGCCTAAATGTTTTTCCCTTGAAGATGGTAATTGTGTACCACAATCTAATCTTGTGCAATGTTTTTTGGCGGCGTCTTTACAGATTGTAAGAAGTTTTAGCTCTGGTAAGAGAGAAGGTGGTGACTTTGTCTGCTGTGCACTCTCTCCTCGTGGTGAATGGATCTACTGTGTCGGTGAAGATTTTGTGCTCTACTGCTTTAGCACAGTGACTGGCAAGCTGGAGAGGACACTGACAGTAAGTTTGTAACTTGAGCCTCTGTGGAGCTGATGATCTAAATGCCTGTTACCTGTGAGGTCTGTCAGAGGTTTTGTACCAATTAGTCTTTCCCTTCTAGCAGCCACAACTGGTAGCAACTGCATTCCAGAGTGCTTGACTGCGGAATGTGCTGAGGCTTTGTTTTTTTGGAACATTTTTGATCTTAGTCATTCTGAAAATGTTTCCCCCTGGGACAAGAATTAACTGGTTGAAACTGTTAAGTAAACTAGAGCAAATGTTAATCTGGGCTCTGGCTGGTAGAGAATCTGTCCAAGCTGCTAGAGTTAAAGCTGTGAGGCTTAAATTTGTTGTCACCAAACAGAGGTGCCAACTTGAATGCCAACATTTAATGGGGAACATTTCAGTGTAGTGGACTTCAGTGGGAAGGAGATGAAATTGTCCTTCTCCCAACAAAAATGTAATTGCTGTGTCACAAAAGCTGGAACTTAATGTTGTCGCGGTTCTGGTTTTTTTGCTTTTATTGTATGCATGAACTATGCTGACCCTCAGTCCAGTTTACCTCTACTCTCTGGTTTGAAAATATCTGGCTTGAGTTAATGCTAAAGAAAGGCTCTTGAAGCTTCTTTTCTGCTTATTCTCTAGGTTCACGAAAAAGATGTCATTGGCATTGCTCATCACCCCCACCAGAACCTGATTGCCACCTACAGTGAAGATGGCCTCCTCAAGCTCTGGAAGCCATAACTTGATTTTACAATAAGCTATGAAGCGTGCCTGTTGTTTGCAGGGTGTTGATGTTTGTGCTTTTGCAAGGTCTAAATGCACAGAGCATGACAGTTGCTCAATTTTAGTTCAGTTTTACAGACAATACCATTTCAGTTTCTTGGTCAAAAATTAGCTAGATTTTTTGCTAGATATAGCATCAGTTGATTTGAAATACTTCTATTTTTATCAGATTAGCCAAGGCAACTTCTGTGCAAATGATTGCTCTGTCTCCTGAAGTGTGTACTCATATGCTCTTCATAAAAGTGATTGAGCTAGGAATTAAACATACGACAGGTTACCAGAATAAAGGAGAGTACTTTCTTTCAGTGAACGATATGGGGATAAGAAGGCTTTAAATGATATGGGGATAAGAAGGCTTCCTACTTTCCACTGCTGAAATGAAGGCAGTTTTCCTGGGATATAGATAAAACTACTCTGTCCTCTGCTTGAAGACAGAAGCTTTTGTAGTCTGATGTGTTTTGCTGCGTTTCATTTTCATTATGCGTAGGCACATAGCTTCCTCAGAATGAAACAATTTTTCTTCCCAGTTTCATAGGCCGTCCCTTTATAAAACTGCCTAACGTGGCAGTAAAATGTATTTTGGTTCCTATTTTGCATTTGTCATTTGTTTTCATTTGCTTCCAGCCTAGAAGGAATTACCTGGGTGTGTACTGTCTTCAGACCAGCTTTGAGTGAAACAGGCCTCGGGATCAGTATTCTAAAACAGGCCTGTTTTACACAGACCAAGTCCCCAGTGCAGTGATCTTGCACATACATTAATACCTTGAATTTCAACTTACCTTCCTCTTTTAAAAAGGCCACAGCATACTCAAGTGGGCCTAGTTAATGGTAACAGTGATACTTAGGTCCCGCACTAAGGTAGAATAATCCCAGGCTCTTCCATTTGGAACAGATGATTGTTTGAGATGCTGGCTAGTGCAAACCATTACGAATGTTCACCGGAATCTTATAAAATCTGACAACAGCTCTTATAGGATGCAGCTAAAATGTATGCAATGATTGGACAAATGCATGTAGATCTGAATCTGCTGCACTTCCTGTTTTAATTTCTTGTAGAATGCTTTCTTTCAAACAGTAATAAGTTTTTGTGACTTAATAAATGAGTTCCAAGTTAACTTCACAATCTTTCTCAGCTGATGGGCATGACCCTAGTGCAAGTACTGACTGTCAGCCAGGGACTGACCGTTAGCACTGACCCATGTGTGTGATTGGTATAAAGAAATGCAAAATAATTTTAGCATAACTTCTCATACAGCACTGCTTGTTCACTGCAAATCTAGATTTAGTTCTATGTTAGCTGTAATGTTTTATTTCCTAAACTGTTTTTTACTCCCTTAGATATAGCAATAAAGTTATTTTTTAGATAGCAAAAGGTGATTATTATTTTTTTCTGCCTGAAAATACACCGGTGTACTGGAAACATCTGACAGTATTTTTATTATCTGACTTGTTGCTGACTTCCCTTTCAGGTTACATGGAACTGCTAATCCTCAAATGATTAAATGATATCTTAAACTATTCTTTGAAAGAAAAGTTGTTGAATCAAATAGAACTGCCCGTCTAAATCCTGAATGTTTAAAGATTTTAAGTACATTTTCAGAGGAAATCTGGCCTTTCTTATGGTTTTTATTTAGAAGTTTTACAGTTCATTGCCTTAACTACCCAGGGTTTTGAAGCAGGAAATAGTACGTACTAATACTTGTGAAAGGACCATGGCATGACTTACCTCTTTGGCTGCAGCTACAATATGTACAATTACTGACACGGGGCAAGAAAGTATAATGGTAATCTTGAAAATACTCCTAATTGGTTTTTAGTGTAATCTTGGAAGAGATTTTATCTCTGGAGAATTAGCCAGGTGTTATGTGGTTTTTATCTGAATATAAGGTTTCAGCAAGACAACCTTGAATGCTTTCATTAGCATGAAAGAAAGTATTGTTTGCTTCTTCACCCATTTGTTCTTGAATTATTTTACTTAGAACTAGGTAGTTCTGTGATACGTAGGTGAGTGCAGTGTTTTTGGCATTGGGGGTACTATCAAATTAAGTTTCGTAGGTCAGTTCAAATCTGCCAAATCATAGTGGTTCAATCTTCCTGAAGTGGAGACAAGGAATTTCAGCCTTGTTTGGGTGGAAGAAGCTGTCTGTCCTCACGTACTTACAGAATACATGGGGAAGAGCTGCTGTGTCTCAGCAAAGAGTAAGCAAACTTGGGTTCCTTCAGAGATCTACAAGTGTGGATGTAACTTTTTTCCAATGTTATTGGGCTTGTCCAAGTGACATATGAATCTATACTTATCTACAATCCTGTGTTGATGCCGCTGCCTGCCTGCCTGCTGCAGAGAAAAATCAGTCCCTCCCTGACGTTTTAGTAAGGTTTAGCCCAGCTGAGAACTGAAAAGTTGGTCACTTCTGTAGAAAACTTTCTCAGAGGAAAAATATCCTTCATGAATGACTTATGCAGCAGTTAAATTCTTGATTTAGAGGGACTAAATAGTCTTCAGAGGTGGCTGCTGGCCTCTGTGAATCTAATTCCATATGCAGAGGATTCTGGACAGTGAACTTGGGTGAGGTGGCTTGACTGTGATTCTGGACAGCTTGGTAACAATGTGTTCAGTTTGAGACAAGGGGGGACAAGAAAAAAAAAAACGCTTTACAGAGACTTAAAGGAAAGATGATGGTAAAACTCAGCAATGAGGTACTGCGTTTTCCTCTTTGCCTACTGTTTGTATGAATTTAAGGAGTCTTTTTTAAGCACAGTTACTTCAGCTCCAGTTCCTGCTGATGGAACTGTTAATTGGATAGTTGTAAATAGACCCTGTGACCTGAATCATGGCAGCTATGAAAGACAGGGCAGGCTCAGGTGAACCACAAGAATGGCTATATACTGGGTTTCACAACTAGAAAACGCATAGTATGCTGGCATGCTTCAGCTCCCTGTGGAGCCAGATACAAGGAGGTGGATGTGGCTGAAGTGAAGAGAGCATAGTAATTTGCCTGGAACAGGCTGCCCACAGAAGCTATGGGTGCCTCCATGCTGGGCAGCATGATCTAGTGGGTGGCAACCAGCCCACGGCAGGAGCATTGGAACTGGATGGGCTTTCAGTTTCCTTCCAACACAAATTCATAGTTCTGTAATTCTATGATCACCTTCTCGGGGATCAAGGTGAGCCTGGCTGGTTAGCAGCCTCATGAGTCCTCTTTCTTGCCCTGCTTAAAGACAGGACTGCTTTCTTCCAGTCTTTGGGGACTTCTCCCAGTTGCCATGATCAGTGAAATGTGACTGTACGGCCTTGCATTCACACCTGCTAACTCCTTCAGTTGTGCATGCATCTCATCAGGGCACAGGGATGTATGTACATATAACATTTACATACTCACATAATTAAGTTTACTCAAATATTTGCAAATTTATCCTCTTCTGCTGAGGGTCCATCTGCCTTTACAACACATAATCACCCCTGATCTCCAGGACTTAGGCATTCCTGAAGACAGGCATTGCTTGTGAAGGCTGGAGTGAAGGGTGGCATATGTTTGTCAGACTTTTCAATGTCCGACTCAGGAACCTCCTGATTTTATTATGCTTTGCAATGCTATCCCCTATTTGTATTTGAGAACTATATAGCTCTCTCTTAGGAAAATATGGAACCTCGCATTCCCTTTTGGTTTTGGAAAAGTGGAGCTTTGGTTTTGGAAAATGGGGACTCTTTGAAAGGGTAGATAACAGCAGGACAAGGGAAAATGGTTTGAAGTTGAGGGAGAGAAGATTTTGGCTGGATGTCAGGGGGAAGTTCTTGACAGAGAGAGTGGTGAGGTGCTGGAACAGCTGCCCAGAGAGACTGTAGATGCCCCGTCCATCCCTGGAGGTGTTCAAGGCCAGGTTGGATGGGGCCCTGGGCAGCCTGGTCTGGTGTTAAATGG
>JAOWBP010001760.1:51965684-51986668 GCA_028571105.1 Tragopan temminckii | reverse complement strand
GGATTTCAGTGCATGCTGTAGGCATTTTAAGAGTTTTTTTCTGAAAGCAGATATTTGATGGAAGCATCAAGGCAGATGCTGTCAAATTACTCTGACAGCCAACTCACAATTATTAGTGGGGGAACCAATGGCACATTCTCAGTAACTAAATCAGTAGGAAAAAAAGAAATGCAGATGTAGTACTGAAGTATAGTACTATAAAATTGAACACAGCTGACATTAATGTTGAAGATGCTCTATTTTCAGACAGCTACAGATTCCACTGACATCTGCGTAGATACACAGGAAGAAAATCAACAAAAGAACATTCTAAGTAATATGGAAATGGATTCCATACAGCCCCTATCTTACAATTCAGCAACTGTTACCAAGATTTCAGAAAAAAATTGAAACTTAGAGCTTGTCACCCAAGACCACTGTACTTCTCCAAAGGTACATCATCTTCAAAACCTAATGGCAAAGACAGATGGACTGAAAAATTATTTCCATTTTACTAGTGTAAATTCTGGATGCTGTTTCTTCATAAAATTCATGATTTCAGCAGTTTGGATTAATTTATTTAAACTTCGTGATGGACAAAATAGTGATCGCTCCAATGTTGGTGTTGTTTGTTTGTTTTTTTTTCCACTGATGGTTCATTTTTAAATATAATCACATATACCTTTTGTGTTAGTGAAACATCCATTAAAAGAGAAACATATCACACCACAAAGTAATGTGCAAGAACTCAAGTCATTGTTCATTACTGACAATAGTGAGAAAGAAAGCTGATTTTCACTTAGAGAAGCATTGCAAAATTGCACAAAAACCTTATGTTTCTTTGATCTTATGCAGAATATGTATCAGCCTCTGAAGTTAATGCATAATTTGACTAATGTCATAAAAGAGAAATGGGGGAAAAAAAAGGAAGCAATCTGTGGAAACACTTCTCCTATGAAGAACACTGTTATACAGTAACTCATCTCACTTAGTGTCATCTTTCATTCCTCAGCTACTTATGGCTTGTTATAGTTTCCAAGAAATCCTGAGCTGAACAGGGTAAAGAAGGAGGCTCCCTCAACTGCATGATACAATGACGCTTTTGTTCTCCTCTGTTCTTCCTGCTGCTCTTTAAACTGCTATTTGGTAAGGTTTGCTTCTAATTAAATAATGAATTATTCATAGTTGAGACTGCATCTTGTACACGTGTGTAGGTACCTGGCACTAATCAGCCATGCTGCTACTGAAATTCTCAATCTCAGCAGGAGTAAAGCAAACAAAAAAAATAAGCTCAGTGCACAACACATCCATATGAAGTGACGAATACCAAGGTGACTCAAGTCACCACTTCAGCATGACTAAAATCATAAAAAGGGAGTAAAATGTTTTCGAAGAACCTGCTTATTATTTTCCTCCCTCTTTAATACAAGCAACTTTATACATTTGTATATTATTGCATATCAGTGGGCACTAAGATTGCTGAAGCTCCTGCACAAATTCACTGGCAGAATTGCCTGTGATCTTTCTTAGCATGTCACATCAGTGATGAACCTGTGCAGGTGGCATGCTGACACTCCTATCTCAACTAGCTGGGGCTGGACTTCTTCCCTATACCTTCATACAACTTTCCCTTGTCTCAAGGCTGTAAGATTCTCACCTCTTTTTGCAATTAATGCTAACCATTCATCAGACCAGGATCAGGAAAACTGAGCAGGGCTCCTTTAGCTGCCTAGAAGAACAAGGTCCAAAGCACTCAGTACCTTACTTTATTCCTTCTCCTTCCTGCCTCCAGTTTGAATTTCTAGGAGGCTATTCAAAAAAGAAACAAACAAAAATCCTAACAAGAATCCAACAGTATTTTCTCCCCCTCAGTAGAATAAGTCTGCATTCATTCCACAACCCTACCAGAGTACACTTCAGAAATCAGGAGGCAGAAGGGTGTATCCTTACTAGTAAAAAGCTGTAGCTGCAATAGGAGTCTAGTCTGGCACTGGAAACTAAATTTCAGATGTATTTTCTAAGTGCATTCTTTAACTTAACTGCATTTTCTTTTCTTTCACACATTCTTTAGCATTTTTGAAGTGTGGAGCACTGAGCTATCCAAAACATCACTTATTGCCAGTAAACACTTAGCCCATTCCTCAAACCAGCAGCTCATGATAAGACCACCTGAGTGGTCCATATAAAATTTTCATCCATATCCAACTCAGCTGTAATTTCTCCTCTCCCCCTGCACCAAATTGGTCCTTCCCCTTTTTCCCCTCTCCAGCACCTTACTAAAGAAATTGCAACATCCCTCTCCTCAAATTCATTATCATGACTATGGTGAAACTGCACTTTTAGAAGTCAGAGTGCCAACTCACTAAAGAGTATTTACATAGATTAATCCTGGACCCAATTGCAGCACGGATCAGAGGCTAAATCTGCATCACTGCCATAATGCTCAGAGAAGTATACGTGACCCAATAGCTTAAAATTAGAGCAAAAGGATTCAACTGTTTCTCAACAGCTGAAAAACAGTTATATAGAGGTCAAACAGACAATATTAATACACCACACTTCTTAAAATAATTTTCTAAGCATCTTGATACCTGGAGGGTGTGACACTCTTACCAAGCTGGCATGTGACACCAGGTGGAAGGAGGCAGATGAATACTCTACCTAGGAGTGTCAGGACTGCCATTCTGAGAACCAGACAGGCTGGAGAAACAGACTAAGAGGAATTTCTTGATGCACAGCAGGGAGAAATAGAAAGTCCACAATCCTTGGCAATGGCAGTGGGGGCAGCCAGGCTGGGGAGCAGCCTTGATATAAAGGGGGAAATTTTTCACTTAGGGGACAGTGAGGCACTGGAATACACTGCTTCCAGAGAAGCTGTGGATGCCCCACCCCCGGAGGTTTCCAAGGCCAGGTTGGATGGGACCCAGGGCAGCCAGATCTGGTGGGTGGCAGCCCTGTCCGTGGCAGGGCGTTGGAGCTGGATGGGCTTTGAGGTCCTGACCAAGCCAAGCCTTTCAGTGGTTCTTTCTGTCAACAAGTATGCAACTCTCATTCCAGTCCAAGATTCTGGCTGTTTAAAATATACCAGAGGAGAATTATGAGTTGTTAAAGATTTTTCCAAGCCATCAGAAATATGTCAAGATTTTTCTCTATATTGCATAAACTGCTTCAGCTATGCAAAACACTGTCAGCTCATTTCTGACAGCAAGTTAAGAGCTATGTCTTAGTATAGAAAGATTCAAGAATAATTGCAATAATCAGACGTCTGCAAAATATGATGAAGATACAGTGTCATGTATGAAATTATGATTTCTGCCCATTTCATGTTTGTACCTACTTTTTTTATTTAGGATTGATCAAACAACTCACCCAGAGATGCATTTGAAACCAAGAGTAAATTATTTTAATATTTATTTCTATTTGCAGTCCTCTAGTATTTCTAGGAAACATGGGCTGCACGGTAATAACTTTTCTGAGGTAAAATTCATTTCTGTAAATTAGTAATTGCTCTCTGTACCAACAGCGAAAGAACCACCATAACAAAAAATGAGTATCAGTTGTTCATCTTTAGTAGTTTTACCTCAGCATTTGAAATTGATATTGCAAACAAACACTATCACTCTTTGTGTAACAATTATCTTCTTCTTGCAACATCTTTGTAATTATCTGGTCTGTAGATCCTGACACAACCAGTGCTGAAGTTCTCAAAATACGCAGTGCACAGACCTTAAGTTTTTTGCTTAATTCCTCTACCACAGTATCCATGTTACACAATCCTCACTAGACTTCTAAGTTAACTTAGCATTCCAGTTAACACACAGTCATCTGCAAAAAAAAGTAATAAATATACCAGCTGGTATCTATGAAGGCTACTCTGAAAGTAACACCTCCTATCTTATTATGTTGCTCATGATATCAGAGGCCGATGGGTGGTGGCATGGCAGTAAAAGCTGAACCTTTCCAACAGTATTCTACTACATTTTATCGTTGTGTGACAGATGGCAGCAAAGGGCCAGTCTGACAGAATGGAGGTGTGTATGAAACAAAAGTGTGTCACTGATTTCCTCCATCTGGAAAAAATAGCACTCATTCATCAATCCTTTCTGAACATTTATGGAGACTAAACAGTGGGTGCGAGCACAGTCAGGCAGTGGGTGGTACATTTCAGCAGTGGCAACAGTGGGTCACCTCCACTGGTACAGATTTTTATGAGCATGACCTGCAGGTTCTTGTTCTTCACTGGCAAAAATGCACAGGTAGTGGTGGTGAATATGTTGAAAAAACAATGTTCTGTAGCTGAGAATTTGCTCTATCAAATAGTGTTAATATGCTCTTGTATCTGTTGTAATTTTCATGGAAATAAATAGGAGACATTACTTTCAGAGCAACCTACAAATAATTCCCACCATTTAAGCTGGAGTTAAACACCTTGGAAATAACACATTTACACAAAAAGGTATATATAGGCAATGATGCCTTTTATGGAGAGTTATAGTTTAAAAATGACCTTAAAAATTCATACAGATCTGCATTTAGATACTAGAAGTAATTTAACCTCTAGATGGCATCTCTTTCAGTGCTATAAATAGCATATTAATGCTTCACACAATGTTTTCCTTACATATCCAATTGTACTCCTGCAAGAAGCCTTTCTAACGGAGATAGGAAATTACAGTACTGTTAATATTTCTTCAGATGTGCATGGATTTGATAAGAGCTGTCACAGGCTTATGGAGAATGTCTGTTCATGCTTTCATGACAGGCAGAAAAAAATCTGATGCAGTTGTACAAGGAAATGGATGGGAAAATATAAAACTGATGGGCAATTAACACCAACCAAGACAAATGCCAGTATTATGTTCTAATCACCACCTGGCAGCAAAGAATATAGAGGAAAGAGAATTCAGTTAAGAGGCACAGAGATATTTTCCTCAATGGAAAGTCTGAAAAATCAGCTCTACTTACGTGTAAAAGGACAAAAAGAGAATAAGAACAAAGTAAAAGCAATCAGACAGCAGAGGCTCCTCCTGACTATTTTTGTACAAGGGAAGAGAAGCTGAAACACACAATCATTAAGTTTGTTACTGAAAAAGCAAACACTCCAGAATCACTGCTAAAAGTGAGAGGAAAATGAGAGGGCCCAGATTTCATATTACAGTTGCTAGGTTCTTAACAAAAATTATTCCAAATGCATTATAGCATTCATAGTGCAAATGGAGCATAATTCCCATCTGCCCTACTTGTAACATTGCTGTATGATGGCTATCTGTAACACAGCTAATACTGTAACAACTTCTACACACTGTAGCTTTAGTGGGGGTATACAGCTTCCAACCCACCAAAAAGGGACTTACTCCACAACAGGCAAAAGTTTTGGCTTTGCATTGCCATCTAAACTTATCATTTTCTTAATATATATGATACATTACACAAATACATGAAGTACCACAGATACAGAAGACAGAGGCTACTCCTCCAGAATTCAGCCATTCAAACAACTATGTGAGCGTTCTGCCTCTCCTAAGCAGGAAACAGGGGAACAGGAAGCCAACCATTAACAAAGAGAAACATGAGCAGAGTTTGTCTTCTCCTTCCCTTTAATTTCCTTCCCTTCTTTTTCCTTTATCTTTTTTTTTTTTTTTTTCCTTCTCCCCCACCCGGAAGGTATGAAGTCTCTCAGATTGCTTCTCTTGACTCCACATTTTATCTCAAGTTACTCAAAGGAAATCAAAGTATTTACTAATTTTGCAAAAGCAAAAACAAAATACCTAAAATATCATGGTAATTTCCAAAAATGGAACTTGACCTATGTTGAGTCACTGAGTTATGTGTCTGGTAGACTACAGCTGGTTGAGAAGTTCTCTGTCAAAAATCCAACTGTCCGTGTTTAAAAACCAGCTGCCCCTTACCCCTCTGTAAAACAAAACAACCACTAACAATAAAACACCCCAAACGCATCAATTTCACTTGCTTCTTTCACTGGATTTGACAAGTCCCTTCTAGGCAGGCTGATGGGTGAGGAACAGAGCAGGCACAGAGCTGAGCTTCCCTAGCACTCTGCTTGACAGGCCCTGTCAATTTTCATTTCTGGTTTACTGGCTGCCTGTGAGCAAGGTTTGTAAATTCTGGAGGTTCTATTTTGGGTGAAGCATTTTTGGAAAACAATACATATATATATATTTTTTGTATTTCTTCCCTAGATCTCTTCCCCTCCTTCCTCCACAAGTGTTCTCTGTCTAGCTCTGGGCTTGATTCTCTCAAGTCTCTTTCCAGATACTGGGTCCCCTCACCTCCAAAGCAAACAGCTGAGATTACTCTGATGTAAAGACTCATAATAAATATTGCTAGGGTGTTCCTATTGTAAACATTGAGGTATATATAAACTATATTATTCCAGAATAACACAAAGTTATAAACTAAAAAAACTTCCTGTATGTTAGGGTGGTGAGCAGAGGTCCCACCCAGACTCGTGGTTCCTCTGACAAGATAACAGGAACAAGCACAAGATGCTGCAGATAACAGAGGAGTAGCAGCAGTACATACACAAATGGCTTGCCTTGTCCTGTGGCACCACTAATGAGATAACAGCACAAAAAAGGGCAAGCTCTATAGATAACAGGGAGCAGCAGCTTAACAGAATTTACCAGGACAACTGTATCATCAAATGAAGTATAAAGTCAACAGAAATGAGGTCAGTGTGGAAAGGGAAACAGGGCTGAGCTGTTTACATGGGAAGCAGTGAGAATGGCTAATGGAAAGAACTTGGAAAGGGAAAAATGAGAGAAGAAAATGCAAGGAGAAACAATCCACGTGTTTGGAGCTGCTAGGGGATAAGCAGTCCCTCCAAACAACCCTATGCCATCTGAAGGGGAAATGAAATCTGTTGTTGGTCTCATTGTACCTTGATCCACCTTGTACAGTGAGAGGGAACCTGGCTGATCTCCCACGTGTTAGTGAGGGAGCCTCCCGACCTCCAAACAACATGCAGGACAAAACAGGCCTTTCCCCACTCTTTTAGCTCACTTACTATTGAGTAACACTAATGTAATTTAATTAGGACAGTTAAGAATGCTCTTTGTACTGTTAGGAAATACTTCCAGAGTCTATCTACAGTGACTTCTCTTGTGAGACATAGATTTCTCTGAGTAGAAGCCAGGCAACAAAGATCCCTGTCCCCACTCCCCTCGCCCCCCAAAACATTAGATGGCTCTAAATGGCTTATCTACTACAGCTTCCTGTCCCTAACAAAAGTTTAAGAAGAGGACAAGCAAACCAAAACACTTCTTATCAGTACTATCAGTCTTCAGAAATTGAGAGTTTGGGACATTCTGGGCCAGATGGGATGTCTGTATGATTAACAATCCCCAGGAGAGTCTTCTTTCATGGAATTACCCAACTGTTCTCTGAATTGTAAATTCTTGACGTTGACAAAGTCCCAGAGAAAGGGCTCTTTAGCTCGACAACACAGCATGTTAACAGGTTTCTTCCAATTTTGTCACCTAGCAGTTTCATTTGATGTGTCCTTTATTGCACAGGTAGGAATATTTATCAGAACAGGCTCAAATAAAATGCACTAAAAATTTTGTATTTTATTATTTTTTCTCCCAATTATGTTACTTTCCCGGAAAATTCTAAATCTATTTAGTCCAATAATTTTGAAACATTTATATATAAACATTTATTAGGTATTTTGGCAATGATTTCTTATTGGAGAATAGACTATCAGAGATATGTAAATTAACTTACTTCTAATTATATGCTATTTGTTTATCAGAAGGAGTAAGAATGCTTTAAATCCACTTTAGTTCCTGAATTCTAAAATGGGAAAGCAGTCATGCTCTCCAAAATGCTTTGCAAGATCCATTGCTAAAAAACTTACATAAAATAGCTGCGTGTTATCATAGAATCCAGTCCTACACTGCATGCATGACCAGCATGCCTTTACTCCTACTGACATGCAGGTTGGCTGCCTATGATCTCACCATCCCCATGCACTTACTGATCTCAGAATCAAATTACAGAAAGCCAAAGCTTTTAAGTTTAAAGATTCAAATACAACACTGAGCATATTAAACTAGCATGCCTCAGAGATGGCAGCCTACAACAACAGAGGTTTCAATCCTTCTAATATTACATTTCTCCAGAAAAATCATTCTTTTTGAGCAGACAGAAGTTGAACATACATGCTATTTAGACAGCTTCTAACAGTGTTCTCAAAACTGCAATGTTTCATTTCCAGAACTTACTCTTTCATAATTTCTCCTTTCAAAGATGAAAACAGAAGATGTAGTTGTTTTAATAATACATTTTCAGATGAAAGTGTGGAATGTTTCACTCTGCTACAAGTATTTAAAGCATTTCATTTATTTGAAACACTCCCTGGTGTTGCATCAAAGACTAACACAGGAAAGGTACATTGGTTTCCAGTTTCATAAACTTAGACTTCCATCCCATAATGGCCATGCAAAAACACAACACACAAAAAAATCTTAACACTCACAAATCTATCGTCTGCTCACTTTTGTAAAACCCTGACATATTTTCTACATGCACAGATGACTGGCTGACCATACATAACTCACTGCACACCGTGACTTAAATCTATAATAGTAACTATTATAATTAGTTTTTAAAATAGGACATTTTGGAAGGTCCCAACATCACTTCTTTACAGTACAACACAATACATCCCAGTTTCCAAGTTATTTTCCATTAAGCACAGAAATTAAGTCCCATTAGCCTCTGCATCCTTGTAATTTAGATTTTTGGACTTTTTTTTTCATTTAAACTGTGGAGTCATATAGAGGCAACCTGGAGACCTATGTTTGAGCACATCTAAGTTCACTTTAACAATTTACCCTGAATTTGGGGCATGCTCCTGTGAGCTATTTCAGAATATCTTAAAATACCTCACTGCTCTTAAATTTGAGCACTGCACTATCTCCTTGGCATACTTATATGTATACCATTTTGTAGAATATATATATATATTAAATAAAAAAGGTATGGTACTCATTTAGAACCCAAGCATCCTGCCCACTGTAGACAGATCATAAGAGACAATTTAAGAGTTCACTGACTTGTTTCTACCTTTTTCATATACTTATCTGATCAGTATTTTATGAAATAGCAAACCAGTATGTATTTGAAATATGAGCTGAAGACTAGTGTAAAGAAATGTGTGTCAAAATTTGACTTATCTGAACAATTAGGGTGGTTCTCTGTACTAAGGAAGTGGAACCTTCTAAAATAGTAGTCAAAACACAGGATGTTGTGTGGCCAGAAGATTCAGACTTGACAGAACTAGCTTCTCATTTAAGTAGAAAGCTATTGTTCTGAAGCAGCACTTAAAAAAAAAATCAGTTCTCTGAAATGCCTTAAGTGAAGTTTAGTCTCTCACTGAGGGAATGATACATTTTGTTGAACAACTGCAGAGCTCCAAAACCAAAACCTCAACAATGTGTCCAACACAGTGTGCTACCAGTGACTTTGCTGCCATAAAACAGACTTGCAGGTGGTTATAACCATAGCAGGTTAAGCCTATTTACAAATTTCAGCTGACGTGGTTAACTGGAAGTTAAAAATTTACCTATGGCAGATAAGGAAGATAATAAATTGCTGATGTGTATATTTACAGAGAAATCGTACTGTCTCACCTATCAGTCATGAAAACAAATACACCAGCTCCATCATTGTCCTATCTCACTGAGCAGAACAGACTCATTTCCTCATATTCCACTTGTACCCATTAATAATAGCCTATATTCTTTTAAGGTTGTCATTTCTTTCAAAAGAAATCAGCTTTTAGTCCAGTCTTTTAACATGTCCTAGTACAGAAGATTTGACTAAAGCAAGTAGGCTCATCTCACATCACTGCCTGTGGCTGATGACTGAAAGCCAGAAACAGTGCATTCAATTCCTCTATCTGACGGCACAGCTACCCTATAATACGATGCTGCTGCTACTTGATAATAGGCAATAACTAGAAATCACAGCAAGAAACTCTCAAAGTACAATACTGAGCAAGTATTTTACATTTTTAAGGAAGTTTCAAAGTCAACATCAAAAATACACTTCTAAAAATCAATAATGCCTGCTGGTGCAAGCAAGTGCTGTAATCTGACTGCAAACTAAATGCAAGGGGCTGTCAAGCAGAATGGAAAAAGAATGGTTTGTGAGGGACAGCACACCAGAATCACATCTGCGTTTGAAGTTTCTTGACAGAAATAACTAAACTCAAGTTCAAAAATTACAGTCATCCAAAATACATACACTGAAAAACCTGTTTAATGTTTGCAGTCTGGTGGTTTTCTCATTGATTTTAACCAAAGCTGCTTACTGCTTTTTTCCTTCTAGAAAAAAATGGCAGCTCCCAGAGAGTATCATTTGCCTTCTTTGAAGCTGACAGATACGGTCATAAAGAAAAGAAGCACTCATCCATTGTAATGTCCAAATTTTCATCTTCTTCCATTCTCAGTGGAGAAAGAGATATTGGAATGCCATAAGTAAACAGGTAAAAGGCCAGCCATCAGCTACAGGTATCCTTAAATTAAAGACACTGGGAGAAAGTAATTCCCCACCCCAGTTGGAAGGATTGGCTGGTGATCCCATGTGTCCACCAGCATTCTTTCAGGGAGCAAACTATTGCAATCAATTTGTTCAAATAGGGTACCATTTTTACGCATCATGCAAAGTGCACTACAGTTTAGTTAGTCTGGCTTTTATCCAAGTTATAAAGCAAATAAAAATATACATACAGCACGTGACCACATACTTCTGCTATTGCTTACCCCACCACATAGCCCACTGAGTCTCTCTCCTTCAATTTTGGAGAACTTAGGTAGTTTAGATAAGTTCATGACTATTTTAGGGAAGTTGAAATTGGGATGTTGGTCACTAGGGGTGGGATTTATTTATTTATTTATTTTTCTTTGAGAGGACGTAGAAGGAGTGGTAGAAAAGATAACAAATTTCCAGTTTTTTTGATTATAGTACTTCCAATGCCTCCCAGGATGTTTTCTGGAAACAGCATATTCAAAACTGGATATTAAAGTACAGCAAGAATATCAAAGAAAAATTATGAATAAACTATTTTCTGATAAGGCACATTCACAGCTCATTTTACAGCTGAAGCTCCCCACATAGCACAGGACTAATAGCAAAACTGAGTTCTAAATACAAGGGAATAATCGCTGATGAAGATGCAGTAAAACCAGCCACGAAGTTATTGGGATGTTTCCCCCTCCCCCCCCCCATGTGGAGATGGTGTGGCCTGTAAAACACACATTAGATATATTTGATTTAAAGGTATCAGATCAGATCCCATCCTCATTTATTTGCTCTGATGTGTTCAAACAGACACAGGGACTTTTAAAGCTTTTTTTTTTTTTTTTTTTTTGAGATCTGTCTTTGGCATTAGCTGCTGGCTTTGTTCCTTCCTCAGAAAACAAACAAAAATTGCATTTTTTCAAACAGCACGAATCTAAAGTAGAAAAGATTCCCCACTATAAACAAAGAATAAAATAGGCATCACAAAAATACTGTGTACAAACAAAAGAGAATAAAACATCCACACCATGTCCTCTTCACAGAATGTAGTCATAGGTAATTAGCACACCAGGAAGCTATTATAAAGTCACTCTGAAATAAACACATATAACATCATACAGTGCACTATTGTGTGTTTAAAACAACTGAGCAATATTATCATCCTTCCAACATCTCATGGTCAAGCCTATAGCTGACATAAAATGTTTGAGGTTTTTTTTTTTTTTTTCCCTCCAATGGCCCAATCAGAAGACTGCCCACCTAAAATTTCTTTTTACATGCAAGAGACCCAAGTAGTACGACTTGGTTAGCTTACACTACAAGACCTGTTCTCCTTAGGAAAATCACATGCTGAACTTTTTCTTCAAAGAATGGATTTTAAAAATGCAGAAGTGAAGACACGACCACTGGTCAAGCTTTGGATTGCTAAATAGATTCAAAATAATTTTCTTGATGAAATGAAACCACCATCCACAGGCACTGTAGAAAAAAAATAAGAGAAAATTTAAGAGAAAAGAGAAATCTGATCAAAATTAAAAAGACTCAACTGGTTTTCAAGACTCAGAGGTGCTCTCCTCAAACTTCATTAGTTTCCATCATAAGTAGTTATATTGGTTTTACAGCTACTTTTTCTTACTTTTGCTCCAAGTGACAAGCAAAAGTTATGGGTGAACACCTTACACACCCATATAGGAGTGATCCCATAACAAGGGATCACTGAGCTGAAGCAGAAGGAAGGTTACATATTCACTGCTATCTCTGGAAAAAGCTTTACTTCCCACATCACTGAATCATAACAGTCATAACAAATCGAAGGGATGCTCGTTTACCACTATGATGCTGGAAACTTATGCTTTCAGAAATGACCAGTGAATATGGACAGGGAGGACAAGGAAACATAAAGGACTTAATTTTCAAAACCAAGCTTCTGGAGAGCCAGACTTCTTCATGACATCAAAAATCACAAAAAATCTAATACTAAAAAGCTGGACTCTCATGAACTGTTAGTGTACTGCAATAATCTAACCCTATTGTAAAAATATTTACAAGGTCTACCAAAAACCACACAGTAAGTCACATGAATTAGATGAGAAATTAATTAAAAACCAAGTTTTTAAGTTACTTACATTTGCTAATTTTAAGTGTTTACAAAGAAATCAATCAGAACTCTGCTTTAAATTTAATTCAGTGGTACCAATTTCAGTCACAATATAAGCTTCAAACTTGCCAACTTTGAACTTGTGCTAAATTAGCTTTCACATCTCAAGTTTCATATCTGCAATGCATAAACATCTTACGTTTTCATCAGAGGCATGGAGAGGAAATAAGCTTCAGAACACCATACAGTTCTTTAACACATTTCTCACAGTATGTCAGAATACTAGTTACCCATTCTTACCCACCAGAGGCAAAAGTTACAACCAAGAGTTTTGTTTTCCATCAATAGCTTGTGTTTCAAAATTGAAGTTGGAATTCCCTGTATTAACCACATTTGTTTGGCCAGCAAATATTTTCTCAGTTTTAAAAATTTAAGATACCAACTCAGCTAACACTCTGTACCTACTATGTTTGCCTAATGAAACTGGAAAAGAAGCATAGATGCAAAGGAGTTAGAAAAGGCCACATGTCATTTCCCTTGCTGCCCCACCTCTTACAATAATAGCTCACTCCAAAACAATTTATGCATGTAAGATAAATGTCTTAACCATATGTCTACTTAGATGCTAGAAAGAAGAGTTTAAGACCATGAAAAAGCTGAAAAAGGCAAATTAAAAAGGCCCTGGGCTTCTGTGGAACAAGCCCAATTTTCCAGGGATCTTATCTGCAGGGTGATCTCTCATGAGAGAGATCCCTGTAAGGCAGGGTTGCCCAAGGGACCTCGATGATCTCCAAGCACAGGAATGGCTCTTGGCAGGAGGCCTCTGAGGCCAAAGAGTTCATCTAGGCTGGATGTGGAGCATGCAGGTGAGCCCAAACCCCCAGGAAAGCCCAGGGAAGAAGATCAGGCAGGAGCTGCCCCACAGCAGTGCAGAAGTTTAACAAAAGCTCAGCTGGAAATGGCTATGGGACAGAAAGTGCCTCTACAGAAACGTCAGCAAAAGGATCAAATAAAATGGACTTGTTAGTTTTTCCAGCCTGTTAAGCAGCAACAAAGGACATGAAAAGGCTTAAGAAATAATGTTGGGTTTTGTTTTTGCTTTTTTTTTTTTTTTTTTTTTTGGCCTCTGGTCTTCACCATGTTCCTAGTGGCAAAGAGCTTATCAGGGAGAGAAGTAGAGAAGTTAGGTAAATAAGCAAAGATGAAGTTAAGGATGGAGAACTTAAGAAAATGATAATCTAACTTGCTAACAATAAGAGTCTGCAGGCATGGGAATACATTTGCCCAGAGTGGCCAAAGAATCTCTGTCCTCAGAGGTTTTCCAAACCTGACTTCAAGTCTGAGCAACCTGATTCACTTTTGAAGTCAGCTCTTCAAGACAGTGACCAGAGGCCACCAGAGGTCCAGCAGAAAGTCTGAATCCCTTGGTGACAAAATTATACAGTAAGAAGAAGGTCGGGAGAAAGAACAAAAATCACAGCATATATAAATGCAGACCAATGGTGCCTCCATAATCCCTTCACATCATCAGGCTGCATGAGACCACAGACTCCATGAAGTCTGAAAGCTTTCTCACAGACCATCTACTATCTGCAAGGTTTAGATTCATATGCTGACTTAAGAAAAACTGGTTATTGATCTGGATTCTGCTTGCAATGTATGTGTTATTTTATTTTTTTCATGTAGCTGACAATTTGTAAAACAAATAAATAAATAAATCTGTATTTATTAGATGTGCTTATTTAAATCAGATTTTGCTACCAACAAACCACATCCTCAGTTACAAACAAGAGAATTTGTCATTTACCAATTGCATGAAGTATTTAGATGTACATATGACATACATATGGAAAGAGATACAAATAAATCAGTCTGTCTAAATACAATGAATTTTTAAAAATACTGCATGGAGAGGCTTAAGGGCTTTTCTTTAGAAAAGTCATTTTTTGAAATGCCCTTCCTGATCTGTGATATCATTTTAGCCCTTGACAATATCACACACATTTCTAGAGTCAGTTCAGGTTCAGTACCATGCTTACCCTAGAGCTTTACAGAGTAAGACATAAAAGTATCAGACAACTTACAGCTTGTCCTTATGTAGCAGGTTTTTTTTTCCCCCATGGTGGCTCTTCAGACAGTCTCACCAGAACGCAAAAAGCAATACACAGCCTTGAAGTATTATGACTTTTCAAATGTGTAACTGATACAAATCTCCTACTCTCTAAACGGTAATCACGTTTTCTGTTGCAGGATGGGCGGGGGGAATCAATCCACCACAATGTTATTAACATCAATTCCTCTTCTTCAAGCTTCAGTTTAAAGCATTTAGTATTACTGTCTAGGTCCGACACAAAATTTGAAGTGCAGTTCTCAGAATCACAGATGGGTGGAGAGCTATAACCACAGTAACAAGCAGCACATTTCCCTACAGACAGCAAAGTGGGCACAGCTTTATCAGTATCACCATTCAGTGCACCAACAGATGTCAGTGCTCAAAGGCAGTGTGAAAACTGACAGCGGAGTTAAAGACTGAGTCTGTATCTGCATGTGCATATCAGGGAATAGTAAAATTACTATCTCCCTGAGTGCAACATTTTGAAAGCAAAATGTTTTTTTAAGGTTGGTATTCTTTTACACAAGCTATTTCCTATTTCCTTGGAAGAAAGAAGTCCCTGAACAAAAGAAATTTCAAAAGGCACATAGATGTTTATTATGCAGTGAAGCAAGTAAAAGAAAAACATGTAGATACTAAAAAAAAAAAAAAGCCCTGCAGTGGTCTGAATACTAATTAAAGAAGCAATCCACACTGATCGAACGCAATTTTATTGCTATGTTTTAAAAGCACAGACTTCGAATTAAGAAAAAATGTTTTATGTTGCCAAGCAATAAGTTCACCTCTACACAAGTCAGGTGATGTAAAATTCAGGAAGAAAGTATCAGATGCTCTTTCTTTTCTGTTTTATTCTTACAGAATACACAGCACTGCTTGTAACACAAGTGCTACCAATATATACCTTCACAAGAGAGCTGCAATGCCGCATGCTTTTACTTTGAAATTTCAACTCCTGTTTTCTGACCAGCATCACAGAAAAAACGTTGACTCTTCTGAAAGAATTTTTGAAGAGCACACAGGTGGTCTTGTAACAGCTGGATGCAGCACAGCCACCAGCTCTTTCTGGCACAGCATCGTTTTGGTCCTTTGCTCAGTATTGCCTATCTTCTCTCCCCATCTCCATGTTTTTTCCTACCTTACCTGCATTAAAAAAAGGGTCCAAGTATCTTACAACTCAGATCTCCATTCACTCGCTTTATTTCTAAAGCAATTTCAAAGCCAAGGTACATATAGTTTCCAAGAGAGTGTGGGAGGACAAGTGAAAGTAGATTTTACACTTGTAGTTACCTTTGCTTAAGAGACTACATATCTCAGTGTTCCCACAAGGGCTGTGAAAGTCTAACAGTCGTACGAACATAACAGCAGGTTACACGCTCATCCAATCTGTTTCAAAAGCTTTTAAAATTAGAGGCATCAGAATGAGCAATACCTGTATCTTCATAAACACCAGCTATAAAATCCAACCAGCTTACTGTGTAGAGTTATAGCCAATTGCTGCGTAATTTCATGCGAGCATTTCTAGGTTACCACAGAGTTCAAAGTGGTGATAACAAGATGCAAGAAAGGCAAACCTGGGGTTTTACTTCCCTGCTTACTTCCCTTCAGAACAGAGTCAGACCAGAGCATTTGATTTCAGGTGTTGTTTTCAGTGCCCACAGCCAGCGACCTAAGCACAGCACAACAAACCACAGCTGCCCACCTGCAGCCTTGGGCCTGACTCCACAATCCAGGTGCAAACCCATAGCATAAACAAGAGCAAAGAGCAGCTCAGCACACAGCACAGCCAAGAACCAAGCACAGCCTTTGGTTCAGAGGCAAAGAACTGAGCTGGGGCCTGGCCCTGCACACCACCACCACCCCCCACTGCACCATCTGCGCCAGGCCCAGGCCCCTCTGGCCCCTGCCACACAAGCTCTCCTGCTTGGCAGCCAGGCTGCCCAGTAGCTGTTGCAAGAAGGGATTAACCACAGTTCTGTGAAAGGTCTTGCTTAATCTGTATCAGGCAAGGAAGCATGCGCTTTATTACTCACCAATTATATTTTCATGGCAGACTTGCAGGCTTGGTTATAGGAAGTGATAGAAAATAGGAAGACAGATTCTTCTTAGTGTGCACACATTCTTTTATCACATGCTACATTTCTTGGATAAAGGAGGTTTTCAGACACAAAAAAGGAACCAGTATGGGGATTACCTGGTACACTGCCCACATTATTTATCTCCTAGGCCTACCTAAACAATTATTTTCTTTGTTTTACAAGGTCATTTCTAAGAATAACTTTAAAATCATCTACAGAACCCTTCAAAACAGTGTCTAAAACATAATTAATGCAGAGATACCTCTGTATAACTGAGTTGCTTACTAGAATGTTTTAGCATCACTGTACTATCTCAGTCTTCAGTTTACTGCCAGAGAAGGTCTGTACTATTAGACAGCAGCAAACAGTGAATCAAACAATGAATACTTTCCCAAAGTATTAGACTCTTATTCAGCCAGGCAAGTTAGTAAGACACATTTACTATTTAATGGGGAGATAAAGGAATTACATGTTAAGACATTTTATTTGAGATGAGAACTGCAGGAATTCACTATGCTGGCTCTTCAAAATCAGGAGGGGAAAAAAAGAAAAAACAGGAAAAATGAAGATACTGAAGTGTTCTTACAGCATTGTATTTTAGATAGCTGTAAGAAAAGGTATCTGTCCAGCAGTCATACAAGTGCCTGCATAATGAAGTTAATTACAAGAAGCACTGTCTCTTGTCTGTCCGTGATCTTTCCATAGATCTGTGCTTTCATTAACATTCAAAGAAGCTATCGAAGCCTGTCTACCACTCTTAGCATTTTTCTGCTTGAATGAGATAGACATTTTTCAGCCTTAATAGTAGATTCTAATAAACAGGTGGAGTTTTTCTGCTTCAGTTTGCCCACAGCACAGAATTACAGCCCTAAGCAGTTGTACTCACCAACATTATGATTTACTCCATTTCTTTATACTAAATCACTGCCATAGGCTGCTACACTAATGTTAAATACAAAATTATCACCATGGGAATATAACTTTTGCCAAAATGCAGGAGACATTCCATTTTAAGCTTTACCTCGCCCCTTTTCATCACCTTATTTAGCTTTCATGAAGAGTCTTGTGCGTCTGGAATTTAGGTTTTGCCTTTGCATAAGATGTGCACATGGTTTTTCAGCTAAAGAATTAATCACGTGCCGGATATATATATATATGTGTTTTTTTGTTGTTTTTTTTTTTTTTTTGAAAGCCAGATGTTTTCCACTGAACATTTAAAGTCTTTTCATTTGCCCACAATTCTAAGGATTCAGTACACATTCTATCCATAGAAGACTCACAAGTTTTGTTAATATACCTGCAGAGAATGCAGACCAAATTGGAACATAAGAAAAGTAAACATTCCTCTGGGTCAGCTCATGGAAAGATGTAAGGATGGAAAACAAACTAGCAGTAGGTAAAGATCCTATTCCAATCAAGCATGCACACTGTCACACACCAAAACATTCCTCCTTCTCATAACTGATACTCCTAAAACAAACAAAAACCACCACAGGCAGCCAGAACAACTCACCTGAAACAATGTCTTTCTGTAAAAAGACATTAAGGGACCACAGAGGAAAGCATTTAATTTGGCAAAGACATGCCATATGCCACATCAAATGGACAAAAACATGACATGGTCCCACTATTCTCCACATCATCCGCCCTTCCAAACACATTAGCTTAGTAGGGGTCCACTGCTTCCTTCCCTTGTGCTCAGACAACACCATTTCAACTCCCTGCCACATTTAACAATGAATCCAGCAAAGCCATGGGCAGACTTCTGGCTAGCTGGCAGATTAGGATGGCTCTGCATAGTGGCCGTTCAGCAGTGTCTGCAGGCTCTGACCCATGTCCTTAGTAACTCATCAGCAGCTCCTCTGCATCTTCAAGTATTATTATCCCTATGCCAGCTATTTAGCTCACTGTTTTCTTGCATTTTAGATGCCATAACATCCATGTCCCACAAGAGCATAAAATTCCCAACAACCACTGAGAAAATGCCTCTGAGCCCCAGAGGATGTCCTTAACTTAGAAGTAAAAGGTACCTATGCATCATATTGCGTTCTCTATATTCAGGCACTTAAGTCACCTTGTTGTCGTCTTTTATAAAACCACTATCAAACAGTCGAAAAAAAAAAAAACAACCAACAAACTAGTATTTGTCCAGAAGGAATGCACAGTAGACCTCTCAAAGAGAACTAGTGGATACAAAAACACTGAAGTTTATGGGTAGAAAAATAAAACTTCAGGATAAAAAGAAAAAAAGCTAAGATACATTTTAAACTCCTTTGAGAAACAGTTGCAAGATGTCTGCATTAAGGTCTGAGCAGCTGAAGGAAAGTTCAGAAGTGAATTGCATCATCAACATATTGCCAGAAATCACTACCTGATTACTCATTACACATAGATTCTCTTTCTTCCACTGCATCCTTATGAATACATAAGGATCTGTACCATCAGGAAATGGGGATCTATATGTTTGAAACCCAAATCTCTCCATACTTGCACACAGCAGTTTAACTCTTCCCTCTACCCTGGGGAAGTTCCCACAACTTCCTCACAGTAAAAGCACGGAATTGCATTCTGCAGGAGCCGGGGGTTCCGTAATTACTGCTCCTGTCTTTCTTTTCCTTTTTGCTGTTCTGAGAAAAAGGGTCAAGAGGCAACAGCCTTCCAAAGTGCAGCACTTCCACCTGCCTCAGAGCATTCTCCTCTGCAAATGCCACATTGCAAATTCAAATGCAATGGAGAAGCCAGTGTCCTAAAACAGAGAGGTTTTGTGCCTTCCTCACCCACCTAGCACCATTCCATTCCCTCAGCTCAATCTACTGCTGAGTGGACCCTTCAAGAAAGCCTTCAACTTGACAGAAAACTGTTCAGCTTTCCTTTTCTGTCACTTCTCTGTTGGTTCAGTGAGCTGAAGCAGCTTTCAGAGGGCTCCAAGGAGTCATGCAAAGGAGACAGTAGGCAAGAGTAAGTGATCAGAAGAGATTCTCCTCCTCTTTTGACAGCAAGAAGTATTAGTGAACTCACCTTACCTCATTAAAAAAAAAAAAAAAAAAAATCAATAAAAGGAAAACATTTCCCAGCACATTCATCAGTCCCCCCAAGCAGCCAGGGAGCTGCAAGTGTGCAGGGAGAGCCCCCCAGCACAACTCACCCCTGCAATTTCACCACCACTCCCCCTCACAGCCAGAGAGTCCTGATAAGAGCCAAGCGCAGCTATGTCAAATGCATATTAGATCCCTGATTAGCCTTTTATGTCCATGTTCACAAGCTTTTCTTCCTCCAGATATTTCTGAACTTCCCTGCAACATTGCTAGAACTTCTTGCTTAATCTAATGATTTCCAACTAAAAGCCACCACAAAAATAAATATTTAGGATTTTGGAAACTCTGAACTCACACTGCCAACTCAACTCCAATTCAGTTCTTTATAGGAAGACAGCATGAAGTAATCTTCAGTTGCTAAGTCTGTTCTGATGCCTTGTGACTGCTGTGCTGTCTCAAAGGACAGCACAAGAAACGCAGGATCAGGGAATACACTTCTCCTCTCCAGGACTTCTGCTAGATGACTGCAACAGCTCCGAGTTGCGCAAGCACTGAGAGCAAGGTCATGGCACTATGGACATCAAGTTCCAGTTTCCCACTACTATCCTGAAGGCATATATGTCTGAACAGCACCATACAATAACATGCAGGCTCTGAGCTAGCTATCTTCTGCAGGAGCAGCGTGCTGCATTGCTGTCATGACCCACCAATAGCTTGCTGCTCTGTAGAATTAGTCAGGGCAGAGCACTACACTAATGGGATTGTACTGGTACTTGTACCTGTGCTAGCACATTCATTGTTTTCTATTCCTTTTCTCTGAAATAAAAAGAGTTCTGTTTTTGTTATTTACCTAACACCTAAGTAATTCAATTTCTTTCCCCCCACCCCCCAGAAGGGATAGTAAAGACATTTGGAGAAGATTCAAAGTCAGGTTGCCCTAACTGAAACAGAGCTCTGCTGCTTTCGTAGCCTGTTCCCACCATTTCTATGTTCCCCTTAATGCTGCTTTTGTTAATATCACCTTTCCCAAACTGTCTATGTGCTTGCAAGTCTTCCCTGATGTTTTTCCCCACGTTACTTCTAACATGCAGCCACAACCAACAGTGACAACAGCAGAGACTGGACAAATGTCAGCT
>JAOWBP010001760.1:51941243-51962763 GCA_028571105.1 Tragopan temminckii | reverse complement strand
GCCGATCTGGACGGCACCGTGCACGACATCGCCCAGAACGGCGGCACTCCGCTGGTGGTCGCGGTACGCGAAACCGGTTCTGCTGCTCGCGCTCTCGGCGTCGTACGTCGCGACGCTGCCCGCCACGCCCCGCCGGACCCGCGGTGGACGGGGGCGGGCTGCCGGCGGTTGGGCCGCTCGGCTCCGACCGTGCGCACGAAGGCACTCGAGCCCGCACGCGGGGAGCAGAGAGGGGTTGGGTGTCTTCCCGTTGCCTATTACAGTGAGAGAGGGATTTTCTTACCAAAAACGAACGGCGGGAATGGGAGACGCAGGGAAACACGCACAGGAACAGGCTGGGTGGCACGCGCAGTGTTATCTCCAACTTTCTGGAGCCCACCCGCACTGTGACAACGGGTCAGCCCTCCTGCTCTGGTTGCAATGCTTCCTCCGCAAGCAAACCGCTTTATCACGGGAAAGCAGCAAGATCTGCTGTTCCCAGAAGTTCCGATGCCAACGCATTACTTTGTGTGTTTGCATCATTTTGTTTTGCAAGTGGGAAAAAAACGGTAGAGGGAAGCCTGAGCCTTGAACAAGGGCAGGGAGAAGTCGTTGCATAAGCTGCAAAAAGGAGATGTTGAAAATGGGCCTGGCATGGGCCTCCTTCTGCTCCCAGAGGAATTCAGGGGAGATTCACCATTGACTTAATAGGAATCGAGAGAGGCTGCTGCCCAGCGCTTCTCTAAATCCCATTCTTTAGTAGTTAGAATATGTAACAGATTAATTAAAAACAGGTCTGGAAGATACAGTTACATTTAAATGCTGGACTGAGTCCTGCAAAACTCCCTTAAGTATACTGGTGAACGCTTCTGTGAAAATTCAGGATTATAGATGATTCCAAAGGATCAGAGGCTGCAATTTTGCATCTGGTTAAACCAGTGATTTCCTTTGGTTTGTACTCTGCTTTTTTTTGCTTTATTTTTTTCTTTCTTTTTTTTCTTTTCTTTTTTTTCCCCGGAGTTGCCTTTCCTCACAGTTAGATCTGCGACGATTGCTTAAACCAAACAATAAGCACTGGGATTTTGACATGCATTTCCCAGAAATGTGTAATATAGCCCATGAGCTGTGCCAAGACAAGAACTGGTTAGGATGGAAGGACTCAGCCTGCTTGGAAAAGGAGATAAGAATCTATGCCTTGGTTTGTTCGTTTGTTGTTGTTGTTGGAAAGGAACATTTAAGGTGGCAGATGCAGAGTTTACATACTGCAAGTCAGTTGACTAATGAAAAAGCTTCCTAAATGGAGAAATACCGCACTCAGCTTCAGCGAACATTTTCTGTTTCAATCACTGCATCTGTGGGCGTATAATATTTTTCACAGATTGCCCTCAAAACTCGTCGCTAATTATGTGATAATATTTGGGGGCAGCATTTATTGCTGGAATAAGTGCTTTTCTTCAGCCCTCTGCAGTAATTCCTTAGGTTGCCGTGTTGCTGGAGCACTCTGAGAGATTCATAGGAACAGAACCTCCCACTGCCCTGGGTTCTGCTCCTGTGCCCCAGCCCAAAGCCCTCTGCCCACTGTGGTTTTAGTGTCCAAGGTGAGAGCTGGAGGTGAAACGTATACCCATGACAGGAGGTTCACTGCCACCCTCAGCACTCTCCTTGGGACATCCTGCTCTTTTTCTGAGTGTGTGGGAAGCAAGAAGTATTTTCAATGCGAAGGCAGGAGCTGCTAAATTCTCCAGCCTCTGCAATGAGATTGTTGTTCCAAGGACAGCAATAACCTCCTCCTCTGAACAGAACCCAGAATTTTGTATGCAGAGCTTTCCTGTTGTGACCATCTGATGTTACAGTTACCAGCAGAGTCATTTGGGAGCTCTACAGTGGGACCAGTCACTGGCACATGGAACTGCTCACCATAGAAGGATGATGGAGACTGAAAGAAAAATATTGCTTCAACCCAACATTACTGTACACGTCCTTTGTTTTGAGTCAAAATTCACATTACACATAAGGCAGAACCGTGTAAGATATTGCAAAGAACAGGAAAATACAGGGAGTATCTGAGAAAAAAAGCCCTTAAATTTAAGCAGTATAGCCAAGGGTTGTACATGCTCAGTTTTGACTGTATCTGACAGACGGCACAGCTGTCAAGTTAATCTTCACTGATAGGCTACCACATTAAATACTATCAAGTAATCCCAATAAACCATGAACAAATGAAGCCTAACATTTGCAGTAATCCCCTAATGATAGCAGTGCAAAGCCCACCAATGCATGCACCAGGCCTTGCACTAGAAGGGCCTCTTTCGACATAACTGTCCTAGCACATCCACCTAGAGGGAACATTGAGCTGGCTTAATCTTTTCTTTTTCTTTTTCTTTTTTTTTTTTTTCCTAATTGAGCTGAGTTATATCCTGGATGACATCAGCTTAATGGGAAAAAAACAAGCCTTCAGGCAGTTGTTTTGCTATGCTGAGTAAGGTTGGGCCCTATCCAGTGGTTATGCCAACAAAATACTGGGCTGCAGAGTGAAATGCCTCCTCTCTGGGTTCAGCTGCAGGCTTAGGAATCATTTCCCAGCTATCTTGCACAAATCAGGCATTTATGGAAAGGTAGGACTGATACATGAGAGGCGGTGGGAGAGAGATTTATGTAATCTTGAAACAAGGCCCTTTTCTATAATAAATGTTCTGACTGGGCAAATTCAATGAGTATTGACTGAAAGGCATGAAAAAACAAAAAACCTCTGCTGTTTCTTTTCCCGTATCCAAACATTTTAACTAGCTGCACCTAATTTGGAGTGGTTCTAGTCTTAGATCTCACCTAGTGATAGAGAATTAGGCAGTATGTTCTAAGAGATATGTGGGACAGATAAGGAGAGTATCAGCAGTCAGCCCATTTATCATCACATCCAGCAGAGGCAGAGATGTTGACTGACACATCCTGCAGCTACGTAGTGAGGTTGTAACAGTACCACTCCCTTACCGGGGGTTCACAGCATGATGTTCTGGTGAAGACCAGTTTTAAAAAATTCTTGACAGCTTCCTTTCAAAACACAATACTTTTGCCCAGATCTTCAGAGGTGCTTTTAACAGGCATGCCTTTGGGAACACGATTCACAAACCCAAGATGTTCCTTCTAGTTCTTTCTGGAGTAAGTACCATGACAAAGCCAGAGAGTTCCCAGGATTCACAGACAGGCTTCGTAACACCCTAAGTGCTGTTTGGAAAGAGGCTTTGGCAATTTGAAGACCACATGTGTATGAAATACTGCCTGTCTCTGCAGTTTTGGCACTTGGCTGCAGTTCTGGGTTCACTGTGTGAGGAAAGTGTGATTCACAGCTGCAAAAGCTGCTCGGTCTTGAGTGCTTTGAGTACAAGGGACTATCTCATGCTTTTCTTTTACAGCTCAGAAGGAGGAAATGCTGACCATTTATATAGGAGCTGTGTGTTTAGAGCATATACTCAGGAAGTTGGAGATCTGTATTCAACACGTTTTATGGTCTCAGGTGATTCAAATCCACCTCTTTTGGTATGCTGTAGTATCCTAGAGAAGGATATACATTCCTCACCCTCCCTTTTGAAGTTGTGGTACAACTCTGAGCGGAGTGCAAGTCGCTGAGAGCAAAGAGGACAGTTTTCCCTAAGGAGTGTTGCTCAACAGCCCCAAACTGAGAACAATCACCTCTCAGAGGAGCCTGCAGCCAAAAAGCCCTGGCAACAAACAAAAAAAGGGAGGTGGGAGGCATCATTTTCTTTCCTTCAAAGTGAGATGAGCATTGAAGACCAGCCTCCATTTTGAGAGTGAACAACAGAAGATGTCTATGACATTCTTTCACAAGCATTTCCCCTAATTAAACATATGGGATGAATATGGCTAATATCCACACTTTATCCGAACTTTGGCTAATATCCAAACTTTATAAATACTGCAGGAATGTACCAGGTGTGTGAAGTTGTATGCCTGCAAAACTTCTTACTCCACTCTTTCTGTTTCTTAGTACTATGGCTTATCAGTGCTATGTTAGGTTTCTTTTCTACTGATACCTCTGAAATTATCCTTCAAAACTCCTTCCATCTCTACTTGAGGGAGAAGATCATTCATTTCTCAAAATGAAGGCTCTGTAATACATGCAGCTGGCAGTGTTCATTGGGAAGAATCCAGCTAAACACCCAATTAAGGGCACAAAGGCTCTGCCTGTTCTTTCTTCCCCAATGTTTTGGAAGGCGCAGAAGATGACCTACAAGACATGGTGCCAGATGAAAAAAAAAATTACTATCATTTTATAAAAGTACGAAAGATTAAAAGCATTTTTCTCAGCATCACAAGAAGTCTGAGTCTAGAATTTGATCTCTGACCCCCTGGGGGATTGTGTACAGTATTGGCATGAAGTTATCATACTCACCCTCAAATGGCATCTTTGAGACTATCACACTCCTAGCTTTTTATATGTTTTTTTAATTGCTTCTGTTACAGACTTTCTGCAGTCCCTTAGAGCAAGCAAACAAGACCATGGTGTTATACATGCGAGGGATATACAGGAAAACAAAAGAAATGAAAAGAGCAACAGAAGTTTATCTCTGCTGACATTCTTTAAGTGAATTTTAGCTAGGAAGCTAAGAATTGGAGTCAACTGTTCTGGTATTTCCCCATTCACATAAGCAATTCTTATAATCTTTCTCATAGCAACTAAGGATGAGGTTTGCTTTAAATTCCATCTGTACCTCACATTTTTAAGATGATATTAAAAGTCATGACAGGTACGTCTGTACTCTTCTTCTGTCCCTCAGAATCAAAGAGGTTCCTATATACTGCTCTTCTGCTTCCCATTTCTGAACCCAGAATCACCAGAAAGGGTAGAAGGCCACCAGATACAGCATATATTTAAGGGCAAAGCTCAATGGATTGTAAGTGACTAAAACCTATGTGTATTAACTACAGTACTTTCCTTTAGCCCTAGCTAACTCTAATAGCACCATCTTATGCCAGCATGATGACTGTAACAATTCTGTTCTCCCAGCAGCACTTCCTTGGCTATCATCAAGATTGTATTTTGCATTTGCAGGTATGAAATTAGAGTTTATTCTGACAAGATTAAATCAAAACAAGGAATGAGGCAATAAGTTTTTGAAAGAGCCCTTGGAAACAGACTTACTTTCCTCTCCAAGATGGCATAATTTTCCTGAACCAGAGGGGAGAAGTGTTGGCAAAGAACAAAATATGGCCATTGGAACTGGGTTTTGCAGTCATTCAACAGCTGTGTTTAGCAAACAATTGGTGGGAATGTCGGGACATCTTGGTTGCAAACCAAAGCTAGCTGTTTCAACACATAAGCCTAAGGAAAAGCCATTAGAGTGCAGACCGCTAACCTGGTAACTCTGTCAAAGTGGAATAGTGTACTGTAACACATGAGTGAAAGAGATCTTAAACATGGAGGACGCTGTGAATTACTCATTTACTAATTTATGTTGTTTTGTTATGTATGTTTTTCTTAGTATAAGATTTTAATTCCATATGCAATGGCTCCTTGGCTATTTGATTTAAAAAACAAAACAAAACAAAACAAACAAACAAACAACAACAAACACATACAGCTGAGAATGTTACTTAGCATCCTGACCATGTGTGATGCCATGTAGATTATGCAAATTGCTGTAATGTAATAGTTGAGGTGGTGCTCTTGTACTTCTGCTGGGCACTGGCGCACAATGGCTTTTCCCCTAATTCTACTGAACAGCACATTTTAATAGAGTGAGTACAGATGTGGTTTACTGACTGTACCCCTTTTGTGGCATTGCTTCAAATTTAGTTTCTTTTTTGAGTCTATCTTAAAAGCCACCTTCTCTTCTGTAGGTTTTAACAGCCTTGAGTTTTATAAGGAACAGAGCCTGTATATTTAGTTAGTTTCTTCACTTACTGTTCCTATTGAAAATATTCCACTCTGTCATCTAGAAAAAAATGTTGCTTTTTTTTTTCTTCTTTCCCACTTGATCTCAATTAGGCCTGCTGCACATTTCTTCTTCACAACCATTTTTTTGCAGCCAGTTCCATCATTCTTAGGCACATTCTCATAATCCAAACCACAAAAGCCCTTCGGTGACTAGACATTCTTTTTAGAAATTTATATCTCTGTTTATGCTATATGTGATCTCACTCATCTTGATGCATCCTGCAAAGTCAGATGTGTCCAGCTTGCACCTGATTGACTATGAATTTTTTTCGTAAGATCACTCGCAGTGGTGTGGTTCATAGCTAAATAATGCCAGCTGGTGTATGTGTGCGTGCCACACGTGTCTGCTCAGATCTTCTATCGCTGTGAATTATTTGTCTTCTTTAAATGAAATTCAGGACTTTCAGCCTCAGTTCAATTCTAATCTTTTATCCTACTGAAACTCCCTTGTTTGATTTACTGTCTGGACTAAATGATGCAGAAAAAATCACAGCTAATCTGACCTTTGCTCTTGTTGTTTGGCTAAACCGGGTTCTTATTGAAAACCTAGAAAGGGAAAATGATGATACCAATATGTATATAATTTTTTGTCTCTATGATGGTGAGCCTTATTTTCCTCAGCTAAAAACATAAAAACTATGCTATTTCACAGTGAGATGTAATGCATGGGGCTGGATTTAATATCCTTAAATGAAATGCTGTTTTGGGGTGCAAAATTTTATTTTGATTTCCTTAGAAATTGAATTCTTCTCCTAGTTTTCATTGCTCAGTTACTAATCCAAGGACTTGTAGTACACCACTATCTATACTAGACCAGTTTTGTTTTTGTTTTGTTTTGTTTTTCTGGTCATCCTGAAACACGGATCTCTGCATATATCCAACAGAGTCTTCTGCTTTGCTAACATCTATTATTGCCTCAGTGTCATCTGATCCTCTGGTCCATTGTTGCAATGCTGAGCTTTCAGTGCCTAATGCTTTCTTGAGTGTAAGGCGTTTTTGAATGCTTTATGTACCCCGAACACACCAGGCAGTATGGAATCCTGGGCAGACTCAGGAATGACAACTGTAAATTAGCAACAAGCAACATTCAGACAGGCAGTTTTCTGTTGAAGATGAGATGCAGGAAAATATTCAGGGCTGAAAAGCAAAGATAGCTGAGGCAGAAGTAAATGTTTCTTAGCGAACTCTTCATGACTCAAAGAAACTGGTGAGGAAGGAAGAAAATATTTTTCCTTTTGGACTGGTACTTCCATGAAGGTCTTCCTGCAGGTAGCGTATCTGAAACAATAAAGAGGAACTGAATGTGAGCATTTTCTGGGGAAAAGGGTAAATACTTACATGTAAATCAAGTGTCCAAATTGGAGTACAAGCGAGAGAAGGTTGTGTTTCATGGTTTCATGCCTCTTTGTATGTCTTTACAAATACCTTTTATACAGTATGCTTCCTTTAACATCACAGGGAACAGGATGGGACTTTATCTTTATCTTGAATAAATCTGTAAAGTAATTGCAAACGTGTAAAGTGAATAGGTTTTGGGTTTTTTTTTTTTTTTTGTAACAGTGGTTGAACATTAATATATTTGTATAATATATCTACTGTGAGAGATATTATCAAATATTTTCTTAGGTTAACCAGTAACTGACTACTTTCTACTTCTGCAAAATGTTTGTGCCTGTTCCTTATTATCAAAACTGAGTTTTGATTCATCATTGGCACGGACTATTTTGCTCAAATGAAAACAGCTTGGCATGTTCTTCTCCTTCTGTATTTGAATCAACAGATGAAAGAAGAAAAATAAGTTAATTGTTAACTTATGTACATGAAAACAGAGGACAAATTCCAGGCAGAACTGAATGAGGCATCTGGTTAAGGTCGTCATGCTCCTAGAATCACCCATTAAATGAAGTTGTTACCTGTTATTCCACTTTTTTTTCCCCTAAGATTAGCACAGATCTAGTTCTTTCAATGGACACACAGCTTAGTGTTCAATCTATATTAGGAAAATATTGATTTGCAAATTACCCATGAAAAAATCTTTAAAATTAGGATTTTGTTCTTTTTCTGTAAGGAGTGTTTCCCAATAGACAGCAAAGTTTTCCACATTCAGGCTGATTCAAGTAATTTGTTCTCTCCAGTTCAAGTGGAACAAAGACTTAATCCATCCTACTTAGCAGGCAGGAAAAAGTCATGTTTCTGTAAGGGTTTGGGCTGACATGACCTATCCTATGCCTTCTGTGAGAGCTGAAACATAGTGAAAAAAAATGGACAGGGTTGTCTTTAAAGATCCTTATCAGAAATAGTTTTGTGTCATGCTATCTTTTGCTACAACCTCACCATCTCTCTCCAAAGAAAAATCTTCTGTCTTTTACTGCCTCTTTCTTATTCCTCTGTTTTAGTTTTTAGTGACAGTGTGATAGCACAGAACTCAAGTGGACAGAAAAATAATTATGAGGCAAATGTTTGTCTTGGAATTTCAGCGGAAAACCTTTTGCATAATACTAATAAAAAGTAACACTCTATTCACCGCAGTTCCGTCAAAATGTTTATATAACTGCTTTGCTGTAACTCATAAATGTTGTTGCCTTTGGAAAGTATTCTGCTGACTTGTCCTCTCAGCAGCTCTGTCCTATTCACAGTCCTGCTGTGGCTGTAGAGAGATTTCCACTAGGCCTCTTGGGGACCACATCTTTTACCACAAAGATCTTTTTGCATCTCCAGCTAATTGTTCCATCACTGATGTTTTTGTGCCACACATAGCCATCCCGTGGTCATCTTGAAAGATAACTTCATCTAAGCCTACCAGCACTTCATAGTGAAAGTGGAAGATTAGCAACATGGGTTTGTGCCAGGCTTTCAGGCCACAGACTTAGCTACAGCCTGCCCCTGTTTCTAAGCATCCTGAAAGGCCAGCCAGCTGGCACCCTCCCAGCCTTTTGTAGCCTACACAAAAGAAAACATCTCCCCTAGCCTGGAGCTAGCCATGTTGCTACATCCTTCAAGGTTCATCAGTCCATGAGGAGAAATCACAGGCCTGAACTAAAATGATCCAAGTCTGAGAACACAAGTACAGATTATTTTTCCATGGAATATGGACCATATGGCATATGAACTACCAGGAGGTTAGATATTATTTATTGCCGGCTGGAGTCACAAGCCATGTTTGTCATCCAGGAAAAGACATCTTTATTGCTGTCTCTTGCACTAGCCAGAGGTAAGAAGAAGGCCTAAAAACAGCTAGTTCTTACTTCCTCTACTTGCCAGTATTTCTTTGCTATACTTACCCAGGATCATACAGATGTTGACCAGAGTGATGCACAGTGACCAGTGAAAGTACAGGCAGTTCAGCTGCCAGGGCAGTTCATCTAGGCAGTTTCTGCTTGTTTGTGGAGGAATGAAGCAGTTTCCTCCTCTTGCTGTCACTGAAAGTTGATGATCCTTCTTAAAGAAACCCAGTGTATGTGCATGTACAGTAGGAGGTGGGATTAGGAACTCTTCTCCTTGGGTGGGTGCCGCTGAGTGACCAGTTTGCAAAAGGCAGCTAGATATGAAGTGGCTTGACGGTCTTCTAGTGAGGAAATTCTCCCAATGTTCTCAAAGGCTAAGAAAGAGTAAGTGGTCAGAATTTTGGTCAGGGACAATGTAATGGGACTGGGTAGCTGTAGCTCCAGAGTACAATATGGATATAAGGGGACAAAGCATGCTACCGAATTCACCATGTGGCCTGTGCTGAAGCAACTGATAGTCAAATTGGTAGACATAGGACATCCCAAATAGTATAAGTCCTTCAAATTATGAGTCAGCTCCATCTTAGGGTCAGTTTTGTTACCATTACTGCACTTAGACATTGCCGCCTTCTGCCCTGTTTCAGTTGGTTGGATTACATAATGTGATATTGAATTAAATAGTAACAAAGTATCAGCCATATGCTCTGCAACCTTGACAAAAAATTCTTTGCGCGGGTTGTGCCTTATTCCCTGAATCTTTTAATAAGCATGACTTACCACTAGGGCAGAAGTTAACACTCTTGTCTGTGAAGTGGCTTGTGCATGATTAATGCAATGAACTATGTACAAAGGTGAATGTCTAAACACGTAAGTAAAACAGATACAAATAATATTAAGAAATGTGGAATCCAAATGAGATGTTTTCTGTTTTGATTTAATGCATTAAACTAAAGTGATTTACTCCATCATCCTTTCCAAAACAGGATGGATGGATATGGAAAATGGATTCATAAACAGAAATTGCCGAGCTGCATCCTGTGTCAGGCCTGTCTAATACTCCTTATCTTTTGTTTTTCTTCAATTTTTAACTGAGGACATGTAATATGAGCTGTCTATCATTGAGATGGAGAACTAGATGGGCTACTAGTAAGAGTCTGAGCATTTAGGAAACATAGAGAATAACCATTGTCAAAATAAGAAAATATCAGCCAGAAATTATTATAATAGTAATGAAATAATGTATAAATAATATTTTAAAATGCAGAGACAAATGTCACTTGAAGGGCTAGTAATATGTTATTTGCAATGTTTACTACTCCACTGCTGCTGTTTTGCATCCACTGGATTACACTGGTAATGGTGAAAGACTCATGAAGAGGTAAATGACCAGTGCTGAAATTTCTCTCTCACACTATCTGTACAAACCTGACAGGGATAATATATTTCCTAACAATTTCCTACAGGAAAGAAAAGTACCAGGAAAGAAAGTAGTTCCCTGAATGAGCTATTTGCTCAGCAAAGAATCACTAAAAAGACCTGAACAGGTTTCAGTTCACTGTAGGCTTTTCCTTAAAATGCATCTGTAGGATTAAATAGGCAAGACTTCCAAGACCATAAGTACACCAGATTGCCTTTGTCACCAGGTGGAGGATTTGCCCCTTGTAAGATTCCTTTTTACTCTTTTTTTTTCTTTTGTTACTCTGCTAGCTCAACAAAGTTTTTCATAAAGCAGTATACTGAAAAAATCAATTTTCATTTGTTTGTTGTTGTTGTTGTTTGTTTGTTGTTGGGTGTTTTTTTTTTGTTTTGTTCTGTTTTTTTTGTTTTGTTTTTGCTTTAAAAGAAAAATGAATAAAGGTTTTAAGTAAGTTATCCAATGCAATACTAAATTAATAATTATATCTTGCCCCTGAAAACTCTGCTGTGGACATTATTCAAAGACATAAAATTGTAACGAATGGACAAGCAAATATGCTTCTATTTTGCTTTATTTTTTTAAGTGCAGAACTCAGGTATTTGCAAACATAAATCTAATCCTGTAATCAATTATGTTGAAGTTGATTGTAACATCAAAATGGATTATGAGGTCAGGCTGTAGTGTTCTATAGATATATAAAATGTGTCTCAGTTTAGCTTTGTCTCAAGTATTGAATCAGAAGGGTCCATGTTTGGGCCTTGATGAAGACAAATTTTAAGGATGTGGTGAAATACAGGACTGAAATACTAATAAGTGAAGGCACACAACAAGAAGAGGTTTATTTATGTTTGGCCCTTTTTTGAGTGGTTTTTAACCAAGTTCTTATCTGTGATCCCACTACATCTCCATATTCTTCCTTGTGCACAGATAGTAGTAGTCAAGAATACTATTCACTCTTATTGTGCCTCACAGTAATTATTGTCCTTGTTATACTAAAATACACTAAAAGGCTGCAGAGAAACTTAAGTTAATCTGAGATATACAGAAATTTAGGTGTCAGAAAGTATTCTATAGTATTTCATGGTCTAAAACAGCTCCCTCATTTTTCCATGAAGTGTAAACTTTAGGTATAGACTCATGATTTCCTAAAAGGCCTGAATCATGGTACCTTAGGAAAATCTGTCTCCATCATTTTTAATATGGACATTAAAATCAGTTTATGTTTCTTTTCTATTGTTTTTATCTGTTGTTCTGTTGTGTCTATAATTTAGGAGTTCAAGACAATAAGTGCTCCATCAAGTATATGTAAAATAAAAAGTGTTGTCAAGATAAATTGTTGTTATTAAACATTACCAAAAAGGCCTGCAAGCAAAGCAAGATAAATTGTAGATAGTCAATCTTTCTCTTTCCTTTTTTTTTTTCTGGCTGCTTGTAAACAGACAATTAAACAAATGTAGAAGGATACACTTCGGGGGAAGAAGGGAAATATTCTGCGCAGCTAACATTAATCTAGTAGGGGACATTTCCATGGACTCCTCAGTAGTCACTGGGGAAAGATAAACTCTTTCAGATGTGATAAAGAGCAGCTGCCTTTGGCTTTTGTTCTGAATTTCTTCTGGAAGAGATTTTTTCTCTCCATCTGCAGATGTATGTAAAACTATAGAATCATAGAATTTTTCAAGTTAGAAGAGACCCTTAAAGAGTCTAGTCCAACTCCTTTGAAATGAACAGGGTCATCTACAGCAAGATCACGTTGTTCAGAGCCTGGTCCAGCTTGACTCTGAATATCTCCACCACATCCCCAAGCAACCTGTTTCAGTGCCTCAATGCCCTTACTGTAAAAAATTTCTTCCTTATGTCCAATCTAAATCTTCCCTTTTTTAGTCTGAGGCCCTTTCCCCTTGTCCCATTACAACAGACCTTGGTAAAGGATCTGTCCCCTTCCTTCTTACAGCCACCTTTTAGATACTGGAAGGCCACTGTCAGGTGTCCCTGGAGCCTTTTGTCTCCAGGCTGAACAGCCCCAGCTCTCTCAACCTGTCCTCATAGGAGAGGTGTTCCATCGCTTGGATCATTTTTGTGGCCCTCCTCTGAATGCACTCCAACAAGTCTGTGCCTCTCCAGTACTGAGAATTCCAGGTCTGGACATAGTACTCCAGGTGAGACCCCATCAGAGCAGAGTAGATCACCTCCCTCGACCTGCTGGCCATTCTTCTTTTGATGCAACTCAGGATACGGTTGGCTTTCTGGGCTGTGAGGGCACATTGTTGGCTCATATTCAGCTTGCCACCCACTACTACCCTCAAGTCCTTTTCAGCAGGGCTGTGCTGCATCCTTACATCCCTCAGCTTGTACAGATAGCATGGTCATGAGCCAGGTGCAAGACTCTGCACTTGGATCTGTTGAATCTCAGGAGGCTCATGTGGGCCCATTTCTCAAGCCTGTCTAGGTCTCCATGGATAGTGTCCCATCCCTTGGGCATGTCAACCACACCACACAGCTTGGTGTCAGCTTGGTGAGATGTATTGGCTACTCCAACTTGAAGTGCTCATTGCCCCCTGAGCTAGAAGGGTAGTACCTGTGATGATCATGGCAGCAGCCGATAAGAAGTAGTGGTGTAAGGAAGCTCCACAGATTTTATTTTCTGAATCGGATGGAGAGGAAGGGAGGTGAATGAGCTGGTATATAATATCAAGAGAAAGACCACTCTTGCCTGATAACAGTATGTGCTAGTAGCTTCATACCCTTGCTCATAAAGCATGAACCATTAGTGAAAACAGTTTTTCTTCTCTCACAACTCTCTCACAAGCACAGAGTAAAATGTTAGGTCTTGTATGCAGTTTCCAGTCACTGAATTAATGAGAAGTAGCTGACAAGTTCCCTCACAGATCTGGTTCAAAAGCTGTGGTCACATGTGCTAAGCTGATGTTCATTGCCAGTTTTTTACAGTAATGCTTATAGTTGACTCATCTTCCCCCTAAGAGTATGCATCTATTCCTTACTGAGGATGAACCCAATAGTCCTGACCATCCTTTGCCTTTCACCTTTGCAAGGACATTTTCTTCTGTGAAGAGGCAACAGAAAATCCTTCACCTGATCTGGTAGTGCCCATGCACACTATGTACTGGTGGCCTGTATAGTTAAGGTTTTAAAAATTGATGTAGAAAAGAATAGAGTCGGCTCCCCGCTACCTTTGATTTTTCCTTTCCCCTGAAGCACTGCTTGTTATATTACACTGACAAAATAATTCCCCTCTTGTAAAAGCCATCTCCATGAAAGCCACACCTGTGCAATGACTCAGTCACTCAGGAGCACTGTACCTGGGAAAGCCCCCTCCATGTGGATCATTGCAAAGAAACAGCTACCTCAAATGCAATATTATTACAGCTTTTCCATTAGTGTGGGGAAAAATATTGATGCATCAAGGCTGATGTTAATAAGTAAGTATCTTTTCTTTCAAATTACTGGATTTGCAATCAAAGGACTCCCTCCGTTCTTGGGCTTTCTGTCAGGCTACCCTTAAACACACTCTTTTTGCTTGTTCTGGAAGCTGTCATTAAGCAGCAGAAACCTTTATTACTGAATTTAGCTGGGTTTGAATGGGTGACCTAGAGATTAAAATTTCAGACTCTGTTACTAATTAACAGAGTCATTCAAATCCCTGATGGATTTATTATTTAGTACCTGGACTTAGATATTTTCTTCTTTCATTGTACAAAGGTGAATTTCATATCTTTTGTGATTTGAAAGCTAACTTTTATAGCAGAGTACGTTTAGTATGCTTATTCATCACTTCACAGTGGTGAGCACTTATCTCCTTGGCCCTGATTTGTGAACACTTTAAGTCATGATCTTTTTAAGCACAGTGTCAAGCATGATTCTAAAGACTTTGCTGAGGTAGAAGAAGCCTTTGTCCTTCGAGAATTGCTATACATTCTATTTGCATTGGGTATGAAAATATAGAATATGTATTAGTAAAATTTAATTTTTTCTTATTTGCAATTATAACTGTTTTAGATAGATAGTTCAGTGGAAGAAAGTGTTTTTCAGTACATGGTATATTCAAACCAATCACAGGAAACTGTTAGTTGTTAGAATTTGTGACATTTGAAACATGAAATGAAACATGAAAACAATGAACAACTAAGAAGTTATGCATAGAAAATTGGGATTAAAGCAAATAACCGCACTTGTAGTATAACCAAGAAGTTCAGTTATCTAGATACCAGTGGCCTAATGTGTTAGAGTGTATTATTTGGAGGTTGAAAGTTTATTACTAGAGCTATGCAATTCCTTCTTCTCTATATCAACAGTGACTGAAAGAACCAGACAGCTAGGTCTCTGAGGACTGAATTGTGATCTCACGTAAACATTTCATTGACAAAGTTCAGCACAATTGAACTCTACACTACAATACTTTTTATCTTAGCCAAAAGGCCAAAACGCAAACTCCTTAAAAGTATCTTTATTTTACCATGTAATATTTAAGGTTTGTTTTTTCAAAATACATATTACAATGCATCCAATATTTGTGATGCAATATATATAAAAATAAATTTTATAATAAAGAAATAGTTTAGAAATAAACACTGGACCTTGTGTGATACTCCTAGTCATTGTATTAATGAAAAACAGCTTCATTTCATCCTGGCAGGAACTTTACAGCTTCATAGAGCCAATTCTGAATGTACTAATTCTGCAGCAATGTAATGTATTGGGAACAAAACCTAAGGGCAGTATCAGCAGTTAATCCATTCTTCTCTTGCATTACAGGTTTGTGGGAAGAAAATAGACATTTTTGGGAAGATTTTTTGCGAGTGTTTTTGTTTAAGTGTCCAACATCTTGGTCTTCAATTTGCTTTAATTTGCAGTTCGCTAAATTATCATTGTGAATGAATTCTAGGGAACCTTCTTGTTATCAAAGCATTCTACTAAGACTTAGGTCACAGCTTTCAGTTAAAGGAAGCAGTTTAATTTAGATCTTCTACAGTTATTACATCTGCAATTACAGAGAGTGGATTTTTCACTGTCAGGCTTAATGTAGCCTGAAAAACATCACCATCTCACACTGGTTAAACACCTTCTTTGCCTAAGAAATCGTTGTTTATTTTCTCTTGCTATCCTAAATAACTATGAAACAAGCAAAAAGAGCAAGCCCGCGTACTGCTCGAGAGCCCTGCCCAGTTCAGCTTCCAAGGAAATCACAGCTCTAGCATATATGCATTGTTAGGGAAAAGGGACATGTAGCAAAGACCTCCACCAAAGTATACAGGTCAAGCCAGGACAAACCACGGTATCGTCCTTAATGTATGTGATTTAAATATCTGAATAAAGATCAGGGAGAAAATAAACTGACACAAACAGAAGCTGAATGCCTTTTGTAGAACTGGGGTTTATAGGGCCCAAGTGAATCGGATATGGGTCTGAAGTGCTTGGGAAGGACAAAGCTTTTGCTGCAGGAGGGATCAATAGTATTGTGTTCTGGTGTTTCTGCTTTTCCGGAAGGAGTACACAGATGCAAATACATCTTTGATGCAACACCTGACTAGAGGTAGCACAATTGGCAGAGCTGTTACTGTGTCTTTAACAACAGATTAAGAGTTGTATATTTTAAATACATCCTTGCAGAAAACAGAACTCCTTTCTGAGACAAGTCATTTAAAAACTTTTTTTTGGGGTGGGCTCCGGAGTTCAGTTATTCTGCGACAATGTTATTAAAAGTAGACCATTGTTTAGGGCAAATGAAACTATCTTCGTGAATAACTTCTGCTCTATGAAAGTTGACTTTGCGTCAACATTCATAGAACAGCCAGAAAATAAAGTGATGTATCCCTCATTAGCATGGTTTAAAACCAGTGGGCATTCATTTTTTCAAATGGGTTCTTTAATTGGATAAAAGATGTTTGGCCAAGTGACTAAAAGAAGCAGAGCACCAGGGAAATGAGATGGCATCAGGAGAGTTGGAAGGAGAAAGCACTTGCTGATCTAGATGCAGGAGCATGGAATTGTCTTCTGCATTTTATACAGGTGAAATATAGGTCTGCATGAATGTATTTCTTGGAATAAGGAATAAACCAAAGCAGTTTCTTGAATATCTTATGAGTGCTCATCTTCTTATTAGCCAACATCTTTTATCTGAGATCACAGTTCAAGTCTCAGTAAAAGAATTTTTGCTTGTATTTCATGGAGTTTTGTAGTGCTTCGATACTGTATAAAAAAAAATAATTAAACAAATAAATTTAAAAAATCTAAAAATTGTACAGTAGTAGCACAACTTCTCCAATTCAGAAAATAATGATTTATTTAAAAAAAAAATATATATATATATATAGTCCTATTTTCCTATTTTGTTTTGAATGGTTTTTTTTTTTTTTTTAAAGAAAGAAAAACCTACTGCCAGATTAATATCTCAGCCTTTCCAATCTGGTGTAAAAGGATCGTAGGGAACAATGGGAGATGGCAGAACATTTTTACAGTTTTTATGGAAAGAGACAAATTGGAACATATAGCATTAATTTAACAAATTTCAGTAAGATTGCATAATGCCCTCTGGATTTTCTATCTACATTTTAACTGAAACCTTGGAACAACTTAAGAGAGATTTTCATTCAGAGCAGTTTTCCTTTATGTTGCATGGACAGCAGTGCATGATGGGGTACAGTTTGGAGGTGTTGCAGGTGCTACACACATATCCAGTATGCGAATGTTCTGTAAAGAGCGCAGTCATGTTCCATATTCCTGAATCTCAGGGTATTGATATTAGAAGATCTTAATAATTGAGACTACAGTCGATTGTGTGTTTGTTGCTGCTGTCGTTTTTTCAGGTTGAAAAGACATATTTTTTTCTGCATTGAAAACTTAACAATTTTTTTTTTTCTATCTATATGCCATAACTATTTTCCAATAAATGTTTTACTTCCATCAGCAGGGACAGCAGCAGAATCCTTTTTAATTTAGAATATTGCTTTCTTACTGCTACAGACCAGCTAATATGGCAGAGAGCCATAATTTCCACAAGTCAGCAGCAGCCCGTGAAGGAAATTCATTTGTGTGTTACGACATAACTGCCCCTTGGATATCCTCTGTGCTCACAGGCTATGGGAGGACAAGAGGAGGTGCAGTAGGAGCAGGTCCCCTTCACCTGAAGATTCAGAGCACCCAGGGGCTGGCATGGCTTACTGTCTGCAGCTGCTCCTGCACTCCTGACCTCCACTACTTGAAAGGCCAGTGCGAAGCCTGGTAAAAGATCACCCCATGCCCACTGCCAGGATGGCATTCCTGCTCCTCTCACTCTAGCAGTTAAACATGATCCAGGCTATGAGGAGAAGCTCTTTCCCATCTGTGTAAAGGACAACTTTCTTCACCTTTAGCAGATAACTGGGTTAGTGACAGGGTAAAAGTGACAAATTATATGGATAGTACAGGGAGACTAGTTTTAACAAGAAGTTTCAGAGATTACCTATAATTTTTTTCTGAGCAAAACACACACTATTTTATAACTTTCCAGTAATTGCTCAAACTAATCTCAGTTTCTCTCTGGGAGAGGGAGATTCAGATGAAATAGTATTCGGTTGCCAGCGCATTTAATAATGCTTAATGGCATATTATTTCTTACAACAAGCACAGAACTTGTTATTTTTACTTCTCTATCATAAGAAAAATTACACACTTTTTGAACACTGGGAAACTACAATTGTTGCACAGCATTTTTACCTCTGTTTGTCTGCATCTTTGAATCAGGAGTAAGGTAAGAGAAGCAGCCAATGTGAAGAAAAATGACTGTGCACAGTTTGCTCACAAAGTCACAGCTAAGATTAGAGAGTAAAGCCTCACCCAAATCTTTGGCTATGCCCTGCTGATATACTTTGTTGTCTTGTTGTTCTCCAATTTACATCATCTTCACCTTGCTGAAATTTGAGTCAGTCCAAGGAGAAGTGATGGTAATTTAGGTCTCTCTGAGGTGAGTGTTGTCCCTTTCCTCTATTGTAGGGAACTTGTTTTGTCAGGGGAGTTGGACTTAATGATTCCCAGAGATCCCTTTCAAGCCCTATGATTCTTTGATTCTGTGACTCTGTGAAAACAAGATGATTGTGTTCCTGGAGTTTGCACACATGTTCCTGACCCCAGTGGTGATCTCGTGCACATGTATCTTGGCATTGTGCAGAATCTGGATATGTTTACTGGTTCTCATCATTGACTTCCTGTACCCTCAGCATGCATGCTTAGTGTTTCCTGGTCTGCATGGCCCTGGCTGTGACTGGTGAGGTTCATGGCTGTGCTCCGAGGAGGCCATCAGGACTTTCTCTGCACTTCCAGTGAAACTAGAGTGAAAACAGAGTACGAACCTCAGTTGAGGTGTCTGCAGGACAGGCTGCTGGGAACTACTACCCTTAGGAGTGAAGAAGGAACTCTCTAAGTGGGATCAGAGAGGCAGAGAGATGTGTGAAGGCAGCTGATCTGCAGTGCTGCTGTATGAGGGCTGGTGGTAGTGGACAGGAGGGTGGAGGAGACTGGACAGTGGCTGGGAATGCTCTCAACATACTTATGTTGTAACAGGCTTTGCTTCACTGTAGTCATCTTGACTTGCAGTGCTCAGTGTAAGTCAGCTCAAGTCCACCCTGTGTGGCCCCAGGTTGGGGCTGGGTCACTGTTTGGTACAGATCTAGAAATGAAAGCAGAACAGAATGTGGGAAAAACCTGCAGCTGAAAAGAGGTAAGCATGTGGAGAGGACGAAGCCAAAATATCTCTGTGTTCCCATTGATCTTTGGAGTTGTCCCCAGACGTTTTTAGGTTAAAGAACTGACAATTACTTGGCAGATAACCCATGGAGACACCTAACTTGACAGAATTAGGAATTGTGCATTCCAAGGGTGACATGTCCTTGAACAAGTTTTGGGAAACAGTTCATACACAAGTGCCATCCCTAAGCATCATTCATGCATGCGTGCTTGTTCGACTGTCAGAGCACTATGACAAATATGTTGTTGTGGTCAATGCAAGAGAACACTGACACTCAATTTACAGCTGAGTTCCTCCATACCATTTTTAAAACTGAGTACACTGTTGATTGAGTTTAGTGGTGTGTTGCAAAGATGTGTATTTTTTATTTTTTTTCAGATTTCTCCCTTGAGAGTCCAGCGAGAGGAGCAACAAGTAGTTTACTGAACTACTCACAAATCTTTCCAGCTTTTAAGCTCTGGAAACTTGTTTCAGACAGTGTTGTTTAACTAAAGCTAGGATTCTATGGTTTAATTGAACCAATTCTTGTGTCTCTGTGATTCCTATTTTATTCTTGTTAGGAAAAAGTTCATAGTAACTCTAAAGAAACTACTTGCCAGAAATGAAAATTTTAAGTTATTTAGGAAGACTGCATAAGCTTTCTTAAATTATAGGCTGAACTATACAAGGAAATACATTTGGAACAATTTAGACTGCACCTATTATATTGTAATAGCTATTTTGCCTAGGTACTCTGTATGGATTCAGAGGGCATCTTATCAATGTGTATAAATACCTGAAGGGAGAGTGCAAATAGAATGGCTTCTTTCAGTGGCGTTCAGTGAAAGGACAAGGGCCCATGGGCACAAACTGGAACACCAGGAAGCACTTATGTACAGTGCAGGTAATGGAGCACTGGTAAAGGTTGCTCAGCAAAGCTTTGGAGTCTTCTCCTTGGAGATATTCAAAGTCTGCCAGGATGTGGGCCTGGGCAATGTGAGCAGGGGTTGGACCAGATAGACCCAGAGGTCCCTGTCAAGTTGTCAGCTGGTCTGTTATTCTATGACATTCAGCACTATTTGTAAAAAGGGTAAAAGAAGCTTGGAGCAGCCATCAAGTGTCTGCTACAGGGTTTTTTCATTCTCTAAATTTGTGAAAAACTCTTAGCAATATATGGCAAAGTTGTAGGTAGATGTTTTGATGGGTCATGGTAGGATGCATGTGAGAAAGAATGCGTTAGTAATCTCAGAGGGAATTGCTATATAAGATCTAGATCATTTCATATTGGTTTATACAAATGTTTTATGAGCAACTTTATTAAAGAAATATTAACGGAAACGTCACAGGAAGACAGTTTTTTTGTTGGTGGTGGATAGTTTTGTCTCTGTTATATCTTTCAGTTGTCCTTTCGTTTTAGTCATTCTGGAAAATTCTAGGGGCTCAGGTCACAGAGTGCCCACACTGGCATCCAGAGAGGGGAGAGTGCTGGTAGCAGTTCACTCGTTGGGTGAATCACAGAGAGGCCCAAGTACTCTACATGCCACAGTAAAGCCACAAGGTAGGCCAGCAGAGCCTAAACACTGGGAGGTGCTGAGTCAAGGCTTCCATACAGTGACCTAATGTATCTCTCATCAGCAGGTTTCAGTCCACCCACTGTAAAAAAATCACTGACAAGGGCATTAATGCCAAATTGTTTATGCTTTCTGATCTCCCTTGAGCACAACAGCCTTTAGTAGCATCACGATCTTTCAGTTGTTTCTCTCATGTCAGCAGGTGTGAATTACAGCACTGTAATTTAAAATAACAGACACATAGTGTGAAGTCTAAAAAAATGAGAAATCTAGAACAACTATACAAGCAGATGGTTTTATAGGCCAGCATTCAAAAGAAGATATAATGCTATTCAGTCTTGAATTAAAAAAGACAAGGATCCTTTGAACTCATCCAGCTACTGGGCAGCCTTCATTACAAAAAATTTGTTTGGGATCTTTGCCAAAGTATTATTATCCTTCTTCAGAAATATTCAGAACAAACACAAAGATCTTAAACATCTTGAACAATGCTATTTCCACACAATCATGCAGCAAAAATTGACACTAAGTCAGTTTTCAACTGTCATTTTGTGACAACCCAAAATGCTTTTGGCTGCAGTATTTAGAGATGCTAGGTGACTTTAGCAAGACCTTTCTTCAACAGAATAATTGTAGCATGGTGTATAGCATCTATTC
>JAOWBP010001760.1:51908804-51941143 GCA_028571105.1 Tragopan temminckii | reverse complement strand
TATTTAGAGATGCTAGGTGACTTTAGCAAGACCTTTCTTCAACAGAATAATTGTAGCATGGTGTATAGCATCTATTCAGTTAGGAGCAACAAGTAGTCAGAGAATTCATTTTTTCTTTCAGAAGAGTGACCAGCCAGCAGTGCTTCCCCTGTTCTTAACAGGATTCCAGGAAGTGGGAAAAAACAAGCAGTTAGAAATGAGAAATGATCCCTTGCATTCCCAATAATCCTTGGCCTTTCCAGTGATGCAGAGGGCAATTACTATAATTTTTACTCTCCATGAAGTGCCGGTGAGTCATGGCAGTAAAGAGTTTGTATCTTTTTTCTGTATCTTATTCTGGCAAACTGGAGCTCTTGGTTCTCGATACCACAGCTATCGCACATTTAGCTGATGACTGAATGAAACTGATGGTTAAAACATAACTTTCCCAGCAAAGATTGCCTTTCTTGAGTATGTGATTATTTTGTCAGAATTTAGTTCCTGTAATGCTTTTGTGATAATACTGAGGTAGTGAGAAAGTTGTGGTTTCTGTGCTACAGTGCTGAATGCTGGCTGAGGATAAATGGGTTTGTTTCTCAGTACTGCTCCAGATTTCCCTACGACCATGAACAAGCCAGTTAAGCAGTCTGTGCTTTACTTCTTTGTCTGAAAAACCTGAAGGGTAAGCAGCCCTGAGTGCTTAATTCTTGGCCAGAAAATATTCTGGCAATTTCTGGCAATTCTGGATCCTCTTAAAGTTGTGGTCAAGAAGAAAATGGTGAAATGGAAGGGATGCACCAAGCTCCTTTAATTCTAGTGAGCTGGAAAGCAGGAAAAGTTGAATGACAGAGGAAATATTTATAAAAGATTAGCAGAAATATTTTTACAGCTATTGTACACTTCCTTTCATTTTCTGTATTTACATATAATCCAGCTTTTCTCACATGACTCTGTCACGCTTTTTAATTGGTCATTACAAACTGTTCAGCTCTTTCAGGCATTGATCTAAGAAAACCTTACAGAAAAAAATAGTCTTTACAGTCTTAATATTTACAGTACTATCTATTCCTCCTAGTGCATTTCTCATACTGAGTGGTTTTTTTTCTTTTGTCTTGAAATTAAACTCCTGGATAGGAAATATATGTATATTTACTAGTGTACACAGACATCAAGGATTATAGCTTCTCTTCCAGTAATGCTTTTCTCTATTGCTCAAATGTAGCACATTCCTACCAGCCTTGGCAGTGTCTGGACCCTTGGTGAGGTTGGTCATTACATCCCCACTAGGGGCATTGTGGAAATGAACCGCTGAATTCATTTCATAGCTCTTAATCATACTAAGAAACGTAGTAACATTTTATCCTAAACATTTTTTCTCTCAAGATTTCCCTCCCTCTGGATATATTCCTACTGCCTTATAGCATCATCTGTAGTCCACTGACAGTTCAACTCAATGGGAGTTTTCCCATTGATTCCATTATTTACTTTGTTTCACTTGGTGTTATTGATTCATATTCACTTTAGCTCAGACCCTTAGGCTAAACACTTCTGAAAGGAGAAACTCCTGTCAGGACCACCTCATTTTCAGCAAGAGATAAGATTTCCGAGACTGGAAATATTAATGTGGACCTGAATAAAGGAAAACAAAAATCTATACATTCCTGCTTATTCAGCACATTTTGTAACTCCCATAAATACATATGCATCCAGATTTACATTTTTATTTAGACATCTCTTCATTTAATCCTTCAGTCGGTGAAGCACTGAATCTTTCTTCTTGTGGTTTTTTTTTCCTTCTTGAGCCTTCAGTCTCCTGTTTCTCCTCAATCACTGTATCAAGCTAAACACAGGCATCTGCTGCTCAGGAAATATTTTGTGATTTTCCTACTATCTGCAGGTGGCTGCGTTTGGCTGCATTTCCCAGCCCTACTTCTTCCATATTTCTCTGATGGAAAGATACAGTAGCAGTAGTACTTAGCATGGTTTTGAGAAGTATATACCTGTCAGAAAATTCATACTTCCTCTGAATATAGTTCCCTGGATGTTTTCCCTCCACAAAATATATATATATATTTTAATCTCTTGTTTACATGGAGATGAAAATGGAAGTTTTTAAATATTTATTTTATTTATTTATTTATTTGGATTGAAGGGCAGCAGAGTGAGTAGTAGGTGAGTGTCTGGGACATTCACACTGCATACAGAGATCCCTAGGAATCCACTTTAGCCCACAGCCAAGATCTTGTTCTGTCCACACCTGATCCGAGTACAGAACCACTTGGTTGCTTTGGAGCAGAGCTCTCTTCTAGCTCTCATAACAAAAAAATCAATGTTCCCCTGCTCCATGCCTATACATTTTCCAGCATGTTTCTACAACAATTATGTTGCTATAATTAATCAAGATCTGATGCTTTATTCTCTCCCCCCATTTAGTTTCTGCCTAAATTTGATTTCTGTGTCTAGTACTGGTTTGTCCTGTGCCTGTTATTTGACACACGTCTCTGCTGCCCAGCTGCCTACAAAACAGGGATAACATATCCTTTTTTTTTCCCTGGGATGCCTTCCTACTATTATAATAACTTAATTTTAATGTAAATGTGTAAGTAGATGGAAGAATGCTTAATATTGCTCAAATGAAAAGCAATATTCATACAGATACACCATCATGTTCTGAACTGAATGGAATTCTGTCTTAAATAAGCATGTAGTTATTGCTATTCATTACTTCGCTTTCTACAGCTTGATAAAGGTGGTTTTGCACCTCTGATGACAATTAATATAAAGTGAGAAATATATATCTGTATTACAAATGTTAAACTACTTAATATAACATATGGGTAGCATTAGATTAATTTTTTAATGCATTTCTATATACGTTAAACTTTTGATGGTTCCTTGTGGGTTTTGTTTCAGCCATTGCTTTTGCACACAGAAAAAAATGCAATGGTTTGTTTTAGACTGTGAAAAAAAATAATCACCATCATTTGAGTTTATTTCCCACATGGCATACTATGAAGCTGTCACCAGACAAAATCTTGATATTCCTGCAGTTTATAACTGTAGGTACTAAGTTTTGATTGGTCTTTCACATTCATGTTTGTGATGAGCCTTACAGATATTCATGTCATATACATAGTTATGAAGCTGCATGTGATTCTAAGGTGTGATTTTATTGTAGGTTTGTAGGCAAAATATAATAAATATAGGCAAAATGTAATAAATTTTGTAAATTAAAATGCATCTGTTGAGAAGTATTTGAACATGAGGTATTTTTCTGTTCATGGGGTATGTTGTGTTTGGAGGCTTTATGCTCTTCATTTCACTACAGGCAGAGAAACATACTGTGAGGCAGATGAACCATTAATACTTTCTTTTTACAGTTCTATTTCCTGAAAGATGAAATGTTTTTGTTTTAGGAGTCTGTACATTATCTGCTGTACTACACCTAACAGGGTTGGCCAGATCTCCAGATGATATCATGAACACCTTCCTTCTGATAATGCACCGTTAGAGTTGGCAGGAGTTTTTCTGGTGATGAAACGTAGGCTTGGAGGTAGCAGTAAGAACTGAGTGCTCTGCTGATCTGCTGGATGTCCCTTTTGGGGGACGTCCAGCAAAGTTTGATCCATGTTCCCCCTCCAAAGAGCTGTGCAATGAGATCCTTCCCTTGCTAAACAAGACAGATTTGTCCATACGCTTGGCCAGCCTGGTACATGCTGTTTTGAAGACGTGGTTGTCTTTAACAAGCTGCTACAGTGTGATTGGGTCCCAGAATTATCAGGAATTAGTATTTGATTCTGTCTGGCAACACTAACGTGGCCTATAGTTTGTATTACAAAAAGTTTCTGAATCAAATATGCTAAACTTTTAGTTTCCTTCCAATAATCTGATGATCCACATGCCCTTTTCATACTGTGATTTTATGCTGACACACTCCTAACCTTCTTTCAATATCCCCTTTGGCCTCACAAATGAGTGGAGCAGAAGAAGGTAATAAATACGAAAGGCTCTTTATAATTGGAAAGATGTGAGACTCTTTTCATATTCTCATGGGATATCATACCCTATAATTCACAAAATTTTCCTGTGGCTAGTTCAGGTAGTTAGGAGTTTGCATTGTTCCCATTAAAAGCCAAAGGCATGTCTTTGCTCCTCCAATGATTTTAATGAAGGCAGCTTCAAAACTTACTAAATACTGTATCATTTAAAAATTTCAGAGTATCTGGTTATGATTCTGAAAGGTTAATAACATTTTAAATTGGAACTACAAAATACTAATCGTGCTTCCTTCTTAAGTCAAATGCACTTTATGTCCGTTACTATGGTGATGATAATTAATATACATAGGATTGTAACAAGCTGAAATAGACTGGATAATGCAGTGCGGAGCAGTTCTTAGAAGAATTGACTGTCCTCAGCTCCCAGTGCTGATGGAGAAATGCATCTCAAAGGAAAACCACTGCATTTTGCAGAGTCAGGTCCTGTAACTTTGGTCAATTAGGAGTGGAACTTTTCAAACTGTACTGCATAATTCTATTGAAGGCAACCAGATGTGACTCCAGAGCAAGAGACAGCACCAAACTGAAACATCATTCTTGTGAGATTCAGCAGAATCTCAGTTCCTACTGGAGTTTGCACAGGCAGTTCAAGACAGCTTAGATGCTTACCTGTAAGGCACTCAAAGTGCTCTTCAGTTCTTAATGATTCAAGCACTGCCAAACGACTCCTACAAAATAATTCCTGCCTGTGGCAGAGAAGTGAAAATGAACAGGACAGAAAATATAGTTAATGTGCTATTTAGGAAGTCAGGGAAGAGACTTTGATTTTACTTCTACTTTCAAACAATTTCTATGTGAAGTGAAGACACTTCACATCTACCCCCATTCCCTTCCTTTCTCTCCCCATGCTTTCAACTATCTGTAGTTTTTATTTTAATTGTGAATAAACAATCTGGTTTATAAGACCAAGGTATAAGGTATTTCCTGTGTTTCCTCTTAAAGGGAAAGAAATACTACGCAGGAGGTGTGTGAGGGCATGCATATAAACTCACTCCAAGTGTTTTTATATGTGTATTACACATATACATCCTAGGAACACATTTCTCCTTCCTCAGAAAACAGGAAAACTAGATGACCTTTAAGGGTCCCTTCCAACTCATATGATTCTATGTTTCTATGAAACTACAGGCTGGTTAGCAGGTGTTCTGAGGACTTCATCCCAGAAATATTTTAATTTTAGTTCTCTGTTAAATGGAACTGGGAGTTTTTTAATATGTCATCTGTTACTATGTATATACTATTAAAATTAATTTTATTTTTATTCTATTTTGGAGAAATCACTTTGTTATATATGTCTTTCAGCCATAGATGCATCAAGGGTCCAATTTAATCAAAACTTATATTAAATTTATTTAAGATAATGCTACCATAGAAAATCATTCATCCTAGATTTAAATCCTACTGTAGTTGGAGGGTTCCTCTGATTCCCTGTGAGCTATGCCTTGCATCCAAGGTCTACCCTCCAAAAAAGTATGAACTGTTTTTTTTTAGGTGAAAGATCAGGTTTCTTACATGAATGCTTTAATGAGATGGAGTAAAACATGTAGTCAGAGGTGCAGTTTTAGAAAATCATATTTCTCTCCTGTACTTCTGCTACAGAGTGAGTGTAGTGGAAATTGTCTCTGTTATTTAAAAAGATTTGTTAAACTTCAGTCACCAAAAGAACTTGAGAGAATCACCGAGCTAGCATGTTACCTATTAAGGAATCTCATCTCTTATGTGCTGCTTTAAAAGTTAGCTTAAAAACATACACGTGAAAAAATGTGAAGATTGGACAGGATTTATTTTTCTTAAGCAGGCATTTACCATTAGGAAAAAGCAGGTTTGGCATTTAAAAGCCTTAAAGCAGAGTGTTTATCACAGGTGCTGAAACAAAAGCTTCTTGAATTCTAAATTACAAACCTGGTCAGGAATTGACTATATGACCATGTCTTTTAACTCTCCTTAAAGATGTACAGTATGTCTTTGTGACTCTCAGCATCCTAGAAGAAAAAACAGCAGAAGCAGCTCTGCAAGGTTCTCACAGAGGAATAACAAATATGGAGCTAAACCATTTTAGATGTGGAAACATCTTTGTTAGCTGGGAACCTGTGTTGCCTGTGCTACCGAGTTGCACAAAACAACTCAGCATTGTTTTTGTAGTAGTTTTAAACCTATTGTTTTCTGATGGAAAGATTCAGAAAGCGAGCCTGTGCTTCCACATTTTGTTTGGAGCCAAAGCTCGTGCATCGGAGGAGCTCGCAGTAACTGAGCTATGGCATTATTCTGCCCAGTGACAGGTAGGGAAGACAACAGCATACCAATTTGCCTGCTTTCACAAGCCTCTAAACTCTACTCTATGTAATCAGAGGGACTTTTCATATTTAATAGTATTTATTTTGTGTGTCAGATAACACTTGTTAAAAGTCATCAGCTTTTCATTACCAAGTTCATTAATACTATTGGTGATACCGTGACTTGAATAACTCTTCACTTGTTTGTCACAGCTGCAAATTGACTTTCTAATGATCCAGCCATGAATTTTCCTTTTCAGGAACAAATACAGAAATATCACACCTGTTTCTTACCTCTTGTTTTTTGTTTGTTTTTTTTTTTTTTAAATTGACATTTACTTTTAATGTAAAGTGATGTTAAACCAGTGATCTTAGAAGGAGGCTGGAAGGTCATATTTTCAAACAGGTAACATGTTGCTGATGGAACAGTGTTTTTGTGCATTCAAATTTTGCTGATTTTTCCATCTGTTCACCCTGCTGTGATAAGACACCTGGCAAAAAGACCAGATCTTGTTTTTTTCCTGCATGTGCACACTTTGGCCTGTTAACCTTTGCATTGCTACCGCTGTGCATGATGGAAAGGACAAAATTGTGCTGGGCTGGCAGGCAGGAAACCCGTCTGCTCTGTATTTTCACTTTTACTCGCAAACTGAGCCAATGAGTTACTGGGAGGAATCAAAGCGATCTTGTGATGGTTTTTCAGAGCTTAAAGGCAGCCGAAAGTTCTCATCCTTAACATGAATTTGTTCTCATACAATACTGCAGATGGACATGTAGCCTTAGATCTTAAGGTCAACAGTAAGCCAGAAGGCCATTTAGTCTTGCCTCTTATGAAAATCAAGGGGTGAGTTTTCTTCTGTTCTTTAGCCAGGCAGAGATCATTGATTAATATGTAATTTCTAGGAGACATCATGGAGCGCAGAATACAGAGCTCCCCTTTTCAGTTTCTTGCTATTATTCATTGTCCTAATGCAATATATTTTTGCTGGTGTAAATATGGCTGTATAATTCCTTGACTAGAGAGGCCACCTGTGCCTCTACTTTCTTATACTGCAAATTTCTTGTGATTGGCCTGTCAAGGCTTTGTTTAACAAATCCAAATAAGCAGGAAATTAAGAAATTAAGAACGATTGTTACGATACAAGATGTTAAATATGTGTCTGCAGTGAATGCCCAGACTGGATAGTGAAGGCAGAAGAGTTGCCACTTGAGTTCTAACACAGAAAATGAAATGTAATGAGGAGTCACTGGATGGTACAGTTAGGCCAACACATTGTAGCTGCAAAGGGTGCATCATCAGATTTGGCTATGCTAGATGGCAGTTTAATGACAGTACCCAGCCAGCTCCGATTATTTGTTGTGTTTTTAGCAGGCACTAGTTGATATACTGACAGAAAACTTCATTTGAGTTTGGATTGTCAAAACAGAAAAAACAGAGCACCACCCAAGCAGCACTATAGTCAGAAGGCAATTGTTAGAGGCAAAATAATTCAGCTTGGTTGCTCAGCTTATTTCCTTGGTGAGAGTGTGAAGTGGAGCTGAAACTTCCCGAAGGCGTCCTTGCTGAAGGTGAGAGCCAATCCATAGAGATCAGCCAGGCTTGCAGCTGAATCCAGCACAGTACTAACCATGGCAAGTAATGTCCCAATAAAACTGTCATGGCCAGACTTAATTTTACGGACTTCAGTAGTCCTCTACCCGAGCGGTGAGTGCTGCAAACTTTGACTATCTATCTCAATACTTGTTCTGCTTTTTTTTGGTGCTTCTGTCACTTTCATCTTGAACAAAGTCTCTGGGAGAGGAGGAGACCAAGGGAACCTTGCTCCTAGCACTCCAAGGGCAAGCCAGTTTGGTGGAAAGCCCTTAAGGAATAAAGTCTTTTGCTTAGTTTGCTTGCCAAGAGGGCTGTAGATTTGGATTATGTCATTTTGATTTTGGTAGTGAAGAAGAAATTTCCATCTCCATTTGTTGCCAAGATATAGTTTACCTTATTCACCAAGATCTTCTAATGCGAAAAACTTTGCAAAGTCAGACAAACATCATTTGAATGTTAACTGAAGTGGATGATCTGATAAATCATGATCTCACACTGTTGCTGAATTTTTTTTTTTTTTTTGTTGTTGTTCAAATCAATCTCTATAGAGTACTCTGGTAGACATCATACATCTCTGCATACACTACTTGATGATGATGAAGTAAGATATTAAGAGAATTCCACAAAGATCTATATGTAGGAAAGGCTTTATCTGTAGAGGGAGGTGGAACTGTAGGAATGTCTTAAGGATATAAAACCTTGAGAATAAGCTGTCAGTAGGGAAGAAGACTGTGCAATCCAGACTGATTTGACAAACACTTGCTTTGGGAGGACGGAGTGTTTAGTGTAGGGAAACAGAGGTGTCTTAGTATGTTTTTGGTCAAGGTGCATCTGGAGAGGAAGGGTTACCTGCTTTGTCGGGTCACATTAAAACAATCATAGGAGTTACTAGTCACTAAGGCCAAAGAAAATAATAAATCAATATGAAAAACGCAGCCTATGCAGTGGGTGCAGTAATGTTCCCTTTTACGTGCAGAAATTACTCTATATTGGGAAAGTGTGCAATGTTTCCCCTTAACAGTACAAAATAAATGTGAAAAAGCAAGATGACCCTGGTAATCTTTTCTCACAAAATCACATGTTATGTCCTTAGTATCAAATAGTGAACAAGTAAATAGTTCTGTAATCAGAGAAGAGCTTGAATAATTCATTTTGGATGGAATGAAATAAAATACCTCTGACAGTAATCAATCAACCTGTTACAGCCTTGCTTCCGGTGGTTCCAATCTTTTTTTTTTTTTTTTTTTTGCAAGAGAGATGTCAGCAGTCACCCATGACAAGGATAAAGCAGCACAGACTATGTGGCAGCTGAAGAGAAAAAGCAGTAATGCCATAGCAAATGTATCTCCTGCTATTATTTTCTTTCATGAGTGAAAATTAAAATAAAAAAAGCACTTGTACAAGCTGTTATCATTACAGGTAACAGAACTGATACCCTCTAGGGTACATAAGTGCTTTTGCACAACCAAAGTGTCCCCTATATGAACTTGTGTACAATTTCCTTCTCTTAGAAAAAAAAAAGAATTGCTGAAATTTGCCATACATACAGATGAAATATTAACTTGTCATATGTAGAGCCACTAATGAGAATTCAGAGCAGCGTTTAGCCCTAACTGAAGAAGTTACATGCAAGTTTGGTCAGTAAATACCTACTTTTGAGCTCCTTAAACCAGAAGCATGCCCTACCCTACTGCTCTGAAGCTCCAAAGCTTAATTCTCACTATTACAGAGACACTCAAAGAAAGTAGCTACACTTGCATGGTTCTTTGTTGCTAAAGTGAAGGAAGTTGAGAAGGATGATGATGGCATAGCTTAAAACATGGCAGCTAGTAAAAAAAAATAACAATAATGAAATGGAGCTTTTGTTACTAAGTCATTTCAGTAGCGTGAAAAAAATGTTATGTTGATGATGAGGAGAATTTGCTACATATTATAGTCTTAACTAATAAAATGCTACTATAATGCCGGGAAATTGAAGATTTTAGCTCCTGTTTTATGAGTCATCTGAGCTTTCAAAGTAATGAGTGTATATTAACATTGACATTGCTTAGGGCTGGATGTAGGTTTAGACACCATCTTTAAGAAGATGTAAAGACGTTTTTGTCCATATCCCTGCCTTTGGTTGGTGTTGAGGAAACTCATTTTCCCCTTTAACTTGCTACCTTTGTGCTCTTCATGGGCAAGGTAGGTCTCTTGGTTTCTTTCTGTGCTTCAGTATTCTTGTTTGCACTATGTTATCCTCGATGCTAGTGTCTCCTCTTATAAATCACCTATGACTGCCTCATTCCCCTCTATCTAACACCTTGCATACTAATTCACCCTTGCGTGACCAGAGTAAGAAAATCAGCAGGAAAAAGAAAAGGATAAGATGGAAGAGCATTTCCATTGGGATAGCTCACTGGGATGAAAACAAGACATCCTATCTCTTGCTGAAGTATGAAAAATCAGTAAATCCTTTGATTTTTGTAGAATGACCTTATTTCCCTTCCCCTTTTGGAAGGAAGGAAAGTCTTCATGACCTGCCTTTAGAAGCTCTCTGGGGACGATATATCCTCTCTGCTTGGAGAGATGGAGCCTCAGGGCTTGTGGCAGAAAGCCACAATGGTTCCACTGATTGTGCCTGTGTGTGTGTGCATGGTCCCTAGCCTCAGCCACACTTGGATCTTGAGGGCTGCCCACTCACCTTTCCTGGAAGTGAGGCACTATCCCTGTTAGTCTTGCTGCACCTGGTGGGTTCCTGAGATAGAGTTTTTCATTTTTACTTGTAAAAATGTAATCAAGCTGTTGCTGAGCTGGTGCTATGTTCCGTTCCCTTACCTCTTTCCTCTGTTTCAGGGAGTGGCTTCACCCAGAGTGCAGTAAGCATGCTAGTATTAGTGCTGGTGCTAAGAGCAATGCATTAACTGATTAATTCTACACATCTCTGCCAGGTCTACTGAAAACCATTTGATCATGCTGTGCTATCTGGAAGAACAGTTTCCCCTCCTCCCTAATTTTCCATATTGTAGCATACATAAAATGGCATATCCCTTTGCATACGTGCACAGACAGTCCTGACTTCTACGTGATCAGACAGATGATTTTGCTCACTTTTTAAATGTCATATTTACTCTTATTCCGTCAAAAAGTCTCAGTTTCACAGATTCATGTCTCTCCTCCCATTGCGCTCTTTTCTTCTTTCCCCCCACTTTTTTCCTATTGGCAGGGAACTGTCAACATGCACAAACTGACTAGCATGCATGAATAGTAAAAACAATATATTCCGGAATAATTCCTGCATGAAAAACCTTCCAGAATACTATAGAGTAATTGTACATTTTTTCCAAAGCTACACAACGTGTCCTCAAATCTTGAAAATTCTTGGGCTGGTTTCTTCTCTACATGTCTCCAGTGTAATGACAGGGAAATCCAGACTGTCTCCTCTGGATGACAAACACTGCTTATCCTGAAAAAAGCTTGTGTCACACTATAGAGAATTCATTTCCAGTTTCCCTCTGTAAAAAGGATCACCCTAGTTATTCCAGATTTTATCTACTTTAGGTCTGAATGTATTGATTTCTCTCTCTTCTTGCTATCATTTAATTTTGCCGTTAAAAACATAACAGCCTTCATAAATTTGGAGATGTTTAATCTCTCATAAAAATAGCTATATCGTAAATGCTACAATTCAGTGAAAACAATAACATTTTTTATACTATCATAACTGTATCCTTAAATGATCATAAATTGACTTGGAATAAGCATAATAATTCTATAAAACAAATAAGTATTTATAAATTGAATGTGAAAAAGGATTAAGTTTGGCATAAAGAAGGAAATAGATCCTAGGGCAGAACTGGAAAGAATATGGTTGCATGTTAAACAGTAGAAGATTGAGTAATTACCAGAAAATCCAGGATGTTAATACAGTGAATGACTGCCGGCTGAAATGTTAATATTATGTGAAGGACTGATTGAAGCTGTCCTAGCACATCAAGAACATATTAAACACACAAATTATCCATTGGGATGATTTCAGTCCTTTGGTACAAGCATTCAGTTAAGGAATACTTCTCTGTAAGCAGAAAGCACACAGAGTTCCTATTACAAAAACTATTTCCAATCTTGGTGTTAAATATAGCTTTATTTTTAAATTTTAAAATCTATAATTTTCCTTATTATCTCTGGCATTATCAGCTTCTTTTGACTTAGCTGGCATTTAGTGGCCATATACAGATTGAGGTCTCCTGTAGGAAAAGTTGTCCTCTGACACCAGGCAGAAAGGCAGATGGGGTAGGGGGAAGTAGTGAGAGCAATAAGAAGAGAGTGAGTGGGGGAGAGATAGGACTGATATAGTATGAGGAGATTAAAACACCAGGTGTCTTACATTTTTTGCCACGCTAACTCAAGTCTCCAAATTTCCCATCCTTTCAGAGCTCTCTGAGAGTGCCATGCGTACCAGGAAAAGTGGCCAGGTAGGTGTTCACAAACAACACTGGTGTGGAGGCAAGCTGTGGATGCTTCTGCAAATGCCCCACCAGTCCGTTGAGGCACCAGTCCTATTGGGAAAGAAGGCCCCTCTTGGGAAGGCGGAGGCAGTTCTCCTTCCAGAGCTGTTTGCTTTCTGATTTGACTACAGAGCTTGCTGGCAAAGACATTGATTGTGAAGAATAGATTTGGGTTTTCTTTTTATAAAAAATAAAAATCAGAGAATAAATTAAGAGTATCAGTTTTCAGATCAGTTTCTGATGCTCATCTGCATTACACTGCACTGAAGAAAACAGCAGGTACACTGCTTGCTATAAGCACGTCTGGAAACAGGACTTGTATGCTTTTCCGCAGAAATTCCCTAAAGAAAGCTCAAAGATTAAATTTCTTTTTTTTTTTCTTAACTTTTATTTTATTTTTGTATTACTTTGTTTATAACAGCCGTTGTTTTAAGGCAAATAATTTTATAGCTTAAATTTGAGCACACTGTGCTAAAGTTTGTTGCCACTTGTTTAATCTAAACATCAGCTGGAATTTTCTGATGGTACTTACTTTATGATATAGTTAAATATCCTTCATTTCAGGAGTTGTGAATATATTCAAATACAGGAATGTCTTATAGATAAGTATATTGTAGGGGAACTTTTAAGTCATGGCCTGAACTGATGATTGAGTACCTGGTGAAGGGGTATAGCTGGCCCAGGAAGCACAGATGCAAGCAATTCACCTGTTTCACAGGTGATGTGAAGGCATAGACTTTGAGCCCACCCTCGCTGGGCTCATTTAAGGGCTAGCCTCTGAAGGGGGGAATGTCTCCTGGATGAAGGATATTCTGTGGGAAGGACTACTGTACAGCTAGAGGTTCTCATCCTCAACTGGATGAGTCAGGTTTTTCCCTGTATATGACTTTTGGTATTCCTAATAGTACTTTGACGTGTACTGCAAAGAATTTGTCAGAAGCAGCTATGTTTTTTACATGCAGATAAACGTGCAGGTGGAAAATGATATGTTTTTACTATACTGTTTCTTTTTTTTTTTTTTTTTTTTTGTAATTAAAATCTAAACAGAAATTAGAGTACTTCTAAAATGGTTTTAAGGGTCCACTCTTCATTTAATAAGCAAACTTCAGAATATATATATTTTTCTCTATGGAAGTACCTATACTTGTAGGTGACTCTGAAAGTAGCCACCTCTCATTTCTATGGAAATGACAATAGATTCAAAAAGTGCAATAATACTATGTGATAGAGTAAGTTCTGAGCTACAAAACACTATTTCGCAACATAGTCACTACTTTAGCTGTACATTTTTGTTAGTAATGAACAAGAGCCTATATGCAGTGATCATAAAGATTTGCCTGGCTATCCAGAATATGGCATGTCACTCATGTTGCTGTCATTGTTATTGAAATAAGTAACCCAATTTCTCATTGTGTTCACACTTTCTATGTGATTTCTACCAATATTCAACAAGTGATAATGTATGTCAATGTGTGTCACATTTTTCATGTGGAGGAATTTAGTTCCCCACCTTTTGCTCCATACTCACATTCATGTCAGATGCCATTCTGTTAGACTGCCCTTCTGTCATATGGCAAAAAAGATGTAGCAGAGGGTTACACTTCATGATTGGTGGGACGGTTTGATCTCTACTGTCATACCACCAGTATCCGCAGCTGCTGTTGTGGGCCAACATAGGAGGAAATAGGAGACATTACTTTTGGAAAAGTCCTCGTAAATCAGTCACAGCCCATAGAAATGAAGACAAAGTCTGTATTTGTGATCAGCAAGATAAATTTGTTAGTTGGCCATACTTTTTTTAATACTGGGTAATAGTAAGCGTGCTTTCCATATATTAGAAAGTATTTTTCAAAATTGTGTCTCAGTTTTAGCAAATCCACTCTTAAACTTTGTAGCAAAAATACTCAAGAAACAGCACACTTTATTTTTTAGTTTTTATTTTTTCCTGACACTAACTTGCTGTCTGTAGAATTGATGCAGGTTTAGCACAGGGGAAATCCACAATAGCTCCTGGTTTCATTTGCTCAGCCCAGTTTTGGAGCTTCTGACCTATCCTGTTGGATGGCTCAGTTGCATGCTTGGCTCCTATCGCTAGCAGCCTGTAGCGCAAATGTCTCTTCTCACCATGCAGGAGAGAATGGAGGTGGTGCAGATTACTGAAGGTAGGACAAATCTCTTTTGGTGATAATAGAACCACAAATAGCTGGCACAGCAATGGATCTGTCTCAAGCAGCTCAGATCTGGATGAAAAGTGATATGTGGGAACTTTGTCCTGGAAATTTAGTCAGTGCTAGATTATAAAGATATATTGATTGCTATCGTGATGAGGACAGATCAGCTAGATGATGTATGTGAAATGAAAGTGTGATGGTGCTTGGGGAGGAAGAATCACAGTGGCAGAAAGTCAGGTGTGCTTCCCTCACCTAGAGCCCATATAGCATCCAGAAGCCACTTGAGAAAAGAACAAGTTGGAAAGAGGTGTTTGGTCCTTGGGACTGTGTGCTCTTCTCATCAACCCCGGGGTTGCTCCTCCCAAGTATTTCCTCATGTTCTCAGCGTGGGTTTGCATGGTTTACTGCGGATACAGAATTGAATCAGATTTAATTTGAGAGTTTACTGCCAGACTGGAGCCAATTTTTAAGCCAGCTGTACAGCACTGATTTAACAAGAGATGGAAACAATTCAAAGCTCTGTGAATTTGGCATAAATTAACAATCTTGGCTGAGTATTATTGAGACCAAACTGTGGAGCTTGGACTAATTCAAACCTAAAGCTCACAGTGAAATTCGGGAGACATGAATCCATGCCAAAAAAAAGGTTTGCATATATCTCTGTAAATTGGAAGTGTCAAGTTTTCAACAGCTCAGCCTGATAAGCTAGTAAGGAGAGATTTCCCTTGAAGTCTGCAGCCCTTCTGGAATCCAGAATGAGTATGTCAAGGCCACATATCTCACCTGATAACGTGTCTTTGTTAAGCAGCTCCATGTGAATGGGTTGTTAATGACATAAACAATAGCAATTATCAGTATTGATATTATATTGACAAGCTGTGAAATTGTTTGGTGATTCATTCTCCTAAATTAGCTATTTTCTTCTATGCAGTGTGAATACTGCAGTTACTGATAGCAAAACAAAAATAGCTTAAGGGAAAAAAAGCAACGGGAAAACCCAACTATCTTGGGAAAATATATTTGGGGCAAAAAAGTGTGTGGTTTGGAGATGCGTATTGTACTCCTTGTGAATATGTTACGATTAAAACTGGCCTTCTCTGTGTGTGATTTATGCATTAATTTCCATGAAAGTATTCATTGCTTATAATTATTTACTAAATTGGTTGAGTAGTTTTTAGGTGAAAATTCTGTGTGCACCTTCTCATAATGAACACTTATGATGTGCAAAATTTTCTATCATATGGTATTGTATCTTGCCTTTAATTGGGTAACTGAAATAATGTAAATGGAGAGGAAAACAATTAACAAAGAACAGATCACAAATGAAACATAAATATTGTTCACTGATGATCATGCATGCAAAAGCTGTGAGTATTTGCATGTGTAGCAGTAGCTTCTCAAACTCTACCAAAAATTATTTTCAGTATTATTAATATATGTATGCTTTAAAGAGTGTACCATAGGTAGCATAGGTGACTTATAAAACCTCTTCAAAATAAAATCTTTAAAATAAGAGAGGATTAAGGCAAATATAAAGTCTGAGTTATTCAGGGTTTGCTTAGATTGAAGAATTAGAGTTTGGGTCTTCCACAGTATAATTGAAATGTCAACATTTAAAAAAAGAAAAAACAACAGTTTTTCAGAACTGAACAGTAGACTCCCTTTTTAATAAATAATAAAAAAAATTAAGATTTACACTTCATCTGCCTGAACTCTATTCAGTAGCTATAAATGCCCACCACTAAGAAAATAGTACATAGAGAATAGAATATGGGAAGCGGAGTTTGTTGTCAACGTGATTAATGGTATGCAACTCAATTCCATTTTAGTGGGATTCTGTAATCCCACATTTTTACACCTGCTGTGGTGTTAAAGAGTCACAAATGGATGGTTGTCTTATATTAGGGTAACTTCTGATGTTGTCTTAATATTTAACTCAGTCACATAACCTGCATTATTAGTGTCCTATCTCTCTCGGTTACTATTACCTGTGGGACTTAAGAGTAGCTGGTAAGCACCCTGTGAGCCTGTGGACACTTTCAGGGGACCAGGCAGTGCTGTGTGCTCTCGTTCTGACCCAGACGTCACATGAGCAGAATAGTCTTGGCTACGCTTCATAGGCATTAATAATCACAATTGAAATAGCTTAAAACAGAGTAATGAACTCACCTGAGCATCTCAGTAAAAATATTTATCAATCATTAGAAAAAACAGTCAAAAACATGAAAAATTAGCATGCCAGAAGCTATGTAATAAATCCTGTAAAAACAAGATATTGGAAAGATTAAGCTCCTGTTTCTCTACAGCAATATGTATCTATAATGAGATGCAGTTGCTTTTTACAAATGTGCTGCAGATTAATTAGTTTCAGCATATTGCAGCTTGGTCACAGAACCTTAAAGGCTATTGAAACAAATCATCTGTGGTAAAGGAAGTGAAGTGAGTGCAGGAAGGACACTGTGGAAGGCAAATAATCTTGGCTTTTTGTGTTGTCATATTCCGGGACACAATTTTTCTTTATCACCTTTTTACTCAAAAATCTGAATAGGGTGTTAAAGATGTGACCTTAACCTGAAAACTTTAAATTTGAAGGAGTAAGTGAAGGAGAAACTAGTTGGCAGAATTGCCATTTCTCAAAAAAAAAAAAAAAAAAAGCATCATTTAAACACCCTAGGGTGAACACTACTTTCATTTCCCCCACTTCCTACTTTATGTATAACTTTTAAAACAGTTCCATTGTTTTAAAACAGATGTGCTCAGCCAGAATTATTTAACTGTAGCATAACTTAAGTTAAAGAGAATGTGTGCCATGTGTGTTTGCATAATTAAAGGCTTTGCTGTGTCAACACTTACTCTTTTCTGTTCATGTATTTTCTTCAGTCTGTCAGGGAAAGAAGTGCATAGGACTGTGTTTAAGGCACATGACTAAAATAAAGTCATGCACAATGCATTATGTATAAGGAAATATGATGGTGTACTATAAAGAATTCATCAGTGTGAGTATGAGATGCCTGCATTACTTAAGGGAAGCAATAGACAAAGCTAAATTATGTAGGTCTTCCCAATAAATACCACAAAAGCCTTATGCAAAGACTGTCACTTGTTATGTGTTGTGTGGAAATAGTCTATATTCATTATTAAACTTTTTGTTTCTACTTCTATACGAAGATTGATATTTTATTTATCGTAAAGTACATCTCTAGATAAAACTTGACATTATTCGTAGATGCACCAAAGCAATAATTTAGATCCAGTCAAACCATGTACCATGACATGGGAGAACCAGTGCTTTGGAATTTAAAGACAAGCAGTCAGAAGAATTCACCAGGAGTTGAGTGGTAAGATGATGCCTAGCAAAACTTCTAGACTTCTGGAGTATTAGATACCTGTGCATCTCAGAAATTAGTAATTGATCTAGAACTGGGAAATTTTATCCTGGAAGACAAATGTTCTGCAGAAAAAGAGGACAGGTTTATTTTCTTTGTCAGATCTTTTTTATTTTATTCTTATTATTTTTATTTTCAATATAGCAATTTTAGCATTATTACTGCTTTTGTTTTGAAATGATTAACAGAGAAGTTGTAGATGGTATCACAGATATAAAGTGAAATTGTAACCCTGGCTACCACTTCTATGCAAACTTATATTATTGTTTAAATTCTTATCTTTTATAGACAATCCTGAATAACTACAAGATCATTTTCCTTTCCTTTCATCCATGACATTTATTGACCTCCAATAGCTTTCTTTCCCTATTTGTGCTGTTGTGACTTGACAGCTTGTTTTGGTTGCAATATCACTAACACCTGAATGTAATGTGTACCATGGAAGTGATGACTTACTGAATCCTGGTAAAATCAGTGGGGGTAATTCCATATGCCTTTCCTTATAAAGCTTTGTAAATACATTTTCAGGATGGATTAAGATGTGGATTACTTGCTCTGTCTTTGCAAAAGAGCTGCAGTAAATGACATGCCAATGGCTGTGGGAGTCCAGTGACTGCTGCAGATTTTATATAGGAAGACATCCCTTTACCTCTGTGAAGGTAAAGGTACTCAAGATTCTTCTGCTTGTTTCATGCACCGTGTGCTCTCACAGAACTGCTATGCTGAAACACCACTGCTTTGGTAGAACTACCTTAACTAGAAGGTAGTTGTTAATGGACTATCTGAAAACTATTATTTGAGTTTGAGACATTGCAGCAGTTTACTCTTGGGTGTTCTTCTCTATTGATATTTCTGAATTATAGTAAATGCTCCGAGAGCTCAGTAAAATATAATGCTCTATCAGAATGCAGGTTATAAGAAGGACAACTTCATTCTACGATTCCAAAGGGATAAATTCCTTTTCATCTTTTCTGTGTCAGAATACAGAGCCACCAATAAATAGTACATAAAGGAGAACAGAGCAAAAAGAGGAGTAAAAGTTTGCAATCTTATTAGCTCAAGCATAAAAGTACAGAAAAGAGGCAGGGGCTCAAGTTAGGGAAAGTCTGAACCTATCGCACTGAAGCATGGTTTGCACTAGTCTAATGAGTTTTGTGTCAAATGAGGCATGAAACATACTGCTAGAATATAAAGTCAGTGAAATATCCAAATTACTGTATAATGCCATTATATGTTTTATCTTATTAGAGAGCTGATGCGGAATACATTACCTTTAAATTTACACAATCTGCAAATCAGAAGAAAAATGCTTTTTTTAATGAATGAGCCATTCAGATAACTTGCAATAAAAAGAGATCAGATAAGTTGTATTAAATGGAGATTAAAAATGACTAAAATCATAAGAAAAATATACATCTGTAAGACTTGCAGGAATGCATGGAAAAGAATTGTTCAGTAAAGATGTTATTTCAGTGTGCTACTTACAGTACTTGCTTGTGCAGACCTATAGAAGCTCACACACAATTGAGAAGCATAGCATTGCACAGAAAATGTTTGGAATGATTTTAGAATAACGATTAATAGCTGCAATATCACAAACTTCATGTTAGCACATATAAAGTTTAAATTTACTTCAAATCTTGAGTATTTTAGAATACTAAGTTTTGTAAATATTTAATCAGCAAGGCTTGCCTTACTTAGGAAGGAATTCTGCAAGTTGTAAGTGGTATTTTTGCTTAACTAAAGGAGTTGGTGATTAAAGTTTAAAAAATAGAAAGGAAAAGTATAAGTGATCTCAAGTTGCTTGTTCGGAGTCATATTACTGTTTCTGTCCCGAAGGTACATTTTTGCAACTGTAAGACAATTGGATGCTTTCAAAGTTAACAGAATTTCTATTGCATCTCATGAGGCTGCAATCTGTCTACTCCAATATCCTCAAATATAAGACTAGATTGTCTTCCCAAATGTTCTCCTTCTGACTACTCGTGAATTCCATTTTTAGTGGTTTTATTGCTATCTACATCTAAAATCATTCTAGAATTGATGACAAGTCAGTGTATTGCAACAATAACTGCAATCTGATAAATAAATCATCTTTCATCCTAAATGCCACTGGGCAGTTCTGAATCTTCTCCAAGGTGAAACATTGTTCTAAACACAGCAGTCCTTTGCCTGCATAGCCTATGCCGGTTAACTCTTTTTCAACCTTTTGTTATCTGCCACTGAAACAGCTGTGTGTTTCCTTACAGCTTGCTGTTTAACAGACAACTGCCCATCAACCTCCTTAACATTCCTTTATCTGCTCAATGTTATACTGACACTGATAGACTATGCTTTCATTTTAAACATGTCCCATGTGTTTTCTTTCTAGATAGATACCCTTGGCAATAGAGTGCTGTTGAACTTGGTGGCCAGATATAACTTTCATTAAAAATTTATTTCCTGCTTGCCTGGTATGTTCCTGGTTTACGTGTTTCTGAAGGCATTTTAGTGCTTTCTTGTACATATTTCCAGGCGTCACATCAGTGTATTAAATTAGAACTAGGACTAGCAGTTCAGTCTTACTGATTAGTAGTGTTTTTCCCTTCTGGGCAAGAAAAATTCCTGTACTTTTTAAAGCACGTAACCTGATTTTTTTTTTTAATGTTGCATGTGTTAATGCAGCACTATATTTTGGGAGATGTCAGAATGGAAGAGCTGGGCAATGATGAGGCCCCTCACTGATGTTGCAGGCATATGTATTAATGGATTTTGGTAGGTTTTGATTTCTTTTTATTAGCTACTTCTCAGGAGGAGGCTTCTCTTCTGTGTGAGTGGATCTCAGAAAGCATGGAAGCTGCTCTCTACTGGGCTAGGAGGAAGGACGAGGCTTAAGTTAAACAATCAGGGCTTCAACAATGTCCGTTCAAAAAGAGGAGGGGGGAAACATTCAAAATTTATTGTAGCTTTAACCCTACCTTTTATGGCTGTAGTTCATAAATCAGTTCCTCTGTTGCTGGGAAGAGCAGCATGTCTTGTTTTTAATGTCTCCATGTCTCCATTTAAAAGCAGGTTGTTATAATGAGCACTTCAGATATAGCACTGGCATGGTCTATCTGCCCACAGCAAGTCTATATAGATAGTGTCACCAGCCAACAGGAACACACCCTCACTTTGCGCTATTTCTAAAAACGATTGCCTGCATATCATTTGACTACACAAACTGAACCTTGATGCAAAAACCTGGTGATTTTGCTCTTTTGATTTAGTAGAAGTCTTATGATGCTTAGTTTTCAACTCACAATTCTGCCTATGCAAGTGCAGAATCTTTCGAACAGGAATGTGCTGAAGAAGAGGCCTGGCAACAAATGCTGGGCTCAGCAGACCCTGTATGTACTGGGGAAATAGCTCAGAAGTCTGCTCATGTTGGGTAATCAGAACTAAATCTCCTGTTTTATATCTCCTCCCATTTGTACTGTCCCCAGATAGCTACAAAAGGAGATGAGCTGCTGTTTACCACAAGTAAACTTCCTCAAGTACATGGAGTTGGACTGGTGAAAGAAGTGGAAGGTAATCTATCTCAGTGGTTTAAAGAATATTTTAAAGGAAATATTTTTTATTGGTAGAAAATTAAAGTTGAGTGACTGATGGTATTGAGTTATCCTCTAGAGAATTAAAATTAATCATAACTCAAATTTTGTAGTTAATAATTAATGGGAAAGCAGGACAGAAAACAAATACATTGTTTTATATATAGCTATATATATTTATACATATATATTTTTTGCTCCTCTTGATACATATTGAAGTGGGAAATAGTAATTGGTAGGGAGCAGCACACAACCTGGAAATCATTGTTTTCCTCTGTGGGGTAGAAAAGCTTAAGAAACATAATTTGAGAGAAGAAAATGGATGGGGGGGGGGGCAGGATCTCACTCTATACTATTATTTTACTGGTACAGTATTCTGTAGGGTACTGTAATGTATCTAGAGTCAAAACCGTGGGAGTATGCAAGTTATTTGTTTATAAACTTCTGTGTATTGTGCAATTTAGCACATTACAACAAGTATTCTGAGTATTTTGAAGTTGTTTACAGTGATTTTAAGTGTAAAGCCTTTTCAATTTACAACTTCAGAGCATGCTCAGTGGATATGTGTGTTCCTATAACATCACTGGTAGGATATTGCTCAGTGAAAAAAATAGGATCATGTCATACTCTTCTAAATGAAATAAAAACAAACAAATATGGGAATTGTTTTAGGGGAGCAGATAATCAGTCCAGTATTTTTTCTAAGATTTGTCAGTTTTCCCAGACAGAATACCTAATCCCTTCCACACCAACAGGCGATGAAACAATCTCAAGCCAAAACTTGACTATGCATGTATTCATATGTAAAAACCACTACAATGAATTGCCTTAAAGTTCATGTAAAAATGTAAAATTGGTATTATAATCATGGTCATGTCATGAAAACCCATAGAGATGTTAAGAGGTTCTTCTAGAAGCTGATTAAATTCAGCAATGAAACAGAAGTAAGGAGCTGAGCAGCTGGGAATTATGTATCTGGGATATGTGGCTTGTCTTCAGAAGGAGAAATAGGAGTAAGGAGCATGAGGCAAGCAGTCAGTGTCAGTCGCAAGTTACTCCTGTATTGTGCTTTTGATTTGTTTTGAAGAAATGTATCAGGAGGCTGTTCTGAGGAATAACGCATGCATGGTGACTACTGCATGTTCCTTATTCTTTGCTCAACAGTGGGCTTCAAACCAAGGAAGACTTGCAAAAATGCAAGCTGTTTGGAATTGGTGTGAAATCTGCACTACAGAGACGTTACTCATCTTTACGGAAGTTCTTGGCAACTCTAAAGTTACTCATATGCAGTAATAAACTAGCAAAGTAGTAGAATTAAATGAACATTAGATGTTCCTGAGTTTGAACATTAATCTTTTTCTTCTCTCAAGATCATTTCCATTGTTGACATTTGAGTTTAATGCATAATTGACTGCTTACCAGAAAAATTCTATATCTTATAATTAAATAACCAGCAGGCACTGTGGTGGTTGGTTATATTTGGCAAGGAATATTGATGAGAATTTCTTACTGTAACAACATGCATGTGTATAAAGTTCAGCAACATGAGTTCTTTGTCTCTGAACATTGTACAATCAATATTCTATTACTGCAGTGTGAACTCTGCTGCATTGTAGCTAGATTAAATGTGAAAGATTCAAGAATGCAACAATGGAAGGTATTCTGATTTCTATATCTAAAATATATATAAGCTGTTTATTTCAGTAATAACTCTACTCTGATACCTGTTGCTCCAGATACTACTGATGTAATTTCATTTAACAGCAGTGCTGAAAGTTTTATTTTAATTGGGATTTTCTTCAGTAATAATTTCAAAGCATCTTCATTTTCTTCTCGATGACTTTGTATTCTTACTGTTTGTTTTGTATAATGAAGATCTCCACAATATCAGGAGATCCATTAAATAGGTAGCTTGTATTTTTTTTAATCTGATATGATATTTGACTCAAACCAGACTGGCCATTTTGTGAAATGAAGTCTTTCTGAAAGTGGGATGAAATGCTCCTTCAGAGCAGAGGGAAGGGTGTGAAGCTATTATGGTACAAGTTGATGTAACATTTTGGATATCAGTAAAGTTTATGATAAGGTTTCCTCACAGTTCCTATCTGGACAAAATGTCCAGTACATAGCTAGAGAAAACCATAATGTGATGGGAAAAAGTTGGCTGACAGGTTGCCCTCAAAGGGTTGTAGTAATTGGAATTGCATCAGATTTGTGGCTTGTCAGTAGTGGGATTCCACAGGGCCCTGTTTTATGGCCAGTTCTCTTCAATATTTTTATCAATGATCTGGGTCTAGGACTCAAATGCATACTAAGCAAGGTTGCAGAGCTGTTGCCTCCCTCAGAGCTACAGAGGCCTCATGGATAAATATTAGCAAATTAGAGGGTGGGGCAATCACAGAAAGAGAAAAGCCTTCATGTGCTGTTCCCTGAAATAACTACTGTGACATCTTTTGTCCAGGATTCAAAACATCTCTCGTTTACCCAACCCACTCTGCTACTTTTGCTGAATTGAATTTTGAATTTATTTGGTCACTTTCTTTGGGGGATGGAAGTCAAGTTTGTCCACATGACTTTACAAGTCCTGATTTGACTCTTGCTTTAACTACTTTGTACATCAATTTCATTGGTGTTACTGAGTGGATGTCATACCGCTTTGCTCCCTCTTCTTTCCTAAATTCTGTGAGGAAAATATGGGAAAACAATATTTTTAGAGGAATCAGGATATACAGTTCTCTCTCTCATTTTTAAAGTGTCAAAGCACCATACCACATGTTCAGTATTTGAATGGATTTTCTTTCTAGGACCAGTGTTCAAAGAGGTCAGAAAAGATCATTTCTCTATGGGTGCTGACTGGAAGATAGCGTTTAGCCCTCACTGCTACCTTCATAGCAGTAGGAAAACACTGGTGAGGGAAGAGCTGTGCTGCAATGTTATGCTATACTAGAGGGTTTCATTTGTCGCAGAAGTGTCATAGGTGGGAAGACTGAAGTGACCTTAAAAGGTCTTGACTGCTGTGCCTTTTTTTTTCTGACCATTTGTCATATTTTGTAAGAGGCTTTAGAATACTAATCCTGTCCTCTGGTATGTGTGCAATCCTTCCTGCTGCACATCTAGTATGAATTCTTTCATCCGAACCATCAGTGCAAGCATTAAGTTGTTGAAGACTGAGGGCAGACCTCTAGGGAATCCATTGGCTGTACCATCTAATTCATGCTTTCTTAAAAGAATCAGGTGAGGCAATGTCATAAACCACACTGAAATCTAGTTATTTCAAAACTATTGCTTCTGCTCTGCGTATGAGAACCATAATTCGTGTCATAGGAAGAGAGCAGATCAGCTTATCTTGTTCTTGACTACTATTTATCATGCTGTTATTTTCGAGGGCTTACACACTGATTATTTCCTTCATCTTTTTCCTAAGGAAAAGCTGTTTGTCTTCTGCCTTCTTGCCCTCTTGATTTTTTTATTTTTTTTTTTAGCACCACATTTGCCTTATTTTATGGACTCTCTCTCCATTCTCTGAGATCTCAATGACAACAGCTAATGCTTCTGAGATTGCTCAGATACTATTTCACACAAGAGTGAGATTCATTAGGCACAACTGATGTGAAAAAAGTTGATTTATCAAAGTATCTGCTGCATCTAATGTCTTACTCCTCTTTCACTTGTGCTAATTGTATTAATTGCTTGACATAAGATGACATCTTTTCTTTCTAGGTAACATTGAATCACAAGTTGCTATTTTCAGCAGGGCAGGAAATATTCACCTGGGCTTCCATCTCAATCTTCTTGTTTTCTCTTGCTAGTGATATCTCATTTTGGACCTTGATCTTTGCAGTTTTTATCTGTAAAGGCTCTTATTTCAAACACTTCTATCAATTCCACCTGACTTACAGTTTCTATGTGATTTGATGCAAAGATCACAGAAGGATCAATCATTTTAGCCACCTACCTTCACTGAATTTATTCTGTCCCCCATGATGATATTGTTTCCTCTTCTTTAAAGAACATTTGACTTACTAGGTCTTAGCTATTAGTACTCAGAATTTCTTAAACTTTGCTTCATTTAAGTGTGTTGTCCTTAATTGGCTGGACAGTTCTGCTCGTCTGTCATTTTGTATATGCTTCCACCCAACCTCAATTTCACAAGCAAGGTAACATCCAATGCTATTTTTCCCTATGCATCTCTCTTTTAGAAGCTGTACTTGTTCATGGCTAAGTGAATTAGTTCACCATGTCTTTTGCAGTGATTAAATCATTTTAAGACTTTTTTCTCCTGGTTACTCACTATATTTATTCTATTAGTGTTTGGACATCAAAACTCACTTCTCATAGCTTCATCATGAATAAGTATACTCCGTAAATAGAGCCCTTCCCAATATAACCTTATGAGGTATTTGTTCTTTGTTGCGGATATGAAGCCCTTTCTTTTTGCCTACTTTTGAGAGGAGCATGCGATTTAATTTCTGTGCTCTTCACAGACAAGCATATTAAGGCATTTTTAAAAGAATCATTTGAATTGGAAGGAATATTTAAAGGTCATCTAGTCCAATTCCCCTGCAGTGAAAAGGGAGACACACAGCTAGATCAGGTTGCTCAGAGCCCGGTCCAACCTGACTTTGAGTGTCTCCAAGGACGGATATCCACCACATCTCTGGGCAACTTTTCCAGTGCTTCCCTTCCTTTTTTTTTTTTTCTACAGTGCGAACTTTTTTTCTTACACCCAATTCAAATCGCCCCTCTTTTAGTTTGAAATCATGTTCCCTTGTCCTGTTACAACAGATTCTGATAGAAAATGTGTCCCTTAAGTGCAAGGTGAAGTTTCCATGAAGAAACATAACCAAAGTTCCAAGAAACCTGATTACCCTTATGAGAATTGCCTTAAATTTGTGAGACACAGGGATTCGGTAGCCTTCTAAGGCTGTAATGAAAATACCTAGGTTTACAAGTATAGAAAACTGAAATACAGACTTTTTAAAAGAATAATCAGAATAATGACTGTGTTTTTAAAATGTTGGTCTTATTTTGTATAGCAGCACACTTACTAGTAATTAGAGTCAAGAGAAATATTAAAGATTTTGTTACTGTAGGAATGGAATGTTGTTTCTGCATTAGATATTGAAAAGGGGGAATTGATCTGAAGAATTAGAGCACAATATATTGGTATTTTTGTAACTTGTCCTTAGAAATAGCTGATGTGAAAAAGTAGAAATACCATATATGTTAGTAACATAAAATTTAGTTGCTGAATTATGTGATTAATTCTTGTTTGCAAAACTGCAATAGTATTTAAGTGTTGCAAATAGTATATGTATAGTATTATGGACTAGAAAGCATATTTTAGGGCTATTCTGTTTGGATAAGAGACCCTCAGCAGAAGGAAAACAGACTTAACAAACAGCAAAACAGGCAGGACCTCCACACAAGACTGGGTTGCCTTGCCCTGTGGGTAGGTTGGGATGCAACAGGCAGGCATATGAAGGTACTCCCCTCTACCCTCCTTCCAAGTTTATCTCTATTCAAGGATGAGCAGATGTCCAGAAACAGTGATCGAGTGTTGAATGAGCAAATGTGAGAAGTTAACTAATTAGCGATATATGCTTAGCTAGCAAAAATTGATGTTTAGCCAGTACCTGTACGTTTAGTTGAGTGTCAGGAAGATTGTGAACATGTAGCACTCAGCCAATGAGGAACCGGGGAGCAAGAGATAAGAGTTGAGTAATAGAGCATAAAAGATGTAACGCTGTTTTTTGCGTGCTCTCCTGCTTGCAGGATGCCCGCCTTTGCAATTGCAAATAAAATCTGCTTTATCCAAGATACCATCTTGATAAATTATTTGGATATTTCCAGCACTACTACCTGAGTGTTCATGATGCAAATAATGCCTTTTGAACATACTGTCATTTATTTATTTTTCCGTTTACTCAACAAAAGGCCAAGGAATATTTTTGTGCCCCTCATAGTGTGGCTCTTCTCTCCATATCTAACCTCATTTCCTCCCCAAAATTGCTTAGTTTTGTTTTGTGTACTTATGTGGTCTACTTCCAAGCATGTACCATCCTCTATACTATGCCTGTCTGCTACCTATAAGAGTATTAACTAGTTTTGGGCAAAATCATGCTGGGGCATTGAAGTAGTTAAATAAAACTAATACTTATGGGCTGGGAAACTACTTCCTTCCTCAGGACTTTTTTTGCAAGTGCAGTTCCAAGAAAACCTCTCATTAAGTTGCTGTTAGCTATGCAGAGACATTCTCAGGAAATCTGCTTTACTTGTTACTACGGAAACTTTCTGAGTTCAGATTTTCAAAACATTTTACCCAATGCATAATTGAAAGACAATGATTATTACACCTGAGTGAAAAATTTAACAAGTTGTTATTTAAAAAAAAAAAATATATATTCAACAGTATCACTGTGCATTCCATAACAACACAAATAAAAATGTTTGAAGAACAACGTGTGTTTAGAACAACAGTTGAATACCAGGAGAAAACTGAGTTCTAACAGCTTTTTTTCCCAGGCCTTGTTTTAAACAAAAATGGATAGTGCTCTGAAAGACAGGTTGTGATATTTATGCAGGGCAGTTAAACAAAAATGACCTTTTAGATTTTGCATTTCTATCTCTTACATGAGTGATTCAACTCTGAGAATTTGGGTTTTAAAAGTTTATGTAGAATTAAATGAACAGGTGCTACTTTTAACAGTCTTATTATTTAGTATTTCATGTTATATATTACTTAGTATTTTATTCTTTTTTTTAGCTTCAAGAAGTTTGTTTTTTGATGCATTATGACTGAGAATAATTTTTTTAACTGCAGTGGAGCCTAAGAGATACAGATCAGTGCTATGTACTGCCTGATGCAGCATGCTGTTCTCAGCAGTTGTTTTGATTCCATGGAACTATGTCCGAAGGTTAACAATGAGTGTAAGTCCTGAGTGGAGTACATATTTCTGAGTACCTGTACATACTGTGCTGTGCTGTCCCTGCACTTGAAGAAGAAAGCTCTCATTGCCATATTCTCTCTTATCCATGACAGACAATCTCAATTTCTCACCTGTTTATGACTGGGAGTGTTATGGATTATGATTTTTTTATTGCTAAGGGTTAAAGCTATGTGACAGGCTTGAGCTAGTCTAGAGGTTTGGTTATATCTCCAAAGCAGTTCCACTTTCTCATTCTGCCTCATTTTCCTCTCTTTCACTCTTCGCCTTGCAGTCTTGACCTCTCTGTTGAACTGGCTCTGAGCTTCCTCTGATCTTGCTCCAAGCCAATGCAAACTTGCTCAGTAGAAAATCAATCTAGTGGAACAGGGAAAAAAAAAAAAAATCCCTTCTGTGTTAGACATTGGTTACTGCTTGTGCTGTAGAGGTAGAACTGTGGGGATAAGGAAGATGACATTCAGAATGTGTGTTTGCATACATACATGGACTTCTTTTTTGATCACAGTAAATATTAAATGGGCTCATCTGCATCATGTAACCTCCACACTTGGAACTGTTTTAGATGTATAGACAATTTACTTAAGGGTAAGTGCATCAGCTGAGCAGCAGTAAGATGCAATAAACCCAGCCATGGATAAGACCTTTGTCTAGCTCCATTTATTTGAATAATAACTCTCTGGTAAGTGCAACGCTTGAACTTTGGTCAGGTTACCTCCATTGAAAAGTGTTTTTGGATTTGTAGACTTTGGTCAGCAGAAAAATCAATGGATAAATTCCAGTCTAATTCAGCTAACAGCCTTGTGCTTCAACTTAGATGACCCTACTGCCTAGACAGATAAAAATTTGTCACTGAAGACATTAGCCTTTTTCTATTGATTAGAGAGTGAACTTTGACCTTTAAATCTGGAGAACCAAAGGAAGTGCAAATAAGGCGCCTAAGGCTGGGTGATCGGATCCTACTCATTGAGCATTCGAATAAAGATAGAAGGGAAAAAAAAAGGCAAAAAAAAAAAAGGCCAAGTTTGGAAGGCTCCTCTGGAGATCACTTAGTTCCAAATTACTGCTCAAGGCAGGGTCTCCAAAAGCAGGTCAGATCTTGAATGGAATGGTAACTTTAAAACTTTTCTGTTTAACTTGTTCCGTTGTTATTTAGCATTGATTTTTACTTATCTTATGTTTAAATGTACTTTCTTGTACTTTGGTGTGCTCTCATTGACTCTTGTCCTTGGCAACACTGAGTCTGGCTGTATTCTTTACTCTCTGCCATCAGGTACTTATGCACCTATGTTGTGATTTTATTTCTAGATCTGCGTCCATGGCAGGAAGACAGCAGGCCCACAAGCTAATCAGCCCAAAAAGGGGAGAAAGGAAGCGAAAGGGGAAGGAAAAAAAACCCACAAAAAAAATTGCAGCAATGTTTGAAGGAGGAAAACAAATGTAGTTCACTAATTATAATAGTGAAAATGCAAGTTAATTGGGATTGATGCTAACATATCAAATAAATTTGAGAGTTTCTGGAAACTGAAGTTCCTACTCTGATCTGCCAGGGAGCAAAGAGATAGTCCAGTGACTTCCAGTCAGTTTTATCTTTCTCTCTCCCCAGAAGATGGAAATGAAAAAGCAGTCTTCTCTTCTGAGTCTGGAGCTGCAGCATTAACTCTTTATTTCCTAGTGCACTGCATATTATTATGATGTGGAATACCAACAACAAATAGCAAAACTGTGACAACCTAATTCATAAGTTCCTCAGAGCCTTCTCTTCTCCAGGCTGAACAACACCACTCTTCTGTGTTGGAAAGTTGTCACTGCAGCACTCCAGAAAACTTCTGGATTGCCTGTGCCCTGCTGTAAAGTCCCTCCAGCTGGTACTGGGGTTATTCAAGTACCCCATGAGGACAAGGGCTTGTGACTTTGTCGAGTTTACTGAAGAAGTAGTCTTAACATCCTACTTCCTCCTGATCAGGTATTCTGTACCACAACATCAATAACTTTGTTTAGATAACAATATTAAAATAGGTAATTTTATTGTAGTATGGAAACATTTTACGCATTTCTAGAAAAACAATCGTTCTAATCAACTAGATATTAATGAAGAAAAATTGAATAATGGTATAAGGGTAGCACAAGCAGGTAAGAGGCCCTGAATAAACCATCTAATTTGAGTGTAATTTTTTTTACTATATGTCATTATAATATAACCTTAGTATATCCTAGCTACATTGTTGATATTAATATTTTAAAAGAAAACTTTTCAGGGCAAGGAACATGTCTTCCTTTGTGTTTTGTATGATAAGTAGGTTGTTGCTGTGAAGTATGAATAACTGCTTAGTGGCCTCAGCAAAAATGACTGAATTTGTAGAGTAAATTTATGTAAACTCTACTTGTCCTTGAATTTTTTCTCATTTAAATATGTACGCAAGATACTCTACAGAGTTCAATGCAAATGCATATGCAGTGTTTAAACAGTGGCATAATAGAAGATAAAGGCAAGGAACTAGGGTAAGAGCAGTAAATTTAATGGAAAAAGGTAAGCTATATGACACAGGACAATAGAACTAGGACGATCGAATACTATACTAGGAACATAAGATTTGATAGGTGGGATGTGGTTAATGAGGCTAGACTTCGTAATTGCAAAACTAAAATACTAGGACAGCACAATGGGTAAGGAAGTAGGACAACAGTGATTGAGATGTCTTAGCAGGAAGGCTAGTAATTCTTCATTGTGGCACTAATAATCCTTGATAGGTATTGCATCAGAATTCATTCAGATTCAAAAACTTTCTCTCTAGTTACCTGGTTTGTGTGGCTTTTATTTCACTCTCCAGAACAGTGGTACTCTGTCAAACCAGGAGCTCAAGTGAAGACGAGTTGGTGCAGGCAGGGCAGCTCAGCTGCAGCCAGCAAGGCAGGCTTGGGGCTCCCTGGCAGTGCAGTGGAGTGTCTCAAAGCTTTTCAGTGCTGTTGGCTTCCTCAGAGCATGTGATTCAGAGCCACCCAGCAGAAATGAGCTGGGTTAGCACAATGACAGTATGTGCTGGTGAGTTTTTTCTTTAAGGCTATCAAGATTCAAAACAAGCTTCCCTGAGGACAGAAGATCATGAAGGTGGATATTATTGCAAATGAAATTATATGAGTGACATTTGCTGCAAAAGGCAATGCTAAATAATCATCTCCTTATCTCTAAAAACAATGAAGAGCATATGTTATTGTGTGATTAACAACTTGGTTCTGAAAAATCACAGGTGAGTTTCTAAGGGAGATTGCTGAGGTTTTTTCATATAATTCAAGAAAACAAATTTTCTTAGATTTATAAAATTTTGCGGTATTAAAGCCCAGCAGTTTATTGTGTGTTAAACTAGTAGAACAGAGCATTCAGTTTTATACTTGCATTAATCTCCATTGCAGAAGTATAGGAGAACTGTGTGCGTGGAAAGGCAAAAGCTATTGTGAATACTGCAGTACCATGCAGTGATGTAAAAAGTCTCATGTGATTTGATTAGGGATCTAGTTAAACACAGAGGGATCTATTTTGGTATATGTGAATATCAAAAACATTGAAAATAAAGCTTGGAAAAAAACCCTGAAGATAAGAGCGTTTTCCATCCACCTAAGCTGGCTGCAAAAATGAATTCTTGAGACTTCCTGTTTCCAAAAACACTGAGCATACCATTAAGATGGACTCTTGCTTTATCTTGGCTCTCTGATCTTTTGTGTTTTTCCAACATCAGAATACAACAGAAATAAAATGGAAATTAAAAGTTGAAGTTAGAAGAATAGAATAGAACTCCAAACCAAATAAATCTGGCATTTTTCATGCTGTCAGTCTCCAATTCCCTTTCCTATGCTGTTACACTGTATCGTTCTAATTAAAA
>JAOWBP010001760.1:51890861-51906397 GCA_028571105.1 Tragopan temminckii | reverse complement strand
ATGAGAGGAGACTTCTCCCAAACTTTCTAGCTACTACAATATTGAGAAGATGGCATGCCCTTAAGACAGAATTCTGCTACTTTTACCTCATGTTTTACTTTTACCTGGCTTGGGCAGGGTGGTTGCTCACATTTACAGCCTTTTCTGAGAGATTACACTAAACTCACTGTATGCTTACTCAGTCCCTAGGGGAGAAGCAGGTGGACTTGCAGGCCTTTGCCCATGCAGAACCTCTTGCAGTAACAGGTGATACAGGGATGATGCCCATGATTCTACAAAAGCAAGAAGAGAAGTAGTTCCAGCTCTGAAAGTGAGACGAGGTATAGGATTTAGGAGAGATGAAATGCAGTTTGGTATCCTCTCTGGGCTCTGCTTAGCAGTTGCTATGCTTCATTGTTCACTCTAGGATTCCTATCTTCCGTGGTTTTCTCTTGAGCATCTGAAGAATGTACTTTACCTGTTGTATAGGTTTAACTTTAAGAGTATAGTGAATATACGGATTTCTTATGACTGCATGGATTTTGAACTTTGAGCTTCTTTTTGAAGCTCAGAAGCGCATGTAGAATGAACTCTTATTGCTGGCAACTGTCTTCAGCAATTCCTACAGATATAAAAGGACTTGAGGATCACAGGGGGAAAAGAGGAAAGAAATTCAGTCCTTCTTTCGGAGCTGTGCATCTTTAATTCCCTTTGATCTTTTTGCTCAGTATTTGATTAAATGTTTGGATGTAGTCTGAACTACCTAATCAGAGGCAGTTCATAATAACTCTGTATTACTGCGATGTGGTTCAATCTTCCTTTGTAGTCTTGCAGACCAGGATATAAGGACTTGGAGTTGGAGTCATTCATAAGTGAGAGGATATATAAGGTCAGTTTCATGCTGCTTTTAAGATTTTCAGAGGCAACTCTCCAGGTACAACAAATTCTGTATCTGTTTGCTGAAGCAAATTGACAGAGTAAAAATAATGTCTTGTTATTAATATTCACAGTGGTGGCTACAGGGGGAGAGTACTTCATACTTGTTAGCCAAGACTAATGCTGACAGAACATTTCAGATACATAGGTACTCTAACCACAGCCTCAGATGCAGATAACCTTGATCTGAACAGCTCTCTAATGTCAGGATTTTTTTTAATCCTGCTGTGACTTTCACAATGATTTTCTTTTTCATAATGAGTCAGACCCTCATTCTAAAGATAGTTCCAGATGTAACTTCCTACCTTGCTGCTACTTCTCAGTTATCAGAAATAGGTTTTAAATCTAGAGATTTAGGCTATACTTGTGCTGCTGAGTTAAACAATGGTACAACATTCACAGACAAAAAGGTCCCTGGCACTGTTTTTGCCCATGATAGTTAGCATTTTCTAAATCATTGTCCAGGTAAGTGAGGGACTTAGAACAAGCCAAGGACTATGCTCGTTGTGGCAGTTTGGATGACCTTTGTTTTGGAGGCTAAGTGAACTTAATTGCAGAGACATGGCTGTGTTTTGCCAGTTGTTCTTAGGGACAGAAAATGTTCTGGCATGTTTCCTTTACTAGTATGGATATAGCCTTCAGGTTTTTGTCTTTGGTCTTGTTAGGAAATGTTTTCCTTCAGATGAGGCAAAAAGATAAATCGCTTTATCTATTCATTTATGACTTGGAACTAAGTAGAAGCCAGTGATCTCATGGAACTTTTCAACAGAAAAACAGGAAGGATCATGTTAGATACACGAGCTCTTCATCTATGCAGGCAGTATTTGAAAGGTGAACTACTTTTCTCAAATCACAGTAACCTTGCTGTTTGGCTCTCTGCATTTAAGGGTGATTTGCCATATTAGAAGCATGACATGCCAACGAAAGAACTTACTTCATTCTCTTTTGGTCAGTTTTTGTGCTAATTATTTGTTGCCTTTGTTGAAAATTTAATTCCAAAATGAAGATAATCTTTCTGAGTATTCTCCTGAGAAAACTTTCTTAATGCCCAATACCTACTGATGTTAAGCTAGAGATGAAGATCACTTGTTATTTTCATAATAAAGAAAATACTGGTGAGACATTTGTATTTGCAGCCCTAAGGTATCACAGGGCCAAGCAGAAAATCATACCATATGAAGTACTGAATTGAAACTATCAAATTTAAATTCACCTTTCCTTTTTAACTAAAAATTGTGGTTATTTTTGCGCTTTGTAGAGCCGTATTGGTCTCACTGGTGTGAGGGAAGCACAGGCCCATGTCCTGAGAGGCACTGGAGGAGTTTGTCCTTATTGCTTGAAAATGGTGATGGACACTCCATGGATGGTACTTTGACCCAGCTCATTCCATGGTGGAGGGAGAGCTGTGGCAAGCTGATGTGTATCCAAGGTACAATTCCTATCTAGAGGAATCTCTTATGATGAGATTACAGGGTGTCTTTATCTGCAAAGACTCAGTCTGAAACTTCAGGGCACATATACTAGTGTGCGGAAGGGAAAAATGGCATGTAATTACCAGAAAAGCTTTGGGTCACATAGCCCACTGCTTTATCAGCGTGATTATAGTTCTTGAACATCAGTCTTGAACAGATTGACTGGCCCAAATAAGAAGGCTTCTACCCTTTCTATCTGGGGGGTTTTCCATTGTCAGAAGAGTGTTCCTGGTAACTTCCATTTGATATATATTTATACCTCTTTTAATATTAGCCTAACTTTTTAAAACTCTTTTTATCCCACACCCTTCAAAGGAGAGACATCAGTCTCACTTTAAAACCAGTCACATCTTAAATGTGGACTTAGTAGATCTGAATTTCACATCCTGTGTCATCACATAGCTTGATATTTCATAGGTAGCTCTTCATCATATTGTAATCTTTTCTAGTTTCCTATTATGTACAGTTAAAAAGTAGATCACATGGGATGCTGGACCTGTTCAAACAAGCCTAGTGGTATTTTAATTCAGCTTTATTTATGGGGAAACTAAACACATTGGTTTAAATCACGAGGTTAATGGGAGTAGTTACAGTTTTCAAATTTGGATTGCACACATTTTCCTCTTTGTTCTGACATTTTCTTTCTTCTTCAAAGCACCCATTTCTGAATGGCAAAGATAATAATAGGTTAATCCCTTTTCAGCTGGCAAGATAAGCAGGAAATTATCAGAGAAATGATCAATTTAATCAAATATATGAGTATGTAGTGGAAAGACAGAGGTCTGCACTGCAGTTTAGCCAATAGCCCACATCGGTATCAAGGCAGCATTGTGTTGAGCAGCAGCAATCCCACTGCAGAGCTTAGAGCTTCAATTTGATTAGTGATCTGGTGACTGAGAATGGGGCAGGAACAATTAAAGCTCTTAACACTTTTATAATATTATAAAACACTTTTCATCATATTTGAAAAGTCGTGGTTGTCAGGTGAGGTCCTGGGTGACTGGAAAAAAGGTCATGTCACTCCCATTTATAAGAAAGGGAGCAAGGCGGACCTGGGGAACTACAGGCCAGTGAGTCTCACTTCTGTGCCTGGGAAGATGGTGGAGAAGATCCTTCTGGATGACATGCTAGATCACGTGAGGAATGAGCGTGTGATCTGAGTCAGACAGCACAGCTTCACCAGGGGAAGGTCGTGCTTAACTAATCTGGTGGCCTTCTATGATGGAGTGACAGCATTGGTGGACAAAGGGAAGGCGACTGATGTCATTTATCTGGACTTGTGCAAGGCCTTTGACATGGTCCCCCACCACATCCTTATCTCCAAATTGGAGAGATGTGGATTTGATGGGTGGACCACCTGGTAGATAAGGAATTGATTGAAAGGCTGCAAAGGGTAGTTCTATGGTTCTACATCCAGGTCGAGGCAGGTAATGAGCAGTAACCCCCAGGGGACTGTCTTGGGACTGGTACTCTTTAGCATCTTTATCAATGACATCAATAAAATGAAATTGAGTGCACCCTCAGCAAGTTTGGTGATGACACCAAGCTGAGAGGTGCAGTTGACACAATGGAAAGTAGGGATGCTATTCAGAGGGACCTCAACAGACTTGAAAGGTGGGCCTGGGTGAATCTAAAAGGGTTCGACACAGCTAAGTGCAAGATTTTGCACTTGGGCCGGAGGAATCCCAGGTGTACATACAGACAGGAAGGAGAAATCCTTGAGAGTAGCCCTGCAGAGAAGGACCTGGTAGATGAAAAACTTAACATGAGTTGGCAATGTGCTCTTACAGCTCAGAAAGCAAATGATATCCTGGGCTCCATCAGAAGAGCGGTGGCCAGAAGGGAGAGGGGCGTGATTGTCCCTCCCTACTCTGCTCTTGTGAGGCCCCATCTAAGTACTGCATCCAGGTCTGGGGTCCCCAGTACAAGTAAGAGAGCTGTTGGAGAGGGTCCAGAGGAGAGCCACAAAGATGATCAGGGGCCTGGAACACCTCTTCTATGAAGATAGGCTGAGGGATCTGGGCTTGTTCAGCCTGGAGAAAAGAAGGCTGTGGGGTGACCTAATTGCAGCCTTTCAGTACCTAAGGGGAGCCTACAAACAGGAGGGGAGTCAACTTTTTACAAGGGTAGATAATGACAGGACAAGGGGAAATGGTTTTAAGTTGAGGGAGGGAAGATTTAGGTTGGATATTAGGGGGAAGTTCTTTAAGGAGAGAGTGGTGAGGTGTTGAAACAGGCTGCCCAGAGAGGTTGTGAATGTCCTGTTCATGGAGTTGTTCGAGGCCAGGTTGGATGGGACCCTGGGCAGCCTGGTCTAGTATTAGATATGGAGATTGGTGGCCCTGCCTACAGCAGGGGAGTTGAAGCTTCATGATCCTTGAAGTTCCTTCCAACCTAAGCCATTCTATTATAATGAGAAATAGTAAGTATCTGTAAGGGTTATACTGATTGTGCTCAATCTATCTAATAGTACTTTCAGTCTCCCTGTGCAAGTTTATGGGGTTGCTCCATGTTGATCCATGTGTTGATTTAAAAAAAAAAATACGACAGTGAGCTAAGGATATGTGTGTGCATATATTAAAATCTAATGGATGTTATAAAGCATTCTTGCATGAAATATTAAATTCATGATAAGAAAAAATGCTCGTGGATGCTAAGTCTCTGAGTTTTAGCATATGTGGTGTGCTCACCTCCTTCTCTTTTTGTCTATTCACATATGTAGTTCACATGCCTAGAAATGATTGATTTGCCACTTAAACGTGGTTGTGATTTCAGTGTTAGCTATCTTTCTGTTCCCCTTCTGTGGATTTGTCTTGAAAGTGTTTACTTTATTTATTTATTTATTTAAATCTGAGAGTGGCTAGTGCACTCAAGTTGTGCTAGGGTAAAAATCTAACCCAAACCAGGCCCATTGCTTCCATCTCCAGAACAAGTATGTGAGGTTACTGTTGTACCTCAGTTAGTTCCTCACTCCCTGTATTTCCAACTAGTTTTCAAGAACTTTCCTCAGTTCCAAAACCCTGTGATTTATTTTGTCCAGAATCCTCCTTAATGCAGATAGGAGTAGAGAAAAATCAGTATGGAAAGGGTCTTGGAAATAGCTATGTGAATATTTTCCCTAATCTAATCTCTGTGCTTCTCTGTGAGTGAAGTTGTGTCAACTTCCCTCAAATAAGTGGATCAGAACCTACTGAAAACTCCTGAGAAAGGATGCCTGCCAGGGGTGCCATTGCCTGACCAACCTTTCCAGGACTCCTAAAGTCTCTTTGTCCTTTCTGTATTTGCCCTCCCACTATTTTTAAATATTGCCTCACTCAGTTCCTCCACGTGGTGGCCCCTGTGCTAAACTGGCTTAGGTAATTCCTGCGCTATAAGAAGCTGTACAAAAGAGGCTCCTCCTTTTTTGCACTAGGCTCTGCTGCCTATATACGGTGCCTGCACAGCTCAGGTATCTAACAGTGTGAGGCTGACAGCTCAAAGTTGTTTGGGTAGTGATTAATACATCTCTTTCCCCAGCGTTGCTTCTCTGATTGAGTTGTCTCTCAGTGCAGAAGCTCTTAGTAGGTTATGGATCAAGGTTAGATATTTGGGAAAGTGTCCAAGCTGAGGCATGCAACACTGACTTCAGTGCAAGATGCACATACCATTTTCAAGAAAGCTTCCCAAAGCATTTTGTGAGCCATACTTTGCCTGTGAGGGTGTCTCTGGACTCCCCTCGCCTTATTTTATGAAGTCACATGCTGATGGTTTGTCCTAGATCATGCCACTGTGTGAAAAGAGAGAGCAATTGGCTCATCCTTTCATCTTTCTTCTTTTGTTTGTTTTCTTTTCCTACTCTTCTCTTCAGTGACATAAATTGATAGTCTCTTGCAGAAAGGTAATAGCATCAGGTAGCTGTAGTATCATTTGATGTTCCAAAAGCCTTTGATTATCTGGCAGCAGTTTAAAGCGCAGCTCTACACTGAAAAAATGATCTTAAAAATGGCACTGTGGGGTTCTGTGCCTGTCATCCCTAAATCATTTTCATATCAAATGCCTTCAGTGTGCAGTGAAAAAGGTGCTTATTTTTTTTCTTGCCTGTCAGCCCCTGTGAACTCAGCCTGGACTTGAAGTTCACACTGGGTTCTTTTCTTCTCCCATGTAACTGTCAGCATCTGAGCACACCATGGACCAAATTAAGCCTTCAGCTACACCACAGTAAGTCTATGGTGTTTGAACTGGTGCTGTACTGCCACTTGTAAAGCCCTGTCTTTTCTGCAGTTTTGCTCTGGTGGCTGGAACATATTAATTGGTTCTGTTGATGCATGAAAACAAGAAATATAAATCATTTCCCTACATTTCTCCTGATTTTTGGTACGTGAACATGGGTGGAAAGCACACACTTAAAATTTTTTTTGTCTCTAAATCAGACTGCACTTGTTACAGGTCTGTGGGGAGAGAAGATCATATTTTTTTTTTTTACAAAGTATTTTTCAGGTAAAAATTTTACTCTGAAGAAGAGTAAATCTACTTTTCATATAACATTCTTAACTAATTTGCTTTACTTTCTTACTTTGCATATGTCATTCTCGCTCATCATGAGCTACTCAGTCTTATTTTTCATGTTGTTCGTGTATTTTTTTTGTAGGTCTCTCTAAACTTGTCACAGAATACACTTCTTATCTGATGACTATGTTCTCCCATCTCTATGCCAGTTGAAGATTGTTTGCTTTTCAAACTGTGCTATGCTTTATTTCAAATAATCATAAAATCACAGAACAGATAAAAATCATGCTTTGTACATGTGTATATATATGCAGCAGCATATTTTACATGTTGTGTGTGTTGTAATAGCTTTCTGAAGATGTTGTTTTCACAGACCAAAGTCCCAATATTCAGCAATAGTAAAAAAACAAAAACAAACAAACAAAAAAAAACCCACAAAAAAACAGCAGATCCCAGTAATTGTATTTTATCAGTTAAAGAGATATAGGGAAGGAAGTGCATGCAATTCAAAGTAGTTTTGATTTATTGGCCAACAGTTTGACCGGTTTGCATGAAAGAAAGAAGTAGGAGTTCTTAAAAATCAATTAATTCCAACTTTCTAAATGAAAGGTTCCAGTAGTCCTTATTTCACTGCTTGTTTCCAGGACAGCCAGCTGACTAAGATGAGCTGACTAGTTCTCTACCAAACTGCCTGTACTCAAGGCATTGCTCTTTCATAGAAGAGCCAAATGAGCCCTGAAGAAACCCACCACTGTGCTTGCATACAAAACTAATACAACATACAAGCATAAAAAGAAACAAAATGAAACAATTTCCGCAAACCATGCTTGCTTTGAATTCTAGAGGTTTAGTTTTGCTTAATTCAACAGACCATCTATGGTGGCCTCCAGACTGCCTGGCTTCCCGAATAGTTCTTTGAAGATGGGTCCAGGCTCCCTTTGAGCATGTGAGATTAATTTGTGAGTGTATTTAGTAGCACTTCTTTTAAGTAATTATCTGAGGAAATGCCTGTTGGTTAATATTGCCCAGTGTAAGGTGGGGAAAGCGACAGAAATTAATTGGCTTATATTAAAGACACTGAAAACCGATGGGGTCCAAATTTGTAAAGGAGCAATTTTCCTAGACTGTGCTCTGTATTGGCTGGTCCAGAAAACAAAAACAAAAAAATACCAACGAAGCACAGAATTTGTTAAAAGGAGTGTAGAGGGATAGTTTAGACTTTGTTCTGCAAATTTATGTCTGCTACTGTTTTCTTCCTTACTTCTCCTGAACAGGTCTTTTACATCTGTGTTGATAGCAATAACCCAGGCACCTGTAAGTCCAATTTCAACAGTACAAATAGAAGTGATAGAACTTCATCATGTAAATGGCTGCTGAAGGGCACTGTTAATGGAGGTGAGTTCTGTCACTCTTTGCACCTTCATTGCAACGTGGCTCCCAATCACTGTTCTTCCAGCAGGAAAACAACAAAAATGTAATTGGAAACTGAAAAGGTCCATCCCCAGGATATTTCATGAGATAGTATGGAGCACTAGAGAAAGGTTTATGTTCTATGCCACTTCTCTGGTAAAGACTTGCATAACTCACTTGTGGCTCCACCACTCCTGAGCAAAGCACTCATCCCAAATGCACGGCTATAAAACCTTTATAGTGCCTTGCAAAGCGTGATATACTATAAAGTTTTTATATCCACGCATTTGGGATGACCATATTACATCATCACACATTTTCCCCGTAAAGATTTAGGCTTACTGCTGCTCTAAGCCAGCTAACATTTACAGATGGTCCCTGGAATAGCTAGAAGTTCCCTGCTACATTTCATTTTTTTTTTTTTTTTGTTGTCAGCATAAATTTAATGTACTCCTTTTGTTTCATTAAGTCCCAGAGTTAGGCTGCAGGGGAAGTAGAGTAGTGTGGTCAATACACAACTGGATTTGCTTTCTAGTTATATCAATCACATTGTCTCACTCCATTATTAAACATTTATGCTGTGGTAATGTTTACACAGTACAGCTGATATACAAGCGCAGATGCAACAGCAATGTGTGTGGCATGTATCACAGGATCTTGTTTGTATGCTTCTCAGCCCTTGGGGAATCTATAAAAGATTTCATTGTGTTAAGCAGCAATATAGACTAAAAGGATGCTTCCTGTCTCAGTCTTTGTTTAATCTCAGTTCTTTCCTTGAGTAGTTTTCAGCCAGATTAGTTCACTCTTCTGCCTTGTTATGACCATGTGAGCTGTTTCAGAGGAGGAAGACCTCAGGAATACAAACTGAAGTAAAAAATGAAGGACTCATCCATTCTTGGGTAGCACAAATTTACTTTGCTCAGCCACTTATGGCACTGCACCCTCCAACCATGTTTCACCATCCACAGAAAGGGAATAGCGCTGCTGAATCACTGGATAAATTAGGTTGAGATAAATTGCAAAAAGGCTTTTTTACTATGTTGAATGCAGGGGTGCATATACAACTTTAAATTCAAGAATGGCTTTTGGGCAGCTAGACAGTGCAAAATATATGAAAAGGTTAAGGATTATGTAAAGAAATGTTTGTTTGAGCAAGGATTATACGCTTAAAGTTTATCAGGATGTCTGAAGTGCCTTGGAAAATATGAACTAGCTGTTGTGAGAAACACAACAATTTTAAAATCAATAGCTTTTATTAAAACAGGAAGCCTTTAAATATTACTACTTTAAATATATTTCTTTTTTTAAAATTAAAGTTATTTTACAAGTAAATTATTTTCATTATTATAATTATTATTTTTTTGTAAATGCACATTTACAGAGCAAGAGTTGTTACAATTATGGAGAAAGAGGAAAGCACTGCAGATTTAGGGAAAAAAGAAATGAATGAGAAAGTTTCCAGATTTGAGGTTCAAGGGGAAAATAACTATGTATGGAAAGTATTTGGACCAGTCTCCTGAGATAATTAACATTCCTCAGTTTTTACATATAGTTTCACGAGTTTTATTAGCTTAAATATTGGTGCTGACTGAGGAGACGGGCTCTTTTGTGCCAAAATGCGTTAATCAGACAAGGTAGAATATGGCTTACTCCAGAGTTTTACTACATTATTAGATTTTTAAAATTATTTTTTCTTGTTTAAAGCAATCTTTCTCTTTTATTTATTTCCAGTTTTGATCTCATTATTAGAAAACTGGGTCCACAAGTTGGTTAATCCTTGCCTCTTGAGCTCTCCTTTAAAGCAGGTTTCAGTAGATTTTTAGAAGTACAACATCAGCTGAAAGTTGTAATTTTATGTTTGGTGATCATCAATATGCAAGGAAAGGAAAATAACGTCACTCATTGCAACCGTTCATTCACTGACATCTGTTTCTGACAGCAGGCAGAATCTGAGTTTCTGCCATACATGTTCAGCAGCTAAACAAATGGGAAAACTTTGACAATCTGCAGTGCTATGTTAGATACGGAAATTGAGTCAGTTCACCAGTACTTCACCAGATAGAATGCAGAGCGTGTTGTATTTGTGCAAGAGATAGAAAATGATCATCACTTTCTTATGAAGAATACAGACAGTCATCAAGTAGGTAACATCTGACATAATTGAATGAGTTATAGAAGGGAAAATTTGAGAGTTAGATGATTTCAGGCTGGAGACTTGTAAATTTTCACAGGATTAATAAAATGGATCACAAGTCATCCTTTGCTGTATGTCTAGAGCTGTATGGTGCTGAAGACTTTCTCTAATTGACGTTAGGTCTTAATGAGTAGTCCCTGTGTATGTTTATTTATGCTTTCAAGCTACCGTTTATATGTGCCTAGTAATGGTGAAAAATATCTTCCAGGTGCAGCATAATGTAAATGTGAAAGACGAAGCTCTGAGGGACAGAACTGAGCACAGCAGCTGACAGCTGCACATATGATGTCCCCTGCTGGAAAAGTTTAATACAGCCCACAATCAATTAATTACTTTCATAGTTTGTGGAGAGATTTGCAAAGGCTGTCAGGTGCAGTAAAGAAAGTCATTCTGGAAAGGCATAGATGGAAATGTATGCATTCCTTCTTGAAATAGCTGCTACCCTATATCTAAGATACTGGAGAGTATCTTAGCTTATGAGAATGAAAATAAGTTTGCATGACCTCATGTGCTCTTTTGCATTGTCCTTCATTTGACATTTATGTTGGTCTAAACTGAAAGTAATTTGAGTGTAGTTCTTTTCTGAGTAATATCTAGATGAAAAGAGCATTTTAGAGTTCACTGCTGTGTCAGTGAATTTCAGATCAAATCTGATCCAATTTACACAGAAAATTTAAAGACCACATAATCTGATGTAGACTTATTTATTTTGAGATGGGCATGGCATTACACATCATTGTACGTAAAAGGATCTGAATTCTGAGCCTGGAAAGAGAACATATGTGAAGTAGTATTCTCCCTTTCACCACTGTATTATTTATTGCTTATCCATCAACACTCTTTAAGAATGGATTTTGCAGACAAAATGCCCTGATCATTCTGCTTAGACTTAGCTAATTGTTCTGGTCCTGCTGAAAGGAAGAGGATGCTCATTCATTCACAGAGCACTCGTTCTAGCCTGATAAAAGGTTTAAATGTGTGCAAACACACAATTTGCAGGCTTTGCACGCATCTGGCTGAGCATCTAAATCTATAAACATTTATTCCTTCTTTTCAAACAATTTCTGGCTATGCAGCTTGGTCTGATCAGATATTCTCACTGAGATCATGCGAATGTCAGCCTATATGTAAGCATTATGGGTCTGAGATTCAGTATAGGACTTACCTATACACCAGAACCAAACCCAGTGTGCTACCTTTCCAGAACTGGCTAGTTTGTGTGCTGGGAATGAAGGGGATGCAGCAGTTCTCCATTGTGGAGGGGGCTAGGATTTCTCCATTTGAGCCCAAGCACAACAGAAAATAAGGTATGCGAGAGCTGAATCAAGCAGCTGATTTGGATACTGGCTGCTTTTTCACCAGTTGTTTTGGCCGAACTGTCTCCAGTAGAGCTCTGGCCTTGAATAGCTATTGTGGAATTGCATCTTTCGATTAACTCTCCAAAGGGATGCTTCATCCCTTGCTGAGAGACCACTTGTGAGGTCTCAGAGCAGTCTAAGCCACCACTTCCCCAACACCTGCAGCATAAGAAGAGTGCAGAAGTAGTCTAGAGAAAGCTACTGTGCCTATAATTCAAAACAACTTATTTTACTCTGACTTTGATTAAACTGACTTCTGTCAGCTTAATCAGACAAACAACTGGGAAAGGTAAATTTGCTGTTCAAGTGTTTATACAGTTCTTAATGATTTAGAAGGCTCTGAATGAAATACTGTTTGGATCAGTATCATTACAATAAATAAATATATACATAGATCTTAAAATCTGCAGACTCATCTGAATTTTCAGCTTGTACTAACCTGTGGTCAGTTTCTGGACTTCTGAACAGCATGGTCTAAGTTCTCTAGGTTTAATCCAATCTAGCACTTCCCTCATTTCTATTTTTTTGTTTTCTCTACTCATGCTCCTTCCTGTGCCATAGCCTCTGCTTTTTTGAAGTGATAGCCTTTACTGCTCCATTATAGTCAGGAGAACACCAACACTTTTCATCCACTCAGAGATATGACAAACAGGAATGAAAAAATCCCCATAGCAGCTTGCTGTAATATCCCATTTGTGCACTGCAGTGCTGCATTTCTGCTACTGTGCAGCACTATGTGAGTCACTAAATAGAACTAATTAATGTGATTTAGGTGGATGTCTGCTTAGCCAGCTATCACAGTTTTCTTCTCTCATCAGTGTGTCCAGGAGTCTTTCTGCACTAGGGTAGAGAACCAAGGGTCTTCTCTCTGCTCTTTGTAGCTGTGATTTGGCAAGAGGAAGGTAACTTACTGGATTTAGTGTATCTGATGTAAACATGTCTTTAAGTATATGGGAGACCTTGGGTGCAAAAGCAGTATGTGAGCAATGACTCTTAGTATACTATTTCTGGTTGCTAGGGCTGCATAAAAGCTACTTTTGGGGTTAATAGACTAATAAATTAGATGGGCCAGTTCAGTTTCTTGAGAGTTACTGAACTGAGAGGCCTCCAGGTAAACTTTCTTAGGTTGCTTTGGAGACAATTTTTGTTTAAGCTTTCACACTCTGTCCATTTTAATTATCATTTGGTTATCTTCCACTAGAGCTCATTTGTATCTGTAGTTTGGGATATACAACAAAAGTTTTCTGGACAATCAAAAGGCAGTGTCAAACACAAGGCTTTTCTGCTTTGTTTAGTCTGTTTTCTTTGTCTACATCCTGTTTTGAATATCTGCAGGACAAAGAGTTAGTCTGTCTGCAAAGTACTCTGCTCATTAATTCTTCCTATGTGACTATTTTCCTTTTTTTGTATTCTACTATCAGGACTTCCTCTTTCATAGGGAGTATTTCTGCCATGCTTACTTTTGACCTGCCACTGGCTAGTTTCAGCTGGTGACCTCTCAGCATTTTTTCCTTGTTCATTGTTTCAGTTTCAAATACCACTGTTGCAACCCCCCCCCCCTCAGCTGGACACTGGAAATGAGACTAGTAATTTTATTTGTTCTTTATAATGGGAGCCATTCTGAAATTGCCTTCAGGCAGCTTCTGTAATTGGCTTCATTGCTGTTTTCCTTCTCTGCTGTCTTTTTTTCCAGCTGCTTTTTGATATGGAGATGGAAGCAAGAACAGCAGACAGTTTTCATGAAGAGATATGTGGTGAAGTAGAGGTGTGTTGCTTTAGCTGTCTATTACTTTTCTCATGATTCTTATACTTGATTTGTTCAGTTTGTTCCTTCTCAATGTCATGCTGAGGTTTATCCTTTTTTTTCCAATGATTTACTGAAAGCTGAAGATCACAGTCTTGTTGGTAATCTTCTCTGAGACCTCTCCTGCAGATGTGGATCTGTTTTTCCCTGCTTGTATCCTTCTGTATTTATGTATACTGAATCTCACTGGCAGTGTTTACCAGAAGTTGTATTAAAACAGCACAAAAAGTTGTGATCTATTAACAATAATAGTGGCTTACATAGAATGACAGAACTGTTTAGTTTGCAAAAGACCACTAAGGTGACAGAGTCCAACTATCAACCTAACACCACCAAATCCACCACTGAACCATGTCTCTAAGTGTTCTCCACTTCCATGGACAGCCTGTTCCAACCCTTCACCACTCGTGTGAATAAATTATTCCTAATATCTTAATAATATGAGGGATTAAGACAGGAGAAACTGTGGAGGAATAGAATATGTGTACAGGAGACAGTTTAAGAGAAGTGTGATGTAATAATACAGATGTACCATAGGAGTATGGAGTATATGGTAGTGCATTTTCATGGAGATCTAGGTGATTTCTACATCACTAGAAGGAAATGCAGCACTGGTTTTGTGTTGATTTTCTCTTATTTGTTTATACTCCTTCACTGAGTGACTCAGAAGTAAGGGTGGGTCAGTGCCAGTAGATGGGGTCTGCTGCCTTGTAATGCTGAGGTTCTGTGACTAGAACATGTTAATGCATTTGAACACACTTTCAGGCTCTGCTAGCAAAGCCTGACAAAGAACTAGGCACACCTGGGGGATTAGTGGCCTCCCACTCTGTTTGACAATAGCTCCTATTAAGCTAAAGTAAACTAAGTTTAAGTTTAAGATGTTAAAAGCTGTGTGGTTCAGTTTCTCAGTATGCCTGAGAACATCTCTTATTGTAGCAGAGTGGCATTTGGCCCTTGAAATGTGTACAATAAATCAAAGTTTGTGTTACTGACATGGTAACAGCTTGACACTGCACAGACTGACATGATTTGTTGGTAAGTTCTCAGAAGGAGATGCTGCAGACACTGTGCTCAGACCTTCTTATTAACCTGTGTCTCCCAATGACATGATCCACAGCAAACAGTTATGGCATCTCAAGTCAGCGCCTCTGATGCTGTATGGTCTTTCTATCTCAGTCCCCAGTGTGTGATTTGGGAGTGTGTACATATGAAATGAAATCTATTGTGCTATGGTAGATCTGCAAACAGTGTTTGTTGTAACAATGAATATAAACAAAAGGGGGAAATATAGTGATGTGGCACGTCTAGTTTACATATAGTGCTGAAGACGAGCCTGCTTTCACATGCCTATGCGGATAAAAATGTTAAATAATGTGGTTTTAAAATGCCTTGGATTGTCTTAAACTGACAAAGGAAGAACAGTCACAGCTGCCAGGAGAGTCTAGCACTCTCATGTTAGTCACTAGTGCACCAAAAAAAAATAATAAAAGTATGATTATGTATTATAATAAAACTGGCCACCTGTGGGTGCCATCTGGTGGTGAATACTCTGATCCTGATCCAACAATGCATTTGCATGTGTGCTTATCTATAAAGCATGAACATCCCTCTGAAGTGTGTAAGCACATTACTAAATCACACATGAGCTGGTAGGCATGTTGAAAGAATGAATGCTAATGCAGATTCTTCCATGAAGATCCTCTGAATATTTGCCCTTCAAATGAGCTAAGGCTTATAACAATCTTGAGAAGACTTCTTGCTCGTGATCAAGAAGGCAAGGAGACCTGTTGTAAACTCCCAGGACACACAGGAAGACATGGAGACACTGGGAATAGAGTTCAGCTATTTGCATTCTCATACCTTTGCTCCAGGTGTGTCTCTTCATTCTTGTGAAAACT
>JAOWBP010001760.1:51875003-51890761 GCA_028571105.1 Tragopan temminckii | reverse complement strand
GACACTGGGAATAGAGTTCAGCTATTTGCATTCTCATACCTTTGCTCCAGGTGTGTCTCTTCATTCTTGTGAAAACTGAAAATAAGACTTGGAAGTGTTTGGGTTGTAATCACACAGATGTGTGCAGAGAGGGCTATGCTCTGAGGTGCATAAGCACAGCTCCATACCTGGGCTCTGGCATCCTTCTGCAGCCCATGAGTTCAGACACATGCTAACGAAGATTCCTAGTTTCAGTCACAGCTGGTGAAGCTTAGGGTTGCCCACAGCTGTCAGTGGAGATGTGAAAGTTCAAAGAAATACCTAAACACCAACAGTAGGCCCTCTCCCATCTGTGCTCAGTTCCTAAAAGATAGAGCTGGTGGGAGGTGCTGCTTCTCATTCCTGATCAGCACCCAGCCCAAGAGGGGGCAAGGTAATTTCCATTTCTGTTGAGAAGTGCTAAGGACGGCAGCCTCTGATGGAGGAACAGACACTTAGAGATTGGGGAGGAGGGCAGGGTGAGGGGCCTTGTCCCATGTTTTACCACAGAGGCTTTACAGCCTTTTTCTTTACAGTTGTGAGGTTTTTTACCTTGTATAAAGTAGGCATAATATGATGCAATCACATTAAAGCTAAGGAAAAGGCTCAGAATTTCCTTTTTTTCTTCACCTATAAAACAAAGTTTTATCTTAATTCCTGCTCTACACACATGAGTTAAGTATTCAGATGAAAGTTCTCGGTGTGGTTCAAAATGCTGTAAACCGGAAAGTAGTAGATATCATTCTCCCACAGAAAGCACAGTGGGGAATAAGCAAATAAAGTTGAAACAGATAAAGATCCAAGTATTGATCTCTGCTTGTGTTGCCTAATAGAGCGTAACTCCAAAGGAATATTGTAGTCACTGTTGGAGAAGAAATCGAAATAATCTGGCTATCGCTTTACATGTCTCAGTATCAGAAAGGTTATGTAAGCTAAAGAGTGCTGGGGATTTACCCTAAGTAACAACAGATTTTCGTGAGAGGTATAGATTTGGAGCAGCTACCAGGAACACGTTACAAGGTGCACTGACTTCAGGCAAGTAGGGCTGTGGTTCTGTGGTGAAGATCTATGTGCAACTGAAATGTGAGTTATCTCTCAGCTACATATACCTCCACTAAATGACTGCATTGAAGGTAACACTGGGATTTTTATGTTTATTGGTAGTTTGAAACCAGTGCTAGAGATCACACATGAAAGATGGTATTTTTTCTAACTTGTCAGTTTCACTATATTTTCAAAAGTTTTTTTGAAATTGTTCAGGAAGTCCACCTTCATTATGCAATTAATACTCAGTGGTTCCTGAAGTTGTAACTGTACTTGAGATGTAAGAGTGGGAATGACATTTTGTGACTCAGCAATGATGGTTATCACTCTTGCAGATAAAAGGGTTTTATTATAGCTTTACTTCTGCTCAAATCACAGAACCCACAGTTATAGAAAGGCAAAATGGATTCCATCTGGCTCATACATTAGCCACAATTGTTTATGGAGCTTCAGCTACAGGGACAAATTGCCAAGGCAAAAATGAAGACCTTGAGGACAAATGCAGTTTCACACCTGTAATTTAGAGTGCAGTTTAGCTCACAAAAATCTTTGCAATGTGCAATAAAAGGGAGCTTTGCCTGAATTTGAGACCAACTTTCTGTTGAAGTTTTCAGAGCTAGCAGCTAGGAGAAAAATCATTTTGTGCTTGTAAACTGTGAAAATTCTATCTGAAAGCCCTTGGGACACTGACTGCACAGTAGCATGATGCTGTTACTTTTCAGTGTGCACAAACATCACCCTCATGGTTTGCATTATTCATGCAAACAAGATGCTGTAAACGCTGTCTCCACCAGCGAAAGGAGGCTTCAGTTGTGCCTTGAAACCCTTCAGGCTCTCCTTTTGGGTTTGATTTGCAAGGAAATACTAAGCAGATGCCTCAGTGTTTCAATGAGTAAAGATGTATTCCTACTGCCACTTGTAGGAGTCTTGTTGAAAGCTTAGGAAATCTGCGTGGGCATGGAGTACTACTAACATGTACTGGAACAGCATTTCAGGACTGAGAAATTATGCTCAGCCTTACAGCCACAGAAGCTGCCTGCAAAGCAGTGATGAATACCTTCTTAGCTGGAGAGTCTTGCAAGAAAAATGTGCAGGTTTTATAAACTGAAACCTGTAACAACTGCAGCAGGTTAAAGGTGGATGTGGTTGGTAGATTACAAGCTGATCATACTGAATTTCTGTAGCTTTATTAATTTTCATTTACTTAGAGCGCTGGAGCGATATGCCTGTTCTGAAATCCATGCTTTCTGAGTTGACTGTGGTAGGGAAGCAGATGGGGAAGGAGTTAGATCAAACTGGCAGAGGTTGAGGGTCACACTGGAAGATGAGAATGAGTTCCCCAATCAAATTTCAGGCAAGGGCCTTTATCAGGAAAATTCTTCTTTCCTGTCTTTTCTTTTTTTATTCACTCATTTTTTCTGTGCTGATACAACAACATTGTAACTCTATCACTTCCTGCAGACCTTAGCAGTCCCATAATCCCTGAATCACTTTCACTGTACTTGAACTGTATTTATGTTACTTCTCTCTTTGTAGCTCTCTGGATGGAAGAGAGTACTGGACCTTAAAGCTGAAGTGATGACTGAAAAACTACCAGCACTACTGGCTTACTAGGCCCCTCAGGAAACACTTTGCTGAAAACCTAACTTTAAACATCTGCTTAAACCTCACTGGTTTAACATGTTTTAACTACTGATATATTCCTGCCGCTGGCCCTATAGGACAACTTGTTTTTTCAATGGCCTTATTCTCACTTCTCCTAGAAGAAATGCACTGTGAAAAAGTGAAGACTATTTATTTCTTACAGTGGTACCGAAGCTTGTGAAATAACCAACTTTTAAATTGTATTTCATACGCCATTGACTAGAAATTCTCATGGCTTCATTGCAATCCAGATCTCTTGTATTAAAAGGCATTCTTTCAATCCCAGTATGAGCTCTTTCTGTATTGTGAGTTATTATACACTAAACATGCGTGCTAATCCAAATGAAACTGACTTCCCTTGGGTATTTTTATAACTTATAGTCAATTGAATCTGAACAGAAGCTACAGAACCATGGAGCAGTGTGCCACTCTGTTTTGAGTGACATAAAATAATTTACTGATTTTTCCTTAAGACAGAAATATTTGTCTTTAAGGAAGGGCTGGGAGAGATCGCTTTTAATGAAGCTGCAAGTTTTTTTCTAGTTTCCAATTAGGAAAATAATAACTGAGTTTTGTGCACGTTCAGTTACATTCTGTGAAGTGATGGCACGGTGTAGTGATACTTTCGTACATAATCAAAGCCTCTAAAATGTTATGGGCATTAAATTTGTGTTAACGAGGTGTTCAGGAATGCAAGGAAGAACAATAGCTTGTCACTTCTTCAAGAACTGATCTGACAATTTTGCTGTGCTTAGGGTGTGAAACAAAAAAAGCTGTGGAGATGTTGTCATTAGTAAGATTTATAGCAAGAAAGGCTGTGGTGACATAGACCAGTAAGGATTACATTTAGATGTAAAAGATCACCTGAAGGAGTACAATTGTAAGCAATTTATCTAATTAAATATTTGGAGGTGACATTTTCTGCAATACACTGGGGAAAATCCTGTTGTCCTGTGGTATTGTTTACATACAGTATTAATGGTCTTGATGTTGCTTTCCTAAATATACATATCCTTTGTTTTTCAGTAACATATCTCTCCTCCCCTGTGTTTTTTCTCCTTTAGCCTGCAAATAAAATGACTGTGTTAAAAGTGCGAGATTTAGTTTACGCTGTTAGTTACATTTCAAGATGTTTTAGTCTTATTCTTGCCTAGAGTCCTTGACAAAATAAAAAGGTTCTTATTCAAGAAAGTATTTTTAAGAGTAGTTCTACAAAGTGCTTCTTATCTTGCTTTTGTTCATAAATGATCCTCTGTGACCAAAATTATGGATTCTAGCATGCTGAGTGACAGTTCACTTTCCTGAGAGCTTTTCAGAAAGAAAATACATTTTACATCCAAGATGTAGCCCAGTCTGGGGGATCTAATCGTTACTGAATATTGAATATTGAAACAGTTATTGTAATTCTAGAACATAAATTGCTTCTGTGGTTAAACAATGAAATCAACAAAGCTTGTGTTGGGAAAAAATCACAGGAATTTTTTTATTTGTATTTTTTGTGCTGCGGAGTATAGACTATATTGTATATAGTATATTGTGGGGAAAAATATTGTTCAGCGATGTATTGATTCAGAATTAGTCCTCCTTTGGGTAGTTTGTTTTCTCCTTGAAAGCAGCAATGTCCAATGCCGGAAACAACAGTCTAGTTAAACTATCAATTTATTCTGGTTTGTTTTAGAAGGACATCTTTTCATCGCAGTGCTGATGCATGAGGACTATCTTTGTGGCCTCATGTAGGGAGTATGTATTCTTCACTACATTTGAAAGCCCTCACTTGGCTTTGCAAATGTTGTTTTTGAAATAGATTTTCTAATAAATAGTTCTATGGATTTATGTTTCTTTTAGGTTAACAAAGGAAAAAAAAAGGAGGGGGCATTCTCTGCAATAACCCAAAAACTGTGTAGAAGTGACTAGAAAACATAACACTGAACCATGATCTAATTCAGTTTTTAACATAGTGGGTAATATTTTTTCCTGTTGCATTGCTGTTACCTTCTGTAGTAAAGAAGACATAAGCAAGTAATGAGGATACTTCTAAGTAAAGCTCTGTAGCCTAAGTTAAACAGGACATTGGTCTCCTTTTTCATTTATAAAATATGAGTGTCAAAATTTAATTCATGTACCTCTCACAACTTTGAAAATGAAGATATGGTCTGTTTTTTCACCCAGCACTAAAATTCTGGGGGCATCATTTATATCCTTTAGCCAAAGTGCTGCAAAAGACCACCCCCCTCGAAGAGAAAGATTACCTAAAATAAAGAAGCTTTTTGAAGCATCTGCTAGGGATTTTAGCCGGTAAGAGATTAAAGTTACCTTAGAAAAAGAATGCAAATATGATAAACTGTCATTTATCTCCTTTGAGCTGCTCAATAATTTCTCCCATCTTTTCTTCAGACCTCTTTTATAATTATTTTTTTTTCTCTAATGCTTATGCCAGTATCTTTTAAGTCTTTGTGTGGACATTCATGCTTTTTTATAAGATTTTCTATTTTTTTTCTGTGGTTGTTGTTTCATTTAAATCACTTTCTGACTTGTATAAGTTGTGAATTAAATCAGTCGGGTTTATTTTGAAATGTTTTCTCTAAATCATCACAGTGCTGTAACTGGCTCAAATTCAGCTCTTAGTTCTTCTGATTTATGAACAAGCTTTCCAGAGCAGGAAGAATACTGGAAACTGTCTGCTCGGAAATCTTTAAATCACATAGTATTGTATTACAGAATTAAAATTATACCTGTAACTGTATGGACCCCATAGATGATGAGACTAATGTTTTCCTTATCTGCCTTTATTCATTTAAATGACAGGATTACTCTTATTGTACTTGCTATACAGATGTGTCTTCCCTAAGGTTGTCTTGAGGTTTTCTTTGTAGGCAGCAGTGAAAACTAAGCACTTCCAGAGGGATGCTTATCCCAATTTTTAATTTTTTTTTTTTACATGAATTGAATCATCCCTGGGATTAGACTGCCTTGCCTCTTTCTAAATTGTAAAGGGACTGATAATGTCCACTATAAGCCTACATTATAGATTGCAAAAGCTAGATGGAAGAAAAATCATCCACCCAGTCTATGTACTTCCCATGGCACTCAATAAGTATGCTAACCAGAAGATTTTTTTTCAGCACAGAGTTAATTCTGCTTTGGGGCTGCAATTTTAAACCAGGGTTTTGGATTGACTAGAAGAAAGTCAAAGTCATGAAAATTTTTATGTTGAGATACCACCTGCCTTCAGTGGAAATGCATGGGAAGCACAGGCAGCAAAATCTAACACAGACCTTAGAGTTTCATTTCGAAATCTAGGTTGGACATCTTGCTTTTACAGCATGTGTAGTAACATCCTTTGAAAACATAAACTTTATATGCTGTGCAAATACCTCTTTTGATAGTAGAGAGTAACCACCAATCTAAAAATCTTTCTTTCGTTTATATGCTTCATGTATTGTTTTATGCTTCATATTGTTACACATAGCATTTCAGAGTTCTGCTGTGATGTGACGAGGGGAATTCTTCCCTGTTTCAAGGCACCACTTCCCTTTGTTTCATTCTTTAGTTCATGTTTCATTCTTCTGCATCATGCCGGTTATCATGGTCATTTATATCCCAAACCTCTGGTGAGCTCCTTGCAGGCCTGAGGGTTTGTCTGTGCAAAGATCTATTTGCAGCAGAGAAAGTTTAGCGCTCAGATTGCTGAGTTCTGTTTGATTTAGAGGGCAGTGCCTGAACTCACCGTTATTAAATGTGGCAAGGCCTGACAGAGCCTTAATCAGTTTTCTCTCTCGTCTTTTTCTACACTTATCAGCAAAAGAGAAAAAAATAAATTGAAAACTGGGTACATGGAAAGTGGCAAGATGAAAAATAAGATGACTGTGAACAGTATGTTGCATTTGTTTTAATTCCTGTTTCTATGTGTAGGAATGATCACATTTCAGGTCAACAGTGGTCCATTCTTTGTAATGTTGTTCTTCATTTATTCAAGTTATTTATTCAAGTTATTTATCTTATGAAATAACATGTTTGACTGTGGCAATAGATATATTCAGTAGGACAGTTAGCAGCATTTTCCAGTCTGATTACACTGATTATGGACACATAAGAGTTATGACTAGTAGGTAAGGTTCTTTGTTCTCTGGTTTTTTTTTTTTTTTTGTTTTGTTTTTTTTAAACACAAGCTTATGTTTAAGGGATAAAGGCCGTGTATTTATGAAGTGCCTGGCTGTGGGACACAGTGGTGAAGTAACATTCCATGTAGAGTTTGTATGGGAGTGAGCAGAGGCCAGTTTCCTCACCACTGTCTACCATTCAGGTCAGGGTTGCTTCCTGACAGATAGCCTCACTTCTCTTCTGATGGAGCAGTCAGCAATCCTTAGCAGTCTGTAGGAGGAGGAGGAAATCTACAGCTCTCAAAAAGACTTTCCCTGATTGCCTTTTGTGCATAAATCTGTTTCAGACATAGGTACAGGCTGTTCTTTTCCTCTCTGAAGTATTCTAATTTATGTTCTTGCTTTCATTGTTGGTTATAGTTTCTTCTGGGACTGCTCAAATTGTAGGCAGAGAATGGTCTGAGGGGAGGACCTTATTGTCTCAATGGCATTGGGTTTTATCTACAGTATATAAATGGGATAGTAATATTGATGTGCTAAACCTTAATTCTCACACTGCATCTGACTTGTGCCTCCCTGACCACAAATGCTTTTCTGCTAGATTTATTGGCACATTCCTTGAGCAGCTTTCAGCACCTGTGGTAGGGCAAGAGCATTAACAGTGCTCGGGTTGGGATATTTGTCTGTGAGCTGGCAATCCTGCACTCAAAAAATGAATTGAACTGCAGGAAAGCTGCTTAAAAAGGACAGTAATGCATGTCACAGGAAGGGAAGATAAGAGTGATATAAACTCACTTTTGCCTAGTTCTCCAAACTTATGTGGGACAGAACATCATTAGGTAGTTGAAATTCCCAAAGGGGTTTCTTCCAGAATGTAACAGTGTTTTGTTTGTGTTAGGCTTTATTTTAGAAGCTTCTGATTCACTGTTAGACCAATAGCACTGAGGAAATGCAGCAATACAGAAATGCAATACAGGAGGAGAGCTGGAAAAGTGTTGGTGTCTCTGGGCGTGGCAGTTTAATTGACACTTAAAATGACTTGCAAAATTCTCTTGAGATTTTGTCACTCATGAGTAAAGTAAGCCATTTTGAAACCAAGCCTTTTGTAATTCCTTTATATGCATCATGAGTCTTTATTTTTCGTGCTTAGCTTCCATCATCTCAGTGACCAATTAACCTCTTCCTCTCCTAGAAAGGTTTTGATGCTTCTCATTGAGTAACCATTTATAAAGAAATGAAAATAAGCATTTATAATAAAAATTGATCTTAGTTGTCATTAATCATTCTAAGCTTTATTTTATTTATTTTAAAAATGTGTCAAAATCTATTTTTTTCCTGAAGAATAGTAAGTATAATCTATTTCTGTAGTCAGCCCCCAGGTGTAACACATATATTTCATAGAATCGCAGAATAACTTGGGTGTGAAAGGACCTTAAAGTCCACCCTGTTTGAAACCTCTGTTGTGGGCAGGGCTGCCACTCATCAGATCAGGCTGGCTGGGGCCCCATTCAACCCGGCCTTTGAGAATTTCTGTCACCTTGTTTAGCAGCATCATCTCATCTCACCTCAAATTAGAAAGACTGTGGGGAAAGTGAAAAGGCTGATACTTAATGTAAAGAACACAAAACAATCTTTCTGTAATGACTGCAGTGACCATCAACCCTATCTGAATGAGTGCAGCATTACAGTAGCAGTGAAGTTTTGCTTTAGTGACCCAGTTCATGGCAGGTGGCTGAGTAACTCTGCAGATGGATGGTTTAGCACACCCACTTTTTTTTCCTCATCATATGGATATTGCTTTCCACAGTTTTCCTGAGAATAATTGAATTAAACTTGTGGAATACATGAGGCAGAAGGGAGCTTCAGTAAAGTATGTATGCTGAAACAGTGCAATCAAGTAATTTCTCTTTTATACAACAATAGAAGTTAGGTAACTGGCCAGGAGAAGAAATCTTACTGGTAATTTCAGGTTTTCTTCTAACTTTAATTTTGAAGAAGTGGTTAGCTGATGTTTACAACTCAGCAGTGGAAACGTTCTTGTCTGAACTGATAATAGCTGCTAAATATAACAAATGCTCCTCTGGCTGCAGTACTTCAGTAAACTTGCTTATCTATAGCTGGGTTATATTACAAAACATTAGTGTCAGCTCTCATTGAGGAGGTGTCTCTGAGCTTTTGTTTTCATTTTTTGAGGATGCTGCTCACAGAGTCGTGTGTCAGCAGTTTGGCTTTTGTGTAAAGCCTAGCTGTGCAAAACAAAGCTTATGTCAGGTACAGCCTCTGTGATATGATGATGACGTTCTTAATTAAGGTTTATAAATGTTAGCCTTTAAAGACTTAATAATAGTAATATCCTCAGCTAACCTCAAAGGCAAAACCCATGGTTGTGTACTTCCAAATGACACACAGTAAAATGACTGAGCTATTTCAGCAGTTACTTAAATAAAAACAAAGACTGATAGTCTTTTTTTTAAGTAACTTACACTTTCTTAATTTACACAATTGTTTTTCATTATCCTCTATACAGATACACTAGTCAGTAGTGGAAGAATGAGAGTCACCTAGAAATTGGAGAGTGGTGAAGAACATGCATGTGATTAAAACGACCTCATAGGCCCATATCAGATTAAAGCAATGGCTAAATGTTTGCATACGTGATTTGGAAAATTTTTTGCAAGAGTTTTTGTCACTCTTATAAATGTGCTATAAGACAAAGATAGTGGTTGTTTTGTCATTCTGACTTTATTTTCAGAGCTAAAGCACACTGCAATTTAATTTCACTGTTTTTCTCCAGCATCAGAAAGTACTTAATTTTTTATTTTGTCCCATCTTTCCTTTTGGCTACATATGCATCTCAGAAGGGCTGCCAAAATTTAAATGATTGTGGTGTTGATTAGTGATTTCTTATTTATGGATGTTTTTTCTTTTGCATTAGTCTATTCATTTCATTTAACAAATTTGTTTTTGTGACTCATTTATTCATTTGTCTTGGAGAAGGGAGCATAAATTAGGAGAGAAAGCAAAACTCAGCTCTTTGAAATAGAAATCACTGGATTGCCTTCTGGAAATGTGGGGGAGAGGCTGAGATACAAGGACACGGAATCTCTGTCTGTTCCAGCTAAAGAAGTACAGCTGTCAGATAGAACTTATAAGATAAGACATTCCTCTGTGCATTTTAACATTTAATAATGTTGCAACAGAGTGAGCTAGGAATAAGAACTTTGCTGTTAAATCAGTAATATTGCTGAAAACCAAGACTGGAAGTAGAGATGCAGACAGCCACTGGTGATACAAGAGTTCTGCTAAGACAAAACCACTAATTCTTCCTCCATCTGATTTGTGGCTCCTGGCAGAGTGGATAATTGATGTTCTGTACAGAAATAATAGCTTATCTGGAAAATCTTAGGAATGTCATCTGCTGTTACTTTAGATGAGGAAGCAAAGAACATTTTTCTGAGAGTGATTATGTATGAAGAAACAACAGTATGCTTGAAATATCAATAGTGAGAAATGTACAAGTGTAGTACTTCACCTGAAGCAGTTCTGATACAAGCCACTTTTAGGAATTTATTGTATGGGAATGGTCTTGAAAATAAAATGTTTTTGGTGCTATCTGAAATTTTCTCATGAGAATTAGACCATAAAGAAGTACCCTCACTTTTTAAAGTTCTGGGGAGTTTTAACTTCTCCTGAGCTCCAGAGGATAATATAAAAGATTTATCTGGAATTTCAAAGGCCTTTGACGTAGTCTGTCAGAAAGTTATTAAAAAGCTACTCACCTGAAGTGTCATCATGGATTGCAAGTTAAAGACAAAAGAGAATTAAAAGATTGATTTTTGGCATGACAAAGTGTCATCAATTGTTGCACCGTGTACCTTAAAGGACAAAACAGAAGTGGCCAAAAAATAAAATATGAGACATAATATTGTGAAGAAAAAAGTATGGATAACGTAAATGATGGTGATACATTGTCCTTCATTGCAGGCAGTACAGTATTTGGCTACGGTAGCCTTGTTTTTATAAAGAAATAGGATGGGAGTAGTATGTGCTACATTGTATGAGAAGACTGTATTTTCTTTTTAAAACTAAGACACATAAAAAATGAGAGATATTCTTCTCTTCCTTCAGTTTAGAAAACAAACAGTGTTGTAGAAATAGCACGGTAGAAGCACATCCAGTAATTGACACTAAGGGAAAGATAAACTTTTAGTTTAAAATGAAAATCTGGACAGGATTCACTGTTGTAAATCAGCAGTGAACAAACTGAACAAAATCCTTCTCTTCCAGGTTATGTCTGGAAGGTTTTTCTTTTATTCCTTCCATAAGGAAGAAGTTCTTTCCAAATCTGATGTTTTTGAAATATATTTCAGACGAGGGTCAGATTCTGGGTCTTGTTTGCACGAGAGACATTTCATCTTCCTTTAGCTGTAGGTTTTGTCCATCTGATCACAGCAAATTCTGGCATATTTTTCCATACAGGATGTCTTGTTTCTCTGAAGCATCTGGTATTGGCCACAGTTGGAGGTGAGATCAATGTTTCTCAAACTTGGCTGAAATGCTTTTGAGCTCAAAGGGGTGCTGGAGGGGGGAGCTTGAAGTACCTTAGATGTTGATAGTCAGTAAGAAGTCAGTTGTCCCTGGCTTGGCGACAGCTCAGCTCCTTCAGGATACAGGAGCAGCTGTGGTGACTGCACGTGTGCACAGTAGCCAGAAAGAGTAAAATATATGCCAAGCACTGGTGGGCATAGACAGCAAGGCTGACCTAGTTTCATCAAGGGGAAAAAAAAAGGAATTCAAACAGAGTGCTGAAGAAATAGATTTGTGGTGAGGAGTGAAGGTCAGAGAAAAAGCAGTGGATGGTTTAAAATGTGAGGGGACAAGTTCTAGAGAAAATAATGAGAAACATAAAACTCAGGGAATAATCAGCACAGAAAGGGAAGAGAGTAAGCAAACAGAACATCAGCCAATCTTGTAATGAAATTCACATTAAGTGAACCCCTTGTTCCCCCAAATTCCTGAGACTTGCTGTCTGAGTGCTTTGAACATACATTTGTGTAAAGTAAAGAGATGAAATATGACCTTAGAATTCTGTTCAGTTATACTCTAAAAATGTTTAAAGCACTCAGTCACTTGGATCTTGATTGATTGATTGATTAATAGCTTGTGTTTCAGTAGTAATCATTAGTTCAAAATCTACACTTCAGATGGACTATTCCTGAGATGAGTTCATGAACTGTCATACTGTATTTTGTCTCTTACTCAAGAAAAAACAAATTCTAGATTTTCTGGAGACCTAAGTGTTACACTCCTGTTCATGAAATGATGTAGAAATGTCATGTTTTCTCACTTGTACAGCAGGATTTCAGATATTTGTTCATATTGTAGTGAATCAGGAAAATAGCTGAACTGGTACGCGCTGTCTCTGAAGTACATCTTGCAATAGTATTCATTTTGTAGTGCTGGTAATTGATGATGCTGCATCATTCACACATTTTTAGTTGGTAAAGAAGACAATAGAAGCAGTATTAAATACAAACAGATGGCACGGAGGACAATTAAGCTCACTTTGCTTCTCACATTGACAACTTGGTCATAACTTCAAGGGTGACTGGCCTGGTGACTGCAAGCACTTAAGATGTAGTTGACGTATTTTCAGTTTTAGTTGGTAGATAAATTTGCAAAGGAAGATCTATAGTTTAGGGAGAGTAGTAAGCGGAAGGATGAGTTTCCTGAATAGCTGATGTGATGACTGGTGGTTTGTCGTTTCTATTTTTTCAGCGTAATGCCTTATATTCCTGTAAGAGAATGTAGAATAAGAACCTGCTAGCACATCATTGTTAATTAAGTTTGCTCTAGCAAAAATAGAGAAAGTCATTAAATGTGAGGGAAACTAGGAATCTTCTTCCATTTGCCTTAAACTTTGTAAAATTCCTAATTTCCTGAGCAAAGTTTTAATCTCCTTGTTTTGGCCTTTGTTATAAGAAAAACCATACAGGCAAAGTGATTGCAATGGTGTAAAGCCCATACAAATACAAGCAACTCTGAGGCACATATGCTGACTCCTGTAGTTGGAATGGAGTGAAACACAACCTCATATCCCCATGTGAGGAGTAACAGAGAGGGGCATATACTGGCTGCCTCATTAAGTGTAGCAAGTCCCTTGTGACATCTATAGCTTGCGAGAAGTTAGTTCATTGCCCTCGCAGTACTAGCTCAGTTTTACAGCTAGTGTGGATTATATACTGTAATCATAGCCCTGAATGTAGGGAAAAAAAGTCTAGTTTATCAAGCAGATATCTAAGTCACATAATTGCTCTTGAAAATTGCTCTTTTCACATTGATGATGTCCTTATCAACCTCATTTCAGAGAATAGGTTTTTTTTTTTTTTTTGTGGCTAATGAACTCTATCCATTTGATTCAAATGTTTTCCTCCTCATAAATTCTACATTGTGTATTGATTCTTAGCTTTTGATGTATTAAAATGCATCCTTTTCATGGCCTACATGAATTCACTTAAACTGTACAAAGTCATTCCTGAGAAGCAAAATTGTATTAAGAGAAGAATAGGTAAGATAGACCATTCTCATCTTTATTTAGGATTGTCTTAAGCATATGTTGCTGGAGCAAGCATCATATGTTTTTCTTCTTTTGAACAACCTTTTCTGTATTGGCACTGGTTTCTTCTTTGCATAAATTAATAAAAGGTAAAGGTTAGAAATTATATATAAAGTAAGAAGGCAAAACCAAGCATTTACATGTTAGAACTGTTCAAATAAGTTATCTGTTATTATGCAAACACATCGGAATAATTCTTCAAATTTTGATTTTTTAAAAGTAGATACTAATTTGTGTATTTTACTACTGATTGTTTGCTGTAATAACATGTAGGTGAAATACCATTCTTTGAACTAGCAGGTTACAATAAGAAGGGGTAAAATCATTTTAGAGAATATTGGATACTGTGGCAATGTACTGCTATGCTTTTGTGGGTCACTACAAGAATTATCCTTGCAAAAGGCAACGTGATTGTTTTTGAAAAGAAAGTATTTCTTCAAACCTTATAACTGTATTGACAGCTTCTATGATTCAATGCAATTTTTTTTTCCAGATAACTCTTGTATAATTTCAGATATTGCATGATTTCTTCTGGATAAATGGATGTTAAAAAATGGAAAAGGCTCATTTTCTAAACCTGGGTGGCAGTTTTCTTATTTTGTTGTCACATGGATAAAGCACGTGCCATTCTGAGTTCTGCTAATTCCTAGGAAGAAAAATTTGGTCCTAGATTAATGAAGCCTACCAAAATAATATTTGTTTTCTTGGACATTCTATCGACATTCCTAAATGGTCTGTCAGATCTCCTTCCTAACACATTAGCTCTTTAGTATAGTTAGTTTCTCATTCAAAGAGTCCAATGTTCAGTGCTGCTCTCCTGCTAACAATATCTGTCAGCATTTTCTGAAGAAACACAGCCTTTCTCCACAGCACTCCTTTCTAATGATGAACAGCCTCAGAAACATTAAAACATTTGGGAAGAAGTCAGGAAACTGTATTCATAACTTCAGGATCTGTTGTAGATCTGAAGACTTGGTCGCTCAGGCTGGGACTCTTAACCAGGTGAAAGTTAAAGGAATTGTCCTGGTTTCATCTGGCACAAAGTTGGTTTTCCTCATAGTAGCTGGTATGATATTGCTAAAAGTCACATAAGAACGTGACTTTTAAATAATGTTAAAAATTTACAGCCTTCTGGAGATGTGTTACTAGCTGTCTCAGGCTGCACGTTGAACATGCCTGCTTTATCTTATAAGGTGATCCACATTATTGTCTATGCCATGAGTCTAGTGTGAATACACGAGGACTAAAGTTTTGAAAGTAATATCCAACAGAGTTAGAGGACAGGATGATACAGAAGTAGGACAGAAGGGAGGAGCATGGGTCCATGTCACAGAGACTTTTGCTGGTATGTTAAAAATATCAGGGTAGTCACACAGAAATATCAAAACATCAACTTATTTTTACAGGTAGAATTCTATTTGAATACTAATGTAGAATAAGCCTACAAAATTAATGTTGTGTGTGCTCCCACATGCATGGCTTGTGATAGAGGCTTTGCATACATGTATATTATTTTTTTAGTGGTGTCAGAGAGAAACATTTGTCTACAGGAGCCTGCATGATGCATCCAGGGCAAGCCAATGAGACATATGGACTGAAAAGCCACTATTGCTTATGGGATTTTTTCTTGTTTTGTCAAGACATGGCTGCGTGTGGAAAGTGAAGTACGCGCTGGAAAGGAAAGCAACAAGTTATTATAATTTGAAATAAGAACTCTTAAAATAAAACTAACCCTTCCACTTTTGTTATTTAACTCATCTACTGCATGTATTTTAAAAGATATCTCTGACTTGTCTTACTGTAGCACTATGGTATAATGTCCCCTTGAGCACTATGGTATAATGTACACATGGTATAATGTGATACGGATTTTTAGTGTGCTGTACCAAAGCAGACCATGATCCAGTATACCTGGTCATCTTCAGATGGAGAAACAGATGTGTAGCAATGAGACTGACGGAAATGGAGGCATGGTGTAAAAGCTTATTCCAGTCATTTCTTGTTTGCCTCTAAACCGTAATATAATGACAAGGTTTCTCCTTAGTGTTGCAGGGAAAACTGTAAGTTTGGACATGCTTTTTGCTCATGTTTCTGTTGAGAGACACAAGAAACTATGTATCTTTTCATGTTGGTGCTGGCCTACAGGCTTCTTTGACAGTCCAATAAAGGCTAAGTTCTATCACTGTATGGTGTGTTAGAAAATCTCTTGCTTCTGTTTTATTAAAAAAAAGTACTTTACACATCAGATTCCTTCCTTCCTTCTTTCCTTTCCTTTCCTTTCCTTTCCTTTCCTTTCCTTTCCTTTCCTTTCCTTTCCTTTCCTTTCCTTTCCTTTC
>JAOWBP010001760.1:51858573-51874903 GCA_028571105.1 Tragopan temminckii | reverse complement strand
TCTCTTTCTCTCTTTCTCTCTTTCTCTCTTTCTCTCTTTCTCTCTTTCTCTCTTTCTTTCTTTCTCTCTTTCTTTCTTTCTCTCTTTCTTTCTTTCTCTCTTTCTTTTTCTTTCTCTCTTTTTCTTTCTCTCTTTCTCTCTTTCTCTCTTTCTCTCTTTCTCTCTTTCTTTCTTTTTAATTTTCTAATGCAAAATTACAAGCATCTTTCTCCAGTGCTTTTATTCTTTGCACTTCCTCTGAACTTTTTTTATATTTACTGCAATTATTGCAGAGTTTGGCTCGCCTTCTAGCAGCAGATGTGAATCCAGTAGTTGCTTCATTATCAAAACTGAGGATGTACTTCTGCAAAAAAAGTGCGTAAATTCAGTATGCTTAACTGTTGAAAAGATGTGGGTTTTTTAGTTTAGTTTCATTGTTATTACTGTTTTTTTGTTCCCCCCACTAACTCAGAGGGCCAAAAAACGTTACCTGCTGTAGGGAACCTGCTTTAGCATGGGGTTGGACTCATGATCTCTAGAGGTCCCTTTGAACACCTACAAGTCTGTGATTCTGTGAAAACATTAAACCTCTTTGAAGTGCTTCTGAAGAGACATCAAGAAGAATAAGAACAATAGGAGGTAAGTTTTTCTTTCTGTATTTGTTTTCTCCTACTAAGTTGCATTTGCAGGTGAAACAGAGGTTTTTGCATTAAAAGGTTACTACCATAGCAGGAGGTGAAAGCTCATTATTTTCTGTCTTTACATCATGTGACTAAGTCTCTGCCAGCCAGAAGTGTGTAGCCCTCCAAGACTCATTGCCATATGGGGGACAAGTGCATTCGTGGCAGATACAAATAGCTGTTTCATGAAAATTAGAAGCTGAAGTCAGGCAGGTTGCGAAACATTTATTTACAGAAGGTGGCAGAATGGTAGACAAATTAAGCTCTCAGTTTGTTGGAAGGGCTGTATGTCCATGTGGCTCCCCTGTTGTGTGATGGCCATCAGTAAAATAATGCATGGTCTATGTTGTTACTTTTGAGTTTAGTAAATAGAGGTTTGCAGCCTACATTTTGTGGAAGCTTCCGGGTGTGTGCAAAGGTGACTGGTCTCACCACTGCTTTACAATGTTTTATGTAGTTTTTTTTTTTGTTGTTGTTGTACCAATAACTGGAATGTATTTGGACAACATGGCTGTAGTGTAACTAATACAACAATCAAAACCAAACATTGCTGGTAAGAGCTTATGTTCATCTGATTTTATTGAGCCAGGGGTTGTATCTTTATTCTTAGCAGCCTGTAGATGATCTTCCATGACTTTTCTAATTACTTTGAATGTGGCTTATGAATAAAGTACCCCATTATTTCTGAATTTTTGAATTATATTTTATTTACCTCCAATAAAAGCCTTAAAGTTTGGAGCATTAAAAAAGAAAAAAGAAAGACTCCTCTCTAGGTTTTAAGTTTAGTGCAGAGCCTAAAAATCTTTAATCTAAATATGATAAGTAAAGAATTTAGCTAGACTGCCTTTTGCTTTGTTTTGTTTTAACTGAAACCAGAAATACCTTCTAAAAAGTTATTTGTTATGTGGCCTAAGAACTAGATAGAATATCAGTGCTTTGACTTCGCTGAGTTCCCATACCACTTCTGCAGTGGTCTTCAGAATTGCTCATTACTGTTAGAGATAGTAGGTTTTTTTTTTTTTGGGAAAAGGAAAGTGATGGAGATGTGTGGTTTGAAAAGAGTATAAGAAAGGAATCAGGCAATGATATGAAGGGAAAACCTCCTCTTAGTATAGGTCCTAGCTTCTTTGAGGGCTAAGGGCCATTCAATATACTTCAAAAAAGAGAGATTTGGTGGAGCAATTGGTACCAAAAAAATGAATGGTTGGCCCAAAATAGCTGTGAGAAAATGTGAAAAAGTGAAAATAATGGAAATGCGGCAGAGTAGCTTTTGTCTTCTTTGTCATGTAATGTTTTCCTATGAAGAAATAGTTATCCTTTCCTTTTCCCATTTCTTTTATGGGAAAGCAGGAAGAACTGTGACAGATTCAAGCATAACTAATCCCTTTCCTGGAGGGAGCCTTGGGTTCCTCTTGGTGGTAACAACTTTACCAGCTTTTGCACAGACACCTTTTGGCATTTATCCTTTTCTTCTGCTTTCCCTTTCTCCCTACACAGGTAGCTATCTCAATTTTGGGCAGTGATCTTCTGCCCTCTCCGTAGGCTTGGGCATATCAACCCTGATCCAGGACTCCAAAAATGGCTTTGAAAGTGGCAGGAAATGTTTTTTCCCAAAGTGCAGGGCAAGATGTTAGGAGGGGAACTTCTGGCTCCATCTCCATCACAGCATTTGGGTCATGATCTTCCTCTTCCTGAACCCATCCCTCCTCAAGCATTATTTTTGTAATTGCATGCTGTCTTCAGTAACTTAAATTGGTGTTTTATTCAACCTAGTCTTTCACCTATGAAGAGGCATGGAAGGAAATTGAAATGCATTTCATTTTTTTGAAGTGTTTAGATGTTAATATGGTAAATGTTGCTGAAGGTTTATATTACTAACCACTAGAGCATTTCTCAAGTTCCTTACCTACCTGCAAGTCCCAGGCATGTCTTAACTCCATATTGAGGCTGATGTGTCTAACAAGCTTCCTCTCCATAGTCCTCCCTTTTTTTCTTTCCTCTTTTGCTTTCTCTCACATTGTTTTACACACAGAAAACTGAGTGCATGCTCTGAGTGGGAGTTCCTGCTGTTTCAAAGTTGTTGTCAGTCATAGCAAGTGGGGAAACAGCTTCTGGATGCACTGGACATCAAAGGAAGTGTCTGGATGTGAAAAAGCAACTTCCTATGAAGACCACCAAGATTAATGCATTTTCCTCTAGCAGTTGCAAATTTGTCATGCTCTGCTCTTCCCCCACCTCTCAAACTGTGTCATTTTAATCAAGTTTCTGTAAAATACTGTTCTAAATTTTTATACGCCACAAGACTGATTACTAGTTATATGTAGAATGTGAGAAAGGAGAAGGGAAGATAATTTTTATTATTGCCACAGGAGACTGCCTCCACTTTGTCTTAAATCTCAGCAAGTAAGGTCACCAAAGAGAGCGTTATTTTTTGATAAGCAAAATAGGTACAATATTACTTCTGAAACAGTTAAGTTATTTGGAAGCTAAAACACAGTCATCTCATAATCAGACTGGCTCCAAACTGTGGTGTTTAAGGAGAGGGGGCAAGCCCTATTTTGGAGCGATCTGGACTTAAATTTTGCTGTTACTTAAAAGGTATCATTTTGAATGCCAGAATGTCTTACTGAGTACATTCATTAAAGCTGTGTTTCTACCTCAGCCAGCCTTTAAATATCCTCATACATCCTAGTAATTATACCACTGCCTCTTTGTACTAATACATGAGTTTAGCTGTCATTTTGATATTTTAATGTTAGTCACTATGGAGCTCACAAATATTTAGATAAATAAAATCCTGAATGTCAAACCTCCCACCCACATAACAAAGGTAATTTAATATTTCTGATCCTGTATCTGTTGTTCATTGCTTTAGCTCAGTATAATTTTTTATCCTAATTGCAAAATCACCTGATCATGCATTTGCAACACATTTCTATTGATCTCACTTTTGAATAATTTCTTTCACAATGGTAAGGGTAATAATCGTATTTATTTTGGCATATGTATTCAGTATATGCCCTTCCTGCTGTGTAAACATGCAGAGAGCTGGTATTAGGAAGATCCTGCTTTGCCTGTGCATGCGTCTGAAAAATAACAGGTCATAACTGGTTGAAAGAACATAAAGCATGTTTACTGAAGTAACTGACAGAGACAAAAATTGTCCCCTGCAGGGTGTGAGCGTGTGAGCATGAAAGTCTGTTACAACACACAGACAAAGTGAGAGGAAAACACCAGCATCTTGCCTTGCAAGTTTTCTTGCCCCAGTGCAGAGAATGATTGTGAAAAGCTATGACTTGGTACCTAAAAGGCACCAAGCCCCTTCAAACTCCCTAGAGAGATCACCTGACCAAGAGTTTCTCCTCAGTGCGCAAGGATTTGGAATGGGGTTGCCCAGTGACCCCAACCATTAGCTGCTTTTGTCCTCTCAAATATTAAGAGGGTTCAAGCCACAAGTGAGAGATTGAGGAGACTGGACTTGCTAAGGCAGCAAAGCTGGGAGAGTTTACTTTGTGCAATTTAGTAGAGAAATGCATGTATTGATGGCGAGGGAATCCAAATTTTTAAGGACTGGGCAAGGAACAAAAAAAATCCTGTCTGTGAATTCACTCTCTGGCACACTCTGCAGATACAGACAGCCCATTTTACCTTTTCTATGTCAGTCACCCTACTTGCAACACGGGGTTCATACCTGGCTGATGTTGTTACGGGGTGACTTGGTCAGTGTATGTTAACATTCTGAACATAAAGAAAAGCCAAGTAACAGGAGCTTAGTTTTATTAAACTGTCCTTCCTTCTGTATCTGACTGAGATTTGTTTCATCTGTACCAACCTAGCTGCCTTTTCCAACAATTTGTACAACAGAAATTTACAGTCTATTAAAGAGAATTTACACCCTCTTAGAGAACAAAGGGAAACATGTAGGTGTGAATTTTCGATGCTGTTGTAGCAATATATTTGTTTCTACAGATATACCTCAGAAAGAGATGGAATTTTGTACGGTGTTTTATGGTTTTCTAAGAAACAATTAATGTACAAACACCTGTACATTAATTAAAATCTTTTGCTGCTATTTCACAGTATCAATTTTATTTTTTCTATCATCTGAGTGGAGTAATCTATTCATAAATTTTCCTCATGATATGTAAACTTGTATCTTATGTTACTATTATTTACCAGCATGTGTGCTTAACTCCTACCTTGACAAGGCAGACTTCCACTGGCCCTTCTTTTTCTGCCTCTGTATATTCACTTCCCCTATGCCTTTTGGTATATGGCTTTTGCTAGGCTTTCCAAAACCCTTATTAACTCTTGTTTTGCCTCTTTTGGTTTTTGTTTTTTTTTCCCCTACCAAACATCTAGTTACGAAGAAATCTTATTTTTTGGCCTCATGTCAGACAGCTCAAATCCCACTGAGTCCTACAATAGTGGAGATGCTCCAGGAGTAAGCCCTGGGGCAAGAAAGTGGCTTTAAAATATTATAAAATATTGACCTTCAAGCATCTGTGGAGTGACAACTTGATAAAAATTTGCTTGATAATACTTTAGTTTACTTCTTTCTTTTTTAAGCTATAAGCCATTTGAGTAAATCTTTTCTTAGGTAAGTACACTATGTAACTGGCTCTGATTGAGGAACAGAGTTGAACTTGGCCATGTATTAAGGAGAAATTATGGCATTTCAGAGACCTAGAGTAAAGAGAGCAACCTCCACAGTGAAACTGTCTATTTAGAATTAATAACACATGACTAAAGTAAAAAGGTTTCACATGCGCTGCATATCATCTAATTTCATCCTCTTGAGAGTCTAATACACAGGTCAGTAAGACTTGAGTTCTAATTTAACTGAGCAATTGTGGACTGAAAAAAATGTTTTAGAAGAGAGAGTGCAAACCCAAATATTTTTGCACCTGTTATTTTCATGAAGAATTTTGTTTGGGCTTTCACAATTCCACAACATTGTGACTTTGTTACGTGTATTTGTTTGGCTTTCTGTGACTATTTGCTATACAGATGAGGGCATGATAGTAGTAGTAAATTCTTTTTACGTCTGTTTTTGTTTGTAATCATCTTGAGCTTTACTAAAGGTTTTCTTGTTTGTACATGTTAGATTCTAAAACACAGATGAAAGATAACTTACTGAAAGAGTTTCTATTTTCTAGTCAAGACTTTTCTGCAGCTGCGTGTAGTAATTGGAAGAACTTACAAGAAAAGTCAGAGATGAGTAAGTGATTGAGGACAGATGTAAGATGATATGAATGACATTCTATGCAAAATACAAATAGCTCTGAAAAAATGCTGGTTTGTTTGTTTTAAATAACTGATCTCTGTAAGATGAGACCTGACACTTCATTTCTTCTTTTCCTTGTAATGCAGTGCGTGTATATGCCCAGTGGTAGTAAGGTAGAATGTGGATGTGCTGTACTGACCCTGGCACCTGCTCCTCGAAGGAGCTGAATTTCTAGGAAGAGACACTCAGCATCCCCACTACTTCAGTTAGTAACTTGAGGTTCAAGATCTTCATCTCTCTGAAGGAAATGATGTTGAAGTTTGTGAAGCAGTCTACTTGCAGCCCACCTTGACACAGGATCACCTGTATGATAAGAAATTTTGCAAGTTTTTCTGATGTCTAATCTTTACCTTTTTTTGCTGCAATTTAAATATCATTATTGCTTGCTCCATCTGTTATAAACATGGAGAACAAATTGCTCACTTCCTCATGTAGCAACTGTTTACATATCTCAGGCTACTATGTCATGTTATCTTTAATTTAGGCAATTGTCCATGCTTTCCAGCCTTCTGGATACTCTTGTGACTATTCTTTCTATTCTTCAGTTACTCTATATCATTCCTTTGATATTAATCCTGAAACAGGATACTGTGTTCAAATGGGGGCTTTTTATTATTAAACAGAGGAACACAACTACTTCACACATTTTCCAAGCTACATTTTTATGGTTTCATCCTAATATGGTATTTGGTCCTTTCACAACAGTATAATGTTCTTGGCTCCATGATCCAAAATTATTTTTAAAAAGTTAGAGGAGATAGGAATGGTGTTAGTAATAGAGAGAGCAGAAACTACCGCACTTGAAGCACAGCTTTCTGAGATCCAGAGTTAGATATGTGGACAGTAAGAGTCCAAATGGTGAAGAAAGAGCATTTGCCTTCCCGCACGGAAAGTCACAAGTGCTAAAAGGAAATGGCTTCCTTCCTACAGCTGAAATAGAGATCTATGTGCAAATGATACCTGAAGCCAAAGTACAAGCATTAATACAATTTTACTGAAATTGAGCTGGTTGAGTATCAAAATCTTTCTGCTGTTTTCTAGCTGGCTGCAAATTTATCTATTAGATGGTTTCCTGTGATGACAACCTGTACTTTGTGCAAAGGGACATGAACAATGTTCAGGGTGTAACGAATCCAGGCCAAGCAAGAAATCATGGCACTGCTCTTCAGGTCTGTCTCTTGCAAGTCCTCATCCTATTTATGAGCATTGCTCTGAGCTGTAAGAAATTAATAACACATTCAAATGTGGTAGTAGCATTCTTAATGAGTGAAATGCAGTGCTTTATCTCTGTTGCTGATAGTCTGAAGAAGTGATGTAGGATGTACTAGTTACATTGCATGGTACCTGCACTATAGGCTCACATGACTTGGATAGTAATCCTGGTTTGAATATGTCCAGTAAATAACCCTCTTCCTCTATGAAGGAGTGAATGGTAAGGAGTGTTTTGTTGTTGTTTGTTTTCTTAAGCTCTTCTAAATTCACTGCTGGTCGTTGCTGATGCATGGAGATAACATCTCAGCATCTCAACAGAGTGAGTTTACCCAAGCAGGCCTAATGTGTGACAGCTTGCTTGGGCCTGCAAACGCATAGCTTCTTAATTTTCTACGAAAATGCTGATTAATGCTCTAAGAAAGGCTCAGGTTTAGGTTTTCCCCAGGGAACTTCTCTATAACTGATGTCATCTTTGCTAGTCATGTTAGCAGTTGCAAACCACAACACACATGATGGAAAGGCTCCACCTCTCTGGCACAGTGACTTGTAATCAGTTTCTGAGCATGCCAGGTGGAGTGGCTGGCTCTCAAGTGCTGTATCTCCTCAACAACAAAAAGTTATTCAGCAAATTAGTGCGATACATTGATTTTTTTTTTTTTTTTTTTTTTTTTCCAGTGAGGTGTTAGGAATGAAATAAATGTCTTTCATTTCACCTGTGTAGGTGGTCATTACTGCTCTAGATAAAAACAATGTTAATAAAAAGGGACAGTTATTGCCGGTCCAAATGCCAAAAGCAAGAAGAGGTAAATGTGTTCTTTTTTATATCTTCATAGACTGCTTTCTCAAGGGTGTCAGTACAAAGAATAATGTAATTTTAGATAAAATTTTAAACTGTTTTTCTCTTTGCTATTGTATACGATGGTTATACATTATTGACGGAAGTTCACTGTATATAATGACTATCTCCCTGGTGCAGTCTTTTAACCATGATTCTCTAGGGTATTTTATAGAGTATATATAAAGTCCTGCATTCTGTTAGTCTTCTCTCTTATGTTGGTTGGTCTGTGCCAGCTGTTCAATTAATACATATGTTTTTTTCTCTTGAAGGCATGCTGTTAAAGGTGCTAAAAAGCACCATGAGGGAGATTTCACAGACGTGGACAAACAAGTATCAGTGTGATCTGAACACAGGAGTAATTTTGCTAAGATTATCAGTCAGCTTTCATGATGAAAGAACTAAAGAGAACTGAAGTGCTTCTATGCTGCTGAAGCGGACAGTCACGTAGTGTGGAAAAAAAGAAAAAAGCACCTGCCAGTGGTGGCTACCTCATTTTTATATCTAGCTTCTCCAGTTTTCTCAACTGTTCAACACTACAAGAAATTCTCTTGGAGGAACAGATGTGCTAGAGAGTAAGTAATGAAAAACAGAGAGTTTCGCTTTAGGTTATTCCGCTGAGTATGTTTCATCCGGATAGGCACGATAAGTTGTCATCTGATGAATATTTGCCTGCCCTCTTCAAAACAGATGGGAAATATAGTGATGTTCCTACGAGAAAAATGTTATTACTTTGGAAATTTCTGTTGGCCCTTAGCATGGAAATAAAGGAATTACTCTAGATGATTTGAGAAAAATATGCTACAACGCTGGCTTGCTGAAGCTGGAGGGTCTGAGCCAGAGGAAAACTGAGGAAAACCTAACTGGATAAAAGTCAGATTTCCTTTTTTCTATTTGTAAACACCAATCAAAAGCTTTGCCTGATGTGTTACACTTGTGAGGGGAGTGGGAATATCCCCATTACTCAGCACTTCATCCCCTCAGTTGGTGCCAGCAGAACTCATGGTGTGATAAGATCTATTCATGATCACCAGGATGGGGCTCTTCTGGTGGGAAAGAAGTGGCAAGTTGATGATGTTAGTCAAAACTTGCTGGTGGCTGAGGTGGGTTTATGAGTGATTTTTACATCTGTATTAGTGGGGGATAAGTCTCAGTGGCCCTGGTGAATTACCCTCTGCAACCTTAAGTAAAAGGTTCATTTTGGCATAGCTAAGACAGCACTGAATTTCTTTTTTTTCACTTAAAGAATAACAAAATTTTTTGCTTTGAGAAAATTTGCCATGTATTCTGGGATCACTGCCACAGTGTACATTCTCACTGCTAACTAGCGATTCTGGTTCTCTCACAAAGCCCCTGTCATAATAGAGTTCAAGCCATTTATGATATAATCAATAAGCAATGCTTCTATAGACCAGCACAACTACTTTACTATCTTTTCCTGTAGGAAATTATAATAGCACTATGAGGATTATTATTCTATAGAGAGCAACTCTGCTCAAACACAGCACCTAATTTTACCTTCAGGTTTTTTTTCTGCATGCATGTACATAGATCTAGTTATAAAATGTACATAGACCACTTTATGAGGTTTTTTTTACTTCATAGCTCCTGAAATTAGTTGTATAAATGGTAATTGTCATGGGAGATTTAAAAAGAATGGGGATTCCTGTGTTACACAAAAGTTTATCACTCTGAAATATCAGATCTTCTAATCTCTTTCATATGTGTGGCAAAATCTATGTTAAAGTTGTTAGATTTTCTCCTTTGTTCCTATGGGAAAACTGTTCTTGAGCCTGACCTTCAACTCCTTAATAAATGAGAAACTTTCCTCTGTCTTCCAGTATAAACCCATTCCTGGCTGACTCGTATTTTTTATTAGCAATTGGCTCGCATCTTGTGTAACATGTTTGCCCTTATCCCTCTGTGATAGCTCTGAGATTTAGTAGATGATGGAAGTGACTTGTTTTACTTGGGAGTAAGGATGGATATAAGCATAGTTTTTCAAACACTGTATCAAACTTATTTTTAATTTGGTCCATAGTGGAATCCTTCTTTTGTAACTGTTTCAGTCAAAAGTATTTTAATTAATTTTCCATTTTTTTAGGATTAAGTATAATATTTAAAAGCAAAAAACAAACAAATAAAAAAACCTGAACAGAATGTTGGTGTTATTGAAAACATTAAAATAAAGCTTTCCAACTTTTCAGGAATAATTCATTTTAAAAATGGTATGATATTATTATTATTATTTTTTTTTTTATTTTTTTTTTTTAAGGAGAGGACACATCAATAATTTAGTACAAGTTATGAAATGCTCAGCTGCAAGTCTTCATAGCCACAAAATCCTTTTTTTGTGTAGTGCCAGTGAGTCTGAAAAATCACTGACTGATGTTTCACAAAATGTTTGTAGGTACTCTGCTATCTGCAAATGCTACAGTAACAGCTGAGAAATTCTATCTGCCCCGGGTAACTCTGTAGGTTAATTCAGATAAGTTTTGGTAGATTTCCCTGGACAGAGAACTACAGAGAACATAAAATTTTCTTGAGTTTGTGTGAGTAGTTCTTAGTATACTTCTGGTGCAGACTTGGACTTTTCAGCTGAAGGGTTGAAAGGTGGTGAAACAGCCAAGTGTACATAGCCTGCTCCAGTCAGCAGGTCCCAAGGCAAGGCAGGAATGTCTTGTGCAATGGGAGACAGAGCTGTGCCATTCTCTGGCAGTGTATATAAATTCTTCAGGAAATTTCATGAAAAAAGAATGTCTTTGGAGCATTGTTTCACTAAATAATTTTGTAGTGCTTGTTGATGTTTGATAATGTAACTTTTTTTCTTCCAAACATCTGTACAGTCTGGTTTATTCTGTCAAATTCCTAGTGTGAAGAGTTTCACATATTTGCAAATTGGGCATGGAAGAGATTTGCTCTGGGCTGCTGATTTTAATGGTGTTATCTGTCATGGCAGCTCTTGTGCCATCTCATATTTAGCTATGTGTTATTACAGATGACAGCGAATAATATGAGAAATTCCTTTGTGTAGTGTTTTCAAAAATTAAAAAAGAAAATGCAACTCAATGCCATGGAAATAACAGTCTATTCTGAAAATAAGTACTTAGGGAACTTCTTGTCTTCCTTTGGAGATGCTTGTTACTGTGGGACCTACGTGTATAGAGACTAACATGACAATTAACTTTGTGTGGGTCAAGTGCAGTCTGCTTGAGTGATGTGTCACTCCAGAGTACTTGCTGACAATTAGTTTCATTGGTATGTGCTGTATTGTAGGGGCACCTGGGAAACCTTGCTGTGATTATAAGACTCTCCAGCCTAGTGCAGGCAAGACCTTGGCCCTTGGTGTACTGCCAGGTGACTTGCTCCTGTTCCCTAAGATGAGGAAGAAAGGACTGAATATGAGAAATGAATATGCATCTGGCACATGGCTGGATCCACTTCTCAGCTGTTAGAAGCCTCGCTTTTTATATTGTATAATACTTATGACAGCAGAAAGATCAAACTTACAGGAGAGATATTTGTTAGAGCTGGTGAGAAGCAGCCACTTAGCACTGAGTGAAAAGCAGTACAGATAAAGATGCTGCATTGAAAAATTCTGATAAAAGCCACACTAAACAGCATTTAACAATCACTGTGCTTAACTGTCCTGTCATCATTTACATAGAGAGCTGTTCAAAAAGGGGATGGAATTACAATGGAGGAACCTGGCAAAATCCTGAAAGCTGCTTTTCTTTTAGCCTTCAAGCAGGAATGCATCTGGAATGTATATTTCCACATTGTTCTCTATAAAGCTTTAATTTTGAATTCACATATGGTACTTAATTTGCATTTTTCATACAGTCATTAATGCTTTGGTGAACTCAAAAGGTCTAGAAAAGTATTCAAAGCCTTGGATACTTCCCAGAAATGTGCTTGTGCTGTACTGGCCTGGAAATTCGGCTTGAAATCTACAGATCAGATGCTGACCGGGGATTTTGATTCTTTCTTTGTGAGGTATTTTAATAATAGAAGGCTTTTTCTTGGGCTTATTTTATATTTTGGACTAGTTTTCATGCCTCTGAATCACTTTGCTATTGATATCTTTTCAATCACATTTCTAGTAGGGGCCAAATACAAAGTCGATGGCAAAAGAACAGGATGCTACAGGGAACTGAAGGTCAATGTACCTCGAAGGAAGAGCAGCAGATTTAGGGATTGAAACTAGCCTGGAAAAAAGCTCCTGTCTTAATCTAAGTCAGGAAAAGCAAGCTCTGGCCATGGTAAAGTCGACGATAGGCCGCTATCCACATCCAGGAGCTACAGTGGTGATCACAGAACTTGCAAGTAAGAAGGTACAACAGGTGAAATACCCAAATAACAGATTCTGGCTCATTTTCAGGGGAGTGCACAAGATCAACGGGATTTACTTGCTAAATTTGGGATTTACTATTGACCAGACAGCCATCCAGTAGTGGGAACAGAACAACAGCCTTAACTAGTGGCTGAGAATTGCTGGATAGCCTGGCATGCTGTCTTTGCCATATGGCGGATAGTCATTTGGTAGGAAGATGTGACTAGCTGAAGGAAAATCTTATAGAAAGAGTGTAATTTTTCTTAGTTTCTTAGTTTCTCAACCCCAAAGATATCATGAGAAAACTCATTCTCCTTTTTTGTCTCCTATTACATGAAGCAATGAATGCTTTCAAATATGAGAGAGGAGCAGTGAGATAGCAGATTAGAGACCAGTAGGACTTCCTCCCCTTGTACTCCTCACCCAGGGATAGTGCAGTGTCTGTTCTGTGTTGCTCTTGCCTTTTATCTGTGCAGCTGTGATCTTCAGATCTTCATCAGATATCATCAAACTGCTGGAGCTACTCTGCTGAGTGGGAGTAGGTGATTTGTTAACTGCTTGTCTTGGAGTAAACTACTTGGTCATGCAAGTTAGTCTGACAAAAGAACAAAAAGAAGAAAGTAATTGGTAATTACTCCCCCAATGCCTTCCCTTCTCTCTCTCTCTCTCTTTTTTTTTTTTTTTAAAGGGATACTTTTACAGCAGTGTTGTGTACCTGTTTAATCACTTAGACCAGTTGAAATAAAAGTTTTTGTCCCTTGGCTCCTTGCATATTATTCTTGTTAATTATTTTTAATTATCCTTCCATCATTTTTTCTGATGCCACTTCCATAACTTCTACATCAGTGAGTGCGGACATGACAAATCTAAAAACTTATCCCAGAGAAGAATTGCTGCTGGTTCCACTGGAGGCATAAAACATAATGGGTGACTCAGAGGTAGTCCCTGGTGGTTCATCTGTTTTGCTATGGGTAACGATCCCCCACTGGCACACGCATGTACACTTGCCTATGGTCTGATGTGTGTGGGGACACACTTGCACAAGTGTGTGCATGTGCTCATTAACTAGCTCCAATTTCACATTAGCTAGCTAATTTTTCAGAATGGCTGATAGCATATTAATCGAGAACATGACAAAAGTAAGTCACGATGCAAAGAAATAACTAGGCATAGTATTTACATCACAGTGCTTATTTATTCCTTAAATTGCATCCACTGCCTGCCCCCCCCCCCAGCAAATTAATTCCAAAGAGTTGTTTTGCTTTACTGGTGTTCATCAAAATTTTTTGTCAGGTGTCTTATGCAAGGAAGTTCAACCTTTAGTCTGCTTGCAGTGATTCACCACTACTGTTTACATAAGGACTGGGCTTTCTATTTGAGCAGCACACTTATACAAAGTTTGATGATTTTGCTCTTTGATAAGTACTTGCACAGGCACAGCTGCCACTAACCACATGGTGCACTCCCCCTTTTATTTGCATGATGACTGCCTACAAAGGCAAATTTTACACCAGTATATTTCCTGGGTTGTCTTTTAGCAAATAATAGTCAGTATGCTTTGTCTTTTGCATCTTCCCAGCTCCAGACTCTAGAGGACGCTTCGGACTACATTTTTCATAACCACAGTAATTACTTTCCATGACACCTTATGAACACAAAGTGGCATAAACCAGAACACTCTTATGGCTAGGATTTTTAAGTTGGGTTTTCAGTAGGTCACAGCTTGTTCAGGTTGTTCCTACAGTGCCTTTGGAAGCCATTAAAACATCGCATCAGTTGTTTATACATAGAGAAATAAGGTCACAAGAGAAACTTTGAAGTGAGCAGGGCTCCCTTCTGCTTACTCACAGTTACGTGGTGCACACCTCTGAGAGTCTGACTATCTTCTGATCGCAGAAAAGTGCATTTTTGTAGCATACCATGAGATGGATTGGGTGCTGCAGGGCAGTAATCCAATATGGCATTGATTTTTATTATGTAATATTTGGTAATCTCAAGTTAATAAATAGCTTATGCCCCTACAAAATGTATGTCCTAAAACTTAGCTATTCTATTTTCAAATGTCCCTCTGTTCCTAGATCTGCCTATCAAATCAGTAAATTATTTTTTTAAATATTAGCAACTGGGCAACGCATACAACTGCCTGGGTTTTCTTGCTGCTCTGAAGGATGAAGGTTCCCTTTGTCCTTAAAATTTGCTCTCTCACATTTATCAAAAAACTTAGTCACAAATTTTTCATTTCTCTCATGAAAATCCCAGGAGCCGTTCCTAGCAGTAAGTAATACAAGGAAGAAGAATTGGCCACACTGAACTTTCAGGTGGAAATGAGTTTGAAGGCTCAAATCTGGGCAGATTCATGGCTATTTTCCAGGAAGAAAATGAGAATAGTAATTATGAAGAGCAGACAAGAAAGGATAAAAAGATGAAGAGGTGAACACAATGCACTAGTTAAAGGAAATGGTATTATTTAATTCTGAAATGGTACAATAATCTAACCTCTGATGAATTGGAGGTAAGGGGTAGTGGTGAAAGTTCACATAGTACAAAAGAAACAGAAGAGTGAGATGTGAGATAAGACAAGCGTAAAAAGAAAGGCTGTAATTTTAAGTGAATTCGAATTCTACCTTATGGTTTTTGTTGCCAATAACAATAGATAATAAATGAAATGCAGATGGGGCACTTAACTAACAACTATTTCTTGCACAGCTACTATGACAGTAATTCAACCTATATGCAATTCGAAATTAGGTCTGATCCAGATTCATGATCAGAATATTTTAAATCCAATTAACTAAATCACAGATCCTAATGTAATTACTGTTAATATCTCCTGATACTAAAGAATGTGTACAAGATCAAGATGCGTGGCTCAATATAGACCTTAACTCTCCAGAGGAGAAGAAAAAGACATGGAAACAACTGAGTAATTTTGCAATTTATTATTTATTTTGAATGTGCAGAGTCATTTTTTTTCTGGGATTTTTTTCCCACTGTTGTCAGTTTAATGACTTTGTGAATAAATGTGACCCCCCCGCAAGCCTTCTCTAAGTGAATGGTTTCTAATAAAGTTGTAACAGATCAATCATCAGAAGGTCTTGGCAGAAAAATCGGTAGGTAATAAAAAAGATAAAGGACACTGAAATGATGGGAGTGACATGTGGTGGGATATTAGCTTTATGAAGACAACTTTGTCTAATAAGAAAAGTTAGGTAGTAGTACCACATGGGAGCAAGTGGAGGCTTCCTACCACTGCCAGAAATGCTTGATGCCATTTCTGAGTACAAAACGTTATGGTGGGAATGGCAAGTGCTTTCAGTAAGAGACAGTCTATAAGTGTTAGATGTGCTTAAACCAAATTAAATGACATGTCAATTATGAAAAATTTAAGGATTATCTGTCTATCAAAAAGTTGATGGCTGGACTTGCATCTAAAGTGCTGACCTGGGCCCAGACAACGTGTTTCCACTCCAGAGCCACACCACAGGCTATCCAGTGCTCTGTGCTCCCCACAGCAGACTCTGCTCTCATGCCTGGTGTTACACTGTGAATGGTATTGCATTGTGATTTGAATAAGCTGAGCATGATGGAAATGCTAAACAAAATCAAGACCAGCCTAACTGTATGAATTGATAGATCTGTTGGAACCGGTTGCCCAAGGAGGTTGTGCATGCCCCATCCGTGGAGGCATTCAAGGCCAGGCTGGATGTGGCTATGGGCAGCCTGGTGTAGTGGTTGGTGACCCTGCACACAGCAGGGGGGTTGAAACTTGATGATCATTGTGGTCCTTTTCAACCCAGGTCATTCTATGATTCTATGATTCTGCAAGAATTTGTGTGCAAATATGTGGAAGAGCATATTGCCCTGTAGAAACATATTATTTCAGATGGTGCATATATGTTAAGTGGGGGATATGCCTGCCATTTTCTTGTGTAGTGGGTTTATCTGAACAGGACGAATGGCTGCAAGGGAAAGGACATGATGTTGTTAAGCTAGTAAGAATGTAG
>JAOWBP010001760.1:51813641-51830242 GCA_028571105.1 Tragopan temminckii | reverse complement strand
CTTACGTGTAAAATGTTTATTAATTTATTTATCAAGTTGAAGATACAGGAATAAATTTAGAGAATTTGAGAGATATTTGCATTTCTTTATTCTTCAGCTTTCAACTTGAAATGATGTATTGAAATGATGTATTGAAATGATGTATTTAGCAAATTTTTATAACTGTCATTTTCAAATATTTTTGTTATATTTGGTTAAAGTTTCTGAGAAATAATGTTTGTCTTAACATTGCCCATCTTTTTTTTTCTTTTTTTTTCTTTTTTACTTCATCAAGTAATCTTTCTCAGCAAAATATTGTTTGTACGTTATTGTTTGCTTCTTCTTAGAAGAAAGTATTTTGAAATCACAGTGGATGCATATTTAGAACAGTTACCTTTATTTCTTTGTTCATTATCTAATGCTATTAAAGTATTTCTATGTTTAGCTCTTTTTTGGATGCATTTTCTTAGGAAAATTTATGTCTTCTAAATTACTTACAAAATGGATAAAACCAAGAAATATTTTTGAAGAGAACTAGGAGACCTGGTTTGTCCTTTTTAGCAAGGGTAGGCTTATATTCATTTCATTTGTTAGTTATCTAGACCTGTGAACCTTGTAGTCTTGTGTTTCAAAACTTCCTTCGTCCATATGCTTCTAGTCTAGAAGCATTGCTGTGGGAGTGGATCTCCCATTTGTTTGGTATTTTGACCATTAGGCTATCATGCAAAAGATAACAAAAGCCTTCTCTTTTGACATTATCTCTGAATGAACTCCAAGTAGTTAACAAGTCTTACAAATGCTCTAAATACTCTTTCCAAAGCAGGCTCTTTGCCCAAATCCTGGACAGTGAATATCAGATCTATTCTTATCTCAGGTTGAGGCCTAAATTTAACTAGCATACAGACTTAGGTTTATTAGGGATGCTCCCCAGGACAGGAGGTACAAGGTGTCTTCAGGCACACACGTAGTTTAGGAAAGATCAGAAATTTCTTCTGGATGACTAGAAATGTTCATGATCAAAGACCAAGAATGTTTTCCAGTTCTGTTGAGATAGCTGAGGCTAAATAGTATTGAATAAATGATCTTTCATCTGCTCCCCAAAATCTTTTTGCACAAGGCAACATCTCAGATATTACCCTGAGTAGGATTTTACTTGTCTGTAACACTTTACTTGATTTGATAACAAAGGAATCAGGTTTTCTGCTATGAGATAATTACACTGTCACTGTACCCATTAGTTAGAAATCTGTAATCACAGAATCATAAAATATTCTGAGTTGGAAGGGACCCTTAAGGATCATCAATTCTTTTCTGATGTGGCAGTTGTCTGAGAATTTGAAGAGACAGCCAAGAGGGATTATAGTACAGGGGGAAGAGCCGGCAGAAAGGAGAAGCCTGCAAGCTTGTAAGATGGAAGAATTCATCCTGACATGCCAGAACACCCAGTGTTCCATTTTGGGCAAGGAAAAATGATGGCACAAAATTTTTTTGTACTACTTCAAAAGCAGAACGTGAATTAATTTGAAATTTGAACAAGTGAAAAATAGCAGGCTATGTCGTAAAACATCACAAAGGTTCTAATTACACTGCATGTGTGGTGAACAGTGCATGGGCAAACTTTGCTCATATTCAGAGACACGAGCCTGCCTATTCTGTAACAGAGTATATCTGAACTATAGTCTAAGGACCTTTCTATTTTCTTCTTGTCTTTCCTTTAGAATTGTTTTTTTGCTGTTGTTTGTATTGTTGTTTTTTTATTTTTGTTTGTTTGTTTTTGTTTTTATGTACCACGTTTTAAAAAAAAAAAAGTAAACTGGTTTTCTTGCACTGCTTTAGACCAACAATATATTTTGAATGGCCTCTTTACCTGGTAAGCTTAGGAAACCAGATATTCAGCTGCTTCTGGAACACTTTTCCAAGTAACTTTTTTTTTTTGCAGCCTAACCTTGCAAGCCCTCTGCATGCATGATGAGCATAGATTAGGAAAATCTCTCTACATGCAAAATGAGTATGGATTGGGAAACATCTTTAAAATAAGTGATTTTAGCTCTATGAAAGATTAAGTATAAAACAAGATTTCTTGACTTGCTTCAGGGGAGAGAAGTTCAACCAATAAAGAGAAAAATGAAGGAAATTAATGGCAGATTTATAAGGACACTGCAACCCGCTTCTGACTAAAGCAATTTGGCCCAGTAATTTCTTAGATCTGAAGGGGATGGAAAGAGAAAACAGTGGCAAGCAACCACAAGGATAATTGAAAAATAAAGCTGATAAGTGCTTGTGTGATTTTGAAAAATAAGAGCTGGCAACTTCTTTTTTCTTTCTCGTTAAACAGTTTGGTTAAGAAAACTTGTGAAACTCACTTTTGTTTCTCTTTCCATTCTCGTCTATTCTATATGCGTGTGTTTGGAAAACTTTTAAAGATTCTTTGTCCACTGTGATCATAACTTGGACAGATAATAGACACAAATGTCTGCTAATCCAACTTTTCAGGCACTTTCCTGCTTGGGTGAATGAGACTGCTGATAATTTTTTTTGTGATCTTCTGCCTTCCTCTCTCAGAAGACATGATCAGAAATGAGAAGCTGTTAGGCCAGTACAGGGGAGCATACAAGCTGCCATGACAGTGATACCCTGAAGTCTCCAGACTTCTGCTGGTCTGGGGGACAGAAAATGAGATCTGTGACTTGGATTTGTGTTTTAATATGTGATATTTCCTACACGTTCTCCAAGCCACAATATCGTGCTGTTGTAGTATTACACTAAACTGTAGTCCCTTTGTACAGTGGGAGCTGAACAAAGGCGATATTATTATCTGGAATTAAAATGTCTGGACATTCACATCCCAGAAAATGTGACCTTCAATTGCTGTGATAGAAACTTGAGGGGAGAATCCTTTTTCTGTCTGCAGACAGCCCCAGATTTACATGACCTGATATAGCATCAAAGTTACCTGGCAAAACTTGTAGGGCCAAAGGCATAGAAGTGTCTAACCTGTGTTCAAAAATCTGCCCCCACTTTTTTTATTTAAAGATGGCAGTTATCAGGGAAATGTTGAAACATTTACATGAAAAGAACATGATTAGTGGGTAAACTGTTACTATTTAATTCAAAAAAAAATAGAAGAATGAACAGCTTAACAACAGCACGAAAGAGACAGTTGTTCACACCAGCACTACCACCTGCACCACCACCTCAGCAGCTAATTAAGGAGAAAAATTAAGGAACTAAAATGAGAGACAGCTTAATCATTGCTAGGCTTGTGAATTCTATCTCAGAAAATAAAACGATGCTTAATAAAAGCAGATAAGGGAGCTGAATATCTGGAGAAGGGAATAGGAGAAAGTGAATAGACAGACTTTGATTCTTCTTTATTGAAGTAATAAAGACAGTTGTGGATAAAATGTTCTAACTTATGAAACTGATTAATAACGAATAATATAAAGATTTTTGAGTAATCAGGAGAAGAGAATTATTAAATGATAGAATTCATACCTTTATTTTAAAATAAAGTATTAGAATTAGATGAGAATTTTGATTGCATTCTAGCAAAAATCCAGAGGGCACTGATCTCAAGGAGACACAGTCTTTTTCATGCATTGTGTGGATGGCAAAGCTTGTGAATGGAGCTTAATCGTGATTAAAATGTTGATTTTCCCTGATGATTCCTTTGATTGTTATACTTCATTTTAGGCTTTCAAAATTTTTTAGTCATCCATAAGTGAAAAAATAAACACATTTCTTTATCATTCTGCAAGTCTAGCTACAGGCCCCAGCAAATGTAGAAGAGAGGGAAAGAGGCTTGGACAGGCTGCAATGTGTGCTATAACTGAACAAATGTTGTTTGTCTGGGAGTGTATGTAGGTTGCTCTGAAAGTAATGTCTCCTATTTATTTCCATGGAAACTTCAGCCGTTACAAAGAGTAAAATAATACTATTTGATGGAGCAAAATCTGAGCTACATAAAGCTATTTTTCAACATAGTCACCACCATAAGTTGATTTGCACAGATTAGCTGAGATGCTCTTCTTTTTGTGGTGTGACAGCTGTGCATGGCCATCTGAAACACAACTGGTCTTTCCTATCACTATTGCTACTGCTGAAACTCACCACCCACCACCTCACTGTGCTCACATCCACTGTTTGTTCTCCATAAACGTTCAACAAGAACTGATAAATGTCAATGGGTCCAGTTTTTTTCCTCATGGAGGAAATCAACAATACCCCTATGCTTCATATGCACTGCCATGTCATTGCCATTTGGTTGGGCTGTCGCTCTGCTGCCATCTGTCACACAGCAACAAAATGTAACAGAATATTGATGGGAAGGTTCAGCCTCTATTCTGCCACCAACATCTGCCTATGACATTGTGGGCCAACATAATAAATAGGAGGCATTACTTTCAGAGCAGCCCTTTTACATTGTAAATATTTGTACAAGAAGTATTCCAGTGCATTCTAAGATAGATGCAATAAAACTGAAAGTTATGCTTGTGATGTAATTGGAGTTGTGCAGCATAATTTCAAAATCTTTCTAGAAAAATATATCAACATAAATAATGCATTAATTCTTATGCATATCCCAGGGTCCTGCTGATATCAATTTAGAGCTCAGTGGAGGTGGTGTACTGTTCTTAATATTCATTTTCCTAATACATATGAAGTTGGTAGTTGTAAGTGTATTTTGCAGCACTAACCAGAAATATTACATGTATTAACAACAGACATGAAATAATATATTGCTGTTTCCTAATTCATTCTACAAAAAAATCGTGTGAATTTATGGTTCAACTGGCTATTCTTGCCTTGCTGTTGTATCTAAATGTTTCTTCCAGCAGTGTTTTTTTTTTTTGTTTGTTTGTTTTTTTGTGGTTGTTTCTTTTTTTTTTTTTTTTTTTTTGAGTTCTACATTTTTGAGATGCTTGAAAATGTTTTAAAACTACTTAAGCTTATCTTCATTTTAAACTTTTTCTGTTTTCTTTTTGTTTTTAGTGGGAGAGTGTAGTCATACAAACACAATAGCAAAGGAATTCCAGAAACAAAAGTAGGAGCGTCTTGTTTGTCTTTGCACATATAGGGAAACACTAGGAAATTAGAGAGAAAAGAAACCAGAATGCATATTCCTTCTCATACAATGTCTTGGGAAACTCCTGGAGGATTGTTCAGGGATTAATGTCTCCTTCTTAGACAGTGCATCCAAGAAATTTCTTCATTTATTATATCTTTTGAATTGTTGTCATGGGATTTTGTCCACTCTTATCATTTTTGTTTTTCTCTCCCCTTTTAAAATGCTCTTAAAGGACTCAGACACATTTTAAATATGCAGACTAATTGTGATAAATGTCATACCTAATGAAGGTGAGGTGTTTAGTTTCATTTTCCTTAGAGACCCACAGGCAGAAAAACATCATAAAACAGCTATGGAAGCAACTCTGTTATAACTACAAAAGAAAACCAAAAATCTTAATTGGAGGAACAAGTAGGCTTTTTACTTGATTCTTGCTGCAGGCAGCAGGGATTTGGATCTGATATTATTCTCCAACACTGCAAGTCTTTTAAACTAAGGATGTTTGTTTCTGTTTCCAACTCTGTCTCTTAAAACGTTTCCTCCCCCATGTGAAGGAAGTTGTGAAAAGGAGGTAGATTCCCCCATCTTTTTTTTCCTACATCTGTTAGGTTTCTACTCAGTAATAAGCATTCCTCATTCAAGCCCATCACGTGAAAGGGTTGTAATTTGTGCTGACTGAAGTTCTCAAACGTATCTGCTTTTTTTACTGATCTTGAGGTGAGAATGCTTAGTGTTAGTAATAGAAAGATGTTTTTTGCTGCTGTAATTAACTCTCTCTCTGTCAAGGAAAAACAACCAGAACAGAGAATTCTGAATAGAAGCTACTGGTCTCTGAATTTAATAGGGTTAATAGGTTGTGGCTTTGTTCCGCCCAAACCTGTTCAATAAGTTCAGCATATGACAGGAGGTTGAAATTGCTTCATTATTTTGCTTGTCATTGAAGGAATTATTTATTATAGGCAATCAAATATTGAATTGCCAATAAACAAAACTTATGATATGGTTAGAAGACTGGGGGGAAAAAAGATAAAATAATAATCAAAGAGTGAGTACTGCTTAGAGCAGTAGTCACTGGAAAATATGCCTTGTTGGGAAGATGCTACAAAATTGCTTAAGTGTATTCTCCATGTCATAGGGGTGGGGATTATCTTTTCCACTTGTTTCCAACTGTGTGCATCTTTGTTTTTTTGTAAATTTCTGCTTTAATTTCCCATCATTACACTTGCACAAGAAAACCTTACTACTTCAGTTTCCTGCTGTTGCCTTAATATAGCAGACTGTGAACTTTGCCACAGCCTCCATATGAGAACATAACTGATATTTTCAGCATTGTAGGAAGGCTAAAGTTGAAGTTTCTGCCTTTATATTTTACTTCTAACTGAATGTAGGGTGTTAACCATGCTCTGATGGTATGCAAACTTAAAGAATCAATCCACCATGTTTCTTCATTTGTTTCCCACTCATTTAGCCTGTGGCTGACTGTTGAAATGTGTTCTATGCCACTTATTTTAATGTTATTTACTGCTAAGAGGGGTCTAAATTTCCCAGTTGCTTTCTTCCTATGAGTTAAATATCATGTTTTCTCCTGAGCTAACAGTAATAATTCAGTTTTTAGTAGAACATATTTTGACAGAAACTCCATATATAATTTTAAAATCAAGAATTTCAGAACCTGTGACTCATTATAGTAGGGCAGTTCTAGGTCTTGTCAGTCCGAAAACGCTGGGTAATGAGAGCATGAGATTTCCTTTAATTATCTTTATTTACTGTTCCGTATAGTGTGACATACAAAGTACCTTTAGTCTGCAATTTCTCATGGGCCAAGGAAAGGTACTGCTATTGCAGGATGATATGGTATCACATGACTGCCAACCCTGGGATTTACAATGCCAGTTAAACTCACCTCTTTGGTCAAAGTGCTGCTATTACTTCCTGTGTTTTGATTTGTTCCTCTTCAAATTAGGCTATCACAGCAATTTTCAAAGTAATGAAGTGGTGAGCAGCACTTGAAAACTTCATCTAGTTTTTTCATAGTAACAAGAGGTTGTATTCACTACTTGCTTTTCTCTTTACAAAATCCAGTAATCATGCATGTTTTTCAGCAGAAAGCTTTTGTAAATACCAATGATAAAAGCTGCAGAAATTAAGCCAAAGTTAAGGAAGTGACTGAATAGAATAAATGGGAATTATATCAAAATGATGGCCAGGAAAAGGCTTAAAGAATAAAGGATTCAAAAACAGTCTACAATTTGACATCAGAAATTGTCTAAGTATATACATGAAAGAAAAGGCTTCCGCAGGGCAAAACTGGCAAAAAACGTCAGTTCAGAATTTGGAACTGATATAATGCTAAGTAACACTTTTAACAGGTTTCCAAGAGTACTGGCATATGAGATCGGGAATAAAATTAATCTTACTTGTGAACTTTCAGAAGATTTTACTCAAGTACTCCAGTATTTCAGGTGCTAAGTCTTGATCTTCAGATTGCTCAGTCAGAACCCAGGACTGCCAGCTGCTGTGCATTTTCTTAAGAGAAGTGATTATGGCCTTTTGGACCTGTAAAGTAAACTAACCAGGTTGCAATTTAGGAATTAAATTCCTCAAAGGATTGAAGGAATGGTCCTCCTTATTGAATCAAGTATAATCAGAGAGAGATCTAGGAAGAAAGTAATATAAGCCCAAGGGAAAAGAGTAAGGGAACAGTTAAGCACAATAATGACCTTATTTCAGAGGCCAAATTTACCAAAGACGGATGTGAATACAGTAGAAAAAAAATTCTAGGCCTACTCTGAAAATGAGAAGTACTGTTGAGGTCAAATTCCACTGTGTTTGAATAAATTATTTGTTTTCCTTGTACTGTAGATGCTGCTATGTGCAGGTATTGTTGTCTTTGCTTCTCTGATATATGGATTTCTGCATCTTTGTATGTTGTGTTACAAGGAAAATAAAACAGATAGATAACTAAATGCAGTTCTAATTTCTCTAACAGAGAGAAGAGTGCTCTCCCAAGACCGATATACGATGTATCCTTGTTTTCTTTACCACCCTCTTCTTATTCCCTTACTGTTCCTGTGCACTTATTGTCCTGGTGTGGGGTCTTGAGCTTAAGTTTCCCAGATGTCATCAATGAGTCATATTGTTCTGCTTATTTGTTTGGCTTCTTTCTTTCCTCTTTTGTGTTTTAATTAAATATTTATTAAACTTGATTCCCTCTTGTCCTACTCTTTTGCTGACAACAAGATTTTAAAATTCCTTCATGGTTATACAAATCCTAAAAGGATTTAGGCTCATTCCAAAGCACAGCAATTGCCTGTAAAGAAAAATAGATCTGTCTCTCCCTCTCTTCTTTGAAAACAAACTAACAGACAAAAACAACAACAACAACAAACCCGCCCCCCCCACACACACACAAAAAAAAAACACAAAAAAACAACACAAAAAACCTACACAACATAGCAAAACCTACTGCTATTGTCAATGCTTATCTTCAAGAGAGTCCCATGATGGTGATGTCTGAGCAGAGACGTAAGTCAGGAAATGTCTAGTAGTTCTGGGATTTCATATCTGACATATAAAAAAGTATTAATTAGCTAAACAAAAGTTCCTTTTTTTTTTCCTAAGAACATAGGGCTGGCTGCACTGGCTTCACAGAGCCTTGCTAAAAAAACCTGTCTTCTTCTTTCTTATAGCTCCCTTTTAGGTACAGAAAGGTCACTGTCAGGTCTCCCCGAAGCCTTATCTTCCCCAGGCTGAACAGCTCAGGGAGTCTCAGCCTGCCCTCACAGGAGAGGTGCTCCAACCCTTGGATTACTTTTGTGGCCCTCCTCTGGATGTGCTCCAACATGTCTATGTCTCTCCTGTACTGAGGATTCCACATCAGGATGCAGTACTCCAGGTGAGACCTCGCCGAAGTATAAACTACTCTTATATCTGTTTTGCCAACCATTGCTGTTTTTATTTCTTTTTCTTTTTAAAGTTAATTATGCTAATTTCTATTTAAATTAAAAATTATATTTTGATCTTTTTTTGTTGTTGTTGTTAAGCTCACTGTAGAAGAAAGTGTCTTTTCTTTACCTTTGGATGTGTTGGAATCCTGCCACTTTTTTTTTTTAACGTTAAAAGATTGTGTTCCATTTTCATGAGAGGGGTCTTCCAGCAGCAGGGTTACCTGGAGCGTACACATTGATGGCTGAAAATTGCGATGACTGTATCTGTTTGTAGACCTAGCCCCTTCTCTTTGTCGTGTTATGATTGCAGTCCAGAACAGGACTGTTCTGCCATTGCAGTGTGTATGAAACAGTTTTGCTGTCCTCATGATATTCCTGGAAGCAGTTCAAGCTTTAGTAGCAATGAAAATTTCTGATTAATACACTGTGAATGTAGGTTACTCGGTCACATCTCTGTCCAAGTCCACATTTCCTAAGCTGGTTTGGGCTTTCCCTTTGACGAAAAAGAGCTTGCTTCTTCTATAAATGCATTTTTTCCCCATGCAATTAACAGATAATCATCTTCTATCTAACACTTCAGTTGGTGACCTGCTGGCTCCCTTCCCTCTTCCTCCTGTGAGAGATTCTGACAGAGTGGCGAACATCTATATACTGAGTGTGTGACATTGAGGAACAGAGCTAGGTATAATTTATTTAGTTATGTTGTCTTTTTTGGCACACCCCTGCAATTTATAAGCAGGTTTGACATACCATAAAAATTATTCTTCTGTCTCCCCTGTGTAGGTGGATTGTGGGTAAATATGTGTACAGGGGACACTGCTTGCGTTATGCTGATGGATTTTGAGGTGATGCAATTAAGAAAAATTTTCATTGGACTTGGTTTCAAATTGTGACACGTCATATTCTTCCTGAAAGAAATAATGGTAATTCAGTCTCATATTATAAAAATCACCTCTAGTTGCTCAAGAGGTGTTGTGAACTATTAAAAGCAGAATTATTGTTTTGTTGTAGATGTAAAGGTATACAGTGTAGTGTGTTTTCTGTGAAGTTGGACTTAAAATTTGTAAGATCTTTCTGTATTTTTTGATGGAGAACTTGTGATATTACTTACGTGTATTTTGGCTCCTGCTACTTTATAGCAGAACTATGACTTGGCAGATTAATTAGCTGAAGGCTGAATAGTGATTTTCATATAAGCTTGTGGCAGAATCTTTATGATACACAATAAAGCTCTGAAATGAGATATATTTTAATTAGATGATAGTTGTGATATGAAGATTTGTTAATTAAGTAGTCAGAATGCTCTAATGAGCTGTGTATTTTGAGGAAGTCTCTGACAGAAGATGAAAATCATGCTAGCAGAGTTCAAAATTCCTTTTAGTCTGAATGTAATCTCATGAGGACTATGCAAAAGCGCAAAATAAAATAAGACCTGGAAATTATGTAGATACTTACCTATGACATTTCTATTTTGGGAAATGTCTTCTTAAAAACCAGCCAACAAACAAAAAGATAAGACCAAAAAACAACAAGAAACCTTGTGTTTTTTAAAACAGACATTCAATTCAGTAAAAACATCCTTTTGGAGAAGGATATTAGGTTTATAAGAAATAGATGGGAACAATTGCATTCCTCGTCTTCTAGTCACTACAAATGCATTGTTCTTGAGCTCTCTAGATTGTTTCTCCAGTTCGTTTGGTCCCCAGATTTTGAATACATAGGTGATCTAGAGAAGACTTTGTATTACTGTCTCACTTTTGCTATGTGTTTCCTTCTCTCTAACATGGAGTTGTTTGTATCTGTGCAGCATCTATAGAGAAACAACTATACCTAAATAGGCCTAAATACTTATGAGGTATCTCTTTAATTACCAGAACCACCTCTCTTCATTCTAAAATATCCTCACTGATGAAAGAAATGACTAGAATCCTGCAGACCTCATGCTGAGCAGCAATGAAATTATGTGATAAGAGCTAATGATATAAGAGGAAGACCTGTGAATCTGTCCTGCAGTCACCTTCCTGTATATTTGTGGCCTTTGTTCTGCTTTCCCTGTCTTAGTTCAATTGCTGTCCCTTCACTCCTAAATCAGGATTTTTTTCAGCTTTGATTCCCCCTCTCTGCTCCTCAGGTTTCATACAGTCTATATTAGCATGAAATTGCTTTTCAAACAATTCTTCTTCTGCATGGATGCCAGCTATTTGAAACACAGATTACATGCAAGAAGATATAGTAAGTGCATATTTTTTCAGCCAATTAGAAGCAAGTTTTTGACCTTTTCTATGGAATGGCAGACCTTTAATTGTATTAGTTTTGTAATATTTCTTTTCTTGGGATACTGTTCGTATGCAGATCACTGTTAGTAAGCTTGGGAGAGGAACAGCCTCAATTAGAAAAAATAATACTGTTTCAAAATTAGCTATTGCTCCTCAGGAAATAGTTCCTGGGATCACCATATGTGGGTCCATTAGCCATTGGCTTGGTGCTCAGCTGTGCAATAACAGGGAGTTTGTGTGAAAGGAATGGAGATCACATTAAAGTTACTGATATGTTAGTAAATAAATCCAGGACATGGTTGAGAGGTAATTCAGTCTTTTTTTCACTGTAGAAGAACCAGAGGGGATCAAGTGGCTACTGTCTACAGCAAAGAAACAAACAAAAAACCACCCTTACTGAAACAGGTTAAAATTACTGATTAAATTCATAGAATAATAATAAAAAGATCTATCACAAGTTGTTAAACTCAAAGATGTAAACAGCCACTTACTAAGACCTAAAGGCATAGATTTCTGGTAGCTGAGTGTATCGTGTTTACTGCCCTCTTGTTTCCGACACATCAGTTGCTGTCTACTGTTAGGCAGGCTGCTGGATAAAGTTGACTTTCTCCTGAGCAATATAGTAATTTTTACTCTTTTTTGAATGTAGAAAAAGAATACAAAAAAATATCTTCCTGGCCTCTCCTTTCCTGACCTCTAGTCATTTGTGACCTGACAGTTGTCTCTTTACTCTGCTCTGTATCTCAAAAAATGCTAAGGCAACTTAAAGCCTATGAGAAAAGGATATGAATAAGGAGGTCCTTTCAGTTGATACACCTTGGGGACAATTTTTTTCTTTTGCACAGCAGATAAATTTTGCAACTTCTTTTTGTATACGGAAATCTTGACTTTTTCTTCAGTTTTGTCTTGATTGCATTAGTACACAGGTGTTTCTGAAGTAAATCTTTAATGCAAATTTGCTTTTTCTGCATCCAAGTTAACATTTTTGCAGCTGCATTTTGCAGCTCTGAAATAATTTTTTTTTTTTTTTTTTTTTTGCAAATGTTCTGGGAGGAAAAATAACAGGCAGCAAATAACTCAGAGGCCTCCTAGAAAAAATGCCTGTTCTGAGCCCATGCCTACTAAACAGCAACACAGCCTTTTCTCTGTGAATGAGAACATTGATAGTGACCCTGTGACATTTCTACTTTTTTTTTTTTTTATCAGCAATATACATTTTTGAATATTTTGCTATGAAATCATTCAGTTCTGTGAGAAATTTAGTATCAGCCACTTTCCTCTCTTCCCAGATGACTTTAACACATCTCAAAATGTGTTTTCTGCATCCCTAGATTAAAGTATTCACTAAATACCAGTAAAACTGCCGAAAGATTGAGATTGAATAAACATAAACGCTTCTTTGAAGCTAGTCCCATCTGGCAAATAAAAGAACAGACGTGTCAGCAAGGCAAGTTTAACTTACTTCAAAAAGAAAAAGTGTGTTGCAATCAAAAACTTACAGTACTAGAAACTTCAAGCTCAATTTAGATGAGGTATAATGACATGAAAAATAAAACTGCCCACAGAACTTGGAGGCCAGATTTTCCATTATAGTTTTTATGTTACAGCTATACAGTGTTCTCTAATGTATGGTAGGAGTGCTTTCTTCCTTCTTCTCCTATACAGTTACAGGTCAAAAGGTTGTCAAACTTCAAGTCAGGAAACAAGACTAGCGTGGCATATGTGTGTTTTGGACATTATTTGTAGGAAAGACTGGAGAAATATATGTAGGTTGCTCCAAAAGCAATGTTTCCTATTTATTTCTGTAGAAACTCTAAGAGATACAAAGGACAAAATAACACTACTCGATAAAGCAGATTCTCAACTATGAAACACTATTTTTCAGTACTCACCACCATTAGCCTATTCACACAGATGAGCTGATAGAGACGCTCTTCATTTAGTGGTGTAACATGAGTGCATGACCACATAGAACCTGTCATATTTTTCACATCCCTGTTGCTGCTCACTGTGTTCCCATCCTCTGATCTCCAAAAATGTTCAGCAAGTGTCAATGAATGTCAGTGCATGACAGTTTTTTTTTCTGAATGGAAGACTACAATTCCATATCTTTGCTTCATATGCATTTCCATGTCAGATGTCATTTTGTCAGACTGCCTCTCTGCTGCCATGGGTCACATGGCAACAACATGTAATGAAATATAGGTGGGAGGGTTCAATCTCTGCTGCCATACCACCTACATTGGCCTGTGATGTTGTGGGCCAACATAACAAAGTAGGAGGTGTTACTTTTAGAGAAGCCCTCCTATTTCTTTCTTTATGCACACTTCCAGTGATCCTAATCCTGCTGATCATCAAACAGACACTTTTGGAGTGTAGTGCTCTGCATTGCTTTTTCCTGACATCCCTGGCTTTTTTGATGGCAGCTTTATAATGACCTGATGTTACTTCCAGAGAGTAAAAAATAACTTCTGTTTTCATTCCAGGTCCCTGTTACTTTCTCTCTCTTTTTTTCCTCTGTATTTCAAACTTGTGGCAAGTTCTAGGAAGCCGATAACTTTAAAACTTGATTTGTTTCAGTTGTTCCACGAAGTGACTTTGGTGTACTTTCCAGGTTTTGCAGAGAAAGAGAAAGAAGAAATCGTAACACCATATAAAGGTATCATTACAGTTTAAATACTAATAATTATGCAAAGAGATAGTGGTTGCTGGGTATATTATAAATGTACTCTTCCTTTTCTCTGTCTTTAAATACAACTTTTCTTATTTCTATCAGTTTATCACCATAGTTGAAATTCAGCTATAGCAATGTGTGTGCTGCCAAATTTAGACTGTTAACCCACAGGGGACTTCATTAGTAGATAGCTTTTTTTCAGTTCAAAGATTGCACTTGAGAGTTTTAAAACTCTCTAGTTTACTAATTAGCTTACCTCCAAGGACTGTGCTTAATGGTGTACAAACCTTTTTTATTGATGTGGGCATTTGCGCACATCTCATTCAACTTAGAGCATCACCATCCCCTGTTGCATTCAAGGACAAATGCTTTTAAACTTTGAGTGCAACAGAAGGACTTTCCCTTGTCTATTAGATCTGATTTTGCAGAAGTTTTTCTTTTTATGTGAGTACATGAAATAAATAGTCTAATTTTAAATAAATTAATGTCATGTATCGAATGTGTTAAGACAATGTTATTGTTGCAGTGCAAGAGATTTCCCACACGGTTTCATTTTTTTGAAAGTTCACATGTAAGTTAATTCTTATAGTTGGAATAATCAAATCAATCCCTAACAGAATACTAATCAGAAACCTTGCCACAAGACCTTTCTCACAAGATATTTTTCTGTGGGCTGTGCAGTTTCCGGGCTGAGTAACTTTGGTGATCATGTCTACATAATCAATTCCAGTCTGCAGGAATCTTAATTGTATGGAAATTGAATGATTTTTTTGTTCCATGAATACTCACTATATGGCAGACCCAGGTTGCCCCTCCATTACAGCGCCTTAGCTTTTCAGTGTCCTCTGCACAGGCACCATTTAGATGGACATCCCTAGCCACACTGTTTTCCTATTAGGGGTGGGACAGGCTCAATCAGCCAGATAGTGCTGGTGGATAATTTTTGCATTGTGTTGAGGAGTTTCTCATTAGTTACTCATCTTCTTTTAGGCTGAGAATATGCAGCTTACATTTTTTTTCTGGAAATTCTGGCTTCTTTTCTTCAGATTTCAAGGCAAAGACAGAGTTCTGGAGGACCGTGGCCTTACGGTGAAACTATCTGTTTTTGTTATACAGAATTACACTCATAGTAAAACTAAATACACACTTAATAGAAAACAGTTTATTGTATTGCCAGTTTAAAAGAGCATTTGTTCTAGTTCCTGTTACTGTGAAAGCATAACCAACCATTAGTACGCATCTAGTTTTCTGCTGTCCACATCTAACCAACCTGATCAAAAGACTGTTCATCTTTTTTTCAAAGTTCATTTTGCAGAGTTCTGCTCAGAAGCACACCCATACACCCCAATATTTGTCTTTGCATTGCCCTTATAGCATGTATTTAGATGAAGATGTTAGGTATATCCCAAAGCAAGTGCTATCTAAAAGCAGCATATCTTCATGCGTTGCTTTTCTTCTACAGAGGTGGGGAAGGATGTAGGTCATTTCTGCTTTTTGGACTGGGTAGGTACTATGATCTGACTTCAGTGAAATTGTCTGCTAAATCTTTCTTGCCCATCTGTTTTTCTCACGGATTGCATCTGAGAGAGCTGACATATTTAAGTGCTCTTGGTTTTGGATCCAGAAGAGTGGATACAGTATTTTGAATAGTTTCCAGCATGAAGTGTAATTTTACTGCAAATCATTCGCTCTCTGCTCCTCATTCTTGTGTTTAGTTACACACACACACACACACACACACACACACACACACACACACACACACACAAATATATATATACGTATATGCATACATATATATATATTTGTATACAGAAATTTCATTTTGCTTCACAGAATGCTGGTGCCAGCTAGCTCTACTTTCTGAATGCTGGACCACTGATGCGCAGTAAAGTCAAAACTGTGGTCTGTTGAATGATCAGGGAGTTATCATGCATATTATAGAGATCCCCCTTAGCTGAAAAAAACATTTCTCCTTCAGACTTTATCTGGATCTGTAAAATAGCAGTTAACAACAGTGAATGTACTGCACCAAGTCTGATGAAGTTCATCATTTGACATCTTTCGAAACCTGTGTGAATTTGCTGTGCTCATACATTATGTATCTATCTAAATACATCCACACACTTATATGTATACACACACACAATAAGCATTAATATTATTCTCAGATAACGAATAATTGTTCCTCCTTGAAAACTAAATAAACACAAATAGAAACAATTAATCTAATAAGCTCTATAACTTGAAATCCACCAGTAGTATTACACTATTTTCCATACTTGTTTCTTTCCCTTGTGAGGCTAATATTATGCTCCTTTGATTTAAAGGAAGTCAGTGAGCATGTGTGAAAAACTAACCTAACAGATTAAGGAATTGAGTTTCTTATAATGAGCATCGTATTCTGAGCACTTTGATTTGAACTTACTTTATTTCTGTTTTGCATACCATTTGCAAAACCTTTTGCAACAGTAAGGAAACTTGAACGCATAACAGAAATATAAACCAGATAAGTTATTTCTGGAAAATACACAGATTTTTTTTCTGCTACCCCACAGCTTGGGATATCCTGAAATTAGACAGCAGATTAGGGCTGGATTTCACCAACTTTTATTCCAGAATTTAAAGGGGAAATATGTACCTTTCCAAACACTTCC
>JAOWBP010001760.1:51798759-51811860 GCA_028571105.1 Tragopan temminckii | reverse complement strand
GTTGTGGATGCCCCGTCCCTGGAGGTGTTCAAGGCCAGATTGGATGGGGCTCTGGGCAGCCTGGTCTAGTATTAACTGGTCTAGTATTTAATGTGGAGGTTGGTGGCCCTGCACGTGGCAGGGGGGTTGGAGATTCATGATCCTTGAGGTCCCTTCCAGCTCTGGCCATTCTGTGATTCTGTGATTCAACAGTAGATGAAATTTTGGTGACATGTTACATGCAGAATGCTCACCATTACTAAATTCTTAGTGAAATTTTCTACATTACAATGTTTTGGAGAAAAAAAAATAGCCATAAGGAGGTATTTTCAGATTCTAACAAGATTCCATTAGGTGAACTTTTGGACATTCAAAAATACCTAAAGTATTTAAACAAATATGTAATTGAAATGCTTTGTGCTATCAAGTAGTGTTAACTGTATTAGGCTTGGATATATCATCACTGCTCACTGAAGCAATATTTTCTTTGTATTTGTTCTTATTTGTGGTTTTATTTTCATTAAGTCTTCAGGTGTCTCCTAATTTAATCTCTACAGAAAAATAACAGGAAGCAGAATTTTAGAGGATTTCTGATTAGACAGTTCTAACAATTTAACTACCAGTTCAATCAATTCTTGGTGACTGAATTGTGCAAGCTCAACATGTTGTACTTTTTTTAATTTTTTTTTTTTTTTTGAGTAAATTAATTACTACAAGGCATCCCTAAGGTAGTTAAGATAAACACTCTTTAGAATGGAAATGAGTTTGGAAACATTTGTCATCTGCAGTTCAGACTTCAGCCTGCATGCTGGCCCTTTTTATAACATGCCAGTCTGTGGGATTAGCAAACATTTGTCATGGTACTGAAGAAGAATTTTAACGTGATTCAGAAAAGAAACACCTGAAAAGGCATTTTTAATTTGTGAAAATACTAGTTGAAAATTTTAGCTACTATTATTATTGTTTTTAATCTGGTAAAAAAAAAAAAAAAGTTCATAGAAAGCTATCTATTTGAATTAAACGAAAGAGCAATAGAGCAATAGTTATTGCAAATGCAGGCAGATTTCTTGCACTCCTGCCAGGAGCCTCTGTTAAGATGAAAATATATGGTTCATTTTCCAAAAATGAAGTCCTGATATATGTATATAGTAATCCGTTCTATACATCCTTTCTGGTACAATCTGATGGGATGCTGGACATACAGGAAGGTAGTTTCTTCATCTTTATCTCAAAATCTTCTAATTGAAGGTAGTAAGATCTTCTTCAGTGGGTTGCAACTGCATAGGTATTGAAATCTAACTTTGTGCGCAATAGCCCAGAAAATGTAAAATTCTTCCTTTGATGACATGGGCTGACCAAGTAAAACTCAGTGCATGATCCTGTCAATTACTAAAGTCCCTGAAGTGTATTTCTAGGGAGGAACTACTGCAAAATATAAAAACAGATCACAACATGTAACAAGAAATACAGGTTCCTACATCATGAGTGCTACCATGCTGTGAGGCTGACATACTTTTGTGGAGGGACTGATTGTTCCTCTAAAATGATTTTTTTTTTTTTTTTTTTTTTTTTGCTGACATTTATGCCTGTTCTCCACATATTCCCAGCAATGGTGAAAGACAAAAGCAAATATTAAATGATGTTTCTAGTTATATGTTAGGTCTGCCATTATCTTCGCTGAATTACTTAGTTGAGGTCCTATCTATTCCTCTCAGATATGTTGTGTACGGAGTTTGCATGATTAGCCAAGACTGCTGTGCTTATTCAATGAATGTGCTTTTTCTGTTTCTATTACTCATACAGCCCTGTTTCCTACAATCAGTGAGAGTGGTCAGCTGATAGCTCTTTTTTTTCTTTTCTGCAAATGCATTTAAATAGCTTTGATCAAGTGTAAAGAGACATGCGGTGCCAGTGCTTGACTGCTGGTGCAGAGAGAGACATCCTGCAGCAGGAAAGGCATTTTCAGTATTGAGCAGGCTGCTCATCTAAGCCTGTTATTGCATGCCACGTGTACCCTACAGCAGCCATCTGACTTGTAGGCAGACTCCATGCCATCTGAACAGATGGGCTTGAGTATAAGCTGACAAGAAAGCCCATATGTTCCTAAATTGTGAATGTTGAGGAGGGGATTCTTGGCCAAGAATGTGCAGATGACTGTCTAAGTCTTATGTGGATGTCATTAAGAAGAGACAGAATTGCCAGGAGGAGATCACCCTTTGGAATTACAAATTTGTAATGGTGCATGTGTGGTATCATGGAGTGAGTTTCTGGTTGGAACTGGACTACATTTTTCCCAGGATTGCCATTAGCCATCCTCAGACTTCAATCTTGCTTTGAGATCATTGTGAATTTTGCACAATACTTTCAAGTCTAGCCTGTGCTTGAGAAGCCAGGAATGTGAAAACATATATTTTTAAAATATATATATATATGTTTTTTTTTCCCCAAAGAATAGAATACATGCCTGCAGAATTTAGGTCAGGAAAAATCTCAGATCTTATTTTCTGTTGCGTGATCCTCAGATGCTCATGACAGAACACAGATTATAATAACTGGTCTAAGGACCTTGTATAGTGTATCCACTCAAAATAGATGTTTGAGTACTTGGAGACAGTTGATATTTTTAATTACTGTAGTCTGATTATGGGTGACAACTTTTACCATGCTTGGCTGTATTATCAGTAATCAAAGGTACAAGAAGTAGAAGAAAATCTTTACAAATTACATGATCTCTGAGGTTTAAAAAAATTTTTTTAAAATATTTCTGCTGGATGATAGGTAACTGTTATATGTAAAACATTATAGAGATGACAACTGAGTAAAAGCTAACAAGTAAGGTTTTTGAGGAAAACTGTCTCAAATTTTAGGAGGAGTTCTATGGTTTAGCTTAAGAACAGATATTATTCTTTTTAAATGATTTATTGTCATCTAAAACAGAATATTTATTAAACCACACTTAATTTTGCCTGCTGCCAGGCAAAAACTAAAAACAAAGGAAAGTGAATTTCAATTTTGCTGATGTCAGTGCTTTCAGTCAAATTTTTGTGTTAAAGTTATTCAGTGTTTCTATTGCCAAAATGAAAAAAGAAAAAAAAAAAAAGTAAAATCAAGACCATATAGCATGATTTGTTACAGATTAAAGAATCAGTGAGTGAGAAAAGTAAAAATATTATACACAAGAGCAAATCTTTTGCAAGTTTTTGATTAATAGAAGTATGTCATTATCAGTAAGTTTGAAACAAACAAAATTTCCTCACAGAAATAACACCTCACATGTGAGGAACACCACCTTCACCTTGGGAGAAAAAATGACTTTTGAGTTACAGCTGGCACGTAGTCATTGGTGGCAGAAATTTCTGATACATTTGCATACAGATATCACATATGAGCACTGGTACAGTGCCACATTTCTTCTCTGAAAATCACGTTTTGATTTATTGATTGGCCAAGCACCACCTGGTGCCTCGGCAATGCCAGTAAAGTCCCATGTAAATCAGCACATCCTCAAGTTCCTTGATTGGAGCTATAGTAAAGTGAATGGTAATCACCTGGGCTGAATGCATGCATTTGAAAAAGCATTTTCTATGATTTGTAGTTTGTCACTAATGGCATGAACCAGGAGCTGCAACAGAACTTCTGAAGTCTTTGCAGAGTTGCCTGTGCTTGCTCAGATCTCACGCTGTTGTGTGAGTAATTGCTAGTTAGCAACACAAGTATTTCCAGGCTGCTAACACTGCGAGGTTGACAACTGACAAGTTTCACTCCCATGCCATAATAACCTACAATGAAATGCAAAGCAGACAGCAAAGATTGCAGCTTAAAAATAGACAGGAGAAACTTTAGTAAATTTTTACTCTCTGTGGCAGGAACATTGTTATTTTAGTTTAAGGAAGATCATAGAATCACCAAGGTTGGAAAAGGCCTCGAAGATCACCAAGTCCAACTGTCCACCTACTGTCAATATTTCCCACTAAACCATGTTCCTTAGTACAACATCTAAAAATTTCTTGAAAACCTCCAGGGATGGTTGCTCAACCACCTCCCTTGGCAGAGATGATTATGGACAAGAGGGAGATGACTACTAAAAGAAGCGCAGGCATACCTGTGTGCTATAAAATATTGCTTTGTTGATACTTAATTTGATGAATGTTTTTGTACTGAAAGGTGGATGGTGGATTTCACTTTCTTCACAGGGTTAGTAGAAATACAGCGTATTTATGAAAAGTTTGTTTTAATAACTTGATAAAAGTTAATGTAGTAGATAATGAACTTTAGACAGATTTAAATCCGACATTCTTCATTTACTTTCTAATAGGGTTTTGTGGGTGAAAGGAGGGAAGAATGAAGTGTTTCCTGAAGGAGGTTAGCATCTCTTTTGCCATACACAAGACTAAACTTGTTCTCGTTTTATTGAACCAGGTGATTCTAGATCTTCTGTCCCAGTAAGGCACCTTGCCAATAGCTGCTCCATCACAGCATAGTAAACACATTTCAGCTTGCTTTGTTTTAATATTAAAACAGTAGACCCATAACTATTGACTCTTTGGAGGATTTATTACATCTACCTTTTAGAACTCCGCAGTGAAAGCTCACGTTCTCTTCCTGTTCCTTATTCTCTGCAGTGCAGCAATATCTGCTGTAGAAGCTGACCTGAATTTCTTTAGGAGGCCATTAACGCCCTTCTTGGATTACTGTAGTTTCATGCTTCCCTAAGAAGACTATCTCTCTCATGATTGCTGGCCCATGGAGAAAGAAAGAAGTGTATAACTTTGTATCATTCTGTTCTTTTTGTATTCTGAACTTAGAGAGATTTCAATTATTTTTAAGCATGAAATTGCTGTTTTCCTTTAAAAAAAAAAAAAAAAAGTGAAAATTAAGCCCTAACTTAATCATTCACACTGTGAAACCATGGTCTTTTCATCTTGCAAGCAATATGAAAAAAATAGTAAAAATTCTGCTGTATGTAAAAGAAATCCTTGTCTACTTCTTAAGCTCTTTTCTGAATTTGAATATCTTGCAGAAAAGATATTGGGGAATACTTTGGACTATTGTTTTGTTGGAGTGGCCTATGAACAGAAATGTCTTTTCCCTAAAGATGCAAAAGGGGCAAAGTGATTATGAGAAGCTAATTGGGTCGTGCCTTATCACAATTACTGTGTGTGTATATGAGTTTTTGTAGGACACAGTAACCAACTTGTTTGCATTTATAGTTCCAGATTGAATACTCTATGCTTTAGAACTTGCTATTCCTTTTCAGTTTTGTATATTTTTTTATCATTGCCTCATCACAGGAAAGAACTTGTATTACCTGAACTACATGCACATCAATAATCTTGTTTAGGCCTAGTAGTGGTGTGAACTCTGGGAGGAAAGGTTCCCTCTAACTCCTTAGATTTAGTCCAGTGTTGTCAAAGTGCTCTAACATATTTACTTCATGGCATGGTTCTACAGGCTTTTTCTTCACCAGTAAGGAGGGTTTGTGGTGTTTTTGTTTCTCATTTTGTTTTTGCTAGTGCCAATTTTCTGAGGACTATGGGCTAAATAAACTCCATTAGTGAGCAAAGATCACTAAAGCTCTTTCACTGAAGCCAAAGCTAAAGCCGCCTTGTGTCAGCAAAGCCAAGAGTTGTTTGGAATTGTATGGAAGGGAACAGGATAGATCAGGGTAAGCACCCAGTTAATCTTACAAGGAGGAAGTAGGGAGATGTGCCAGCTCTCTTCTTTATGTGCAGGGCTTCTAGATGCAAGATCTGGGCTCAGATTCAGAGCTTCTTTCAGAGGTATGTGGTAAGGTTTTACACTGATATTTCTGCAGTGTGGCTAAGCCATGAGTTGCCCAGTGCAAATGCTTAGATTATTTGTTAGAGTGAACATCTCCCAGAAGACCAGCAGTTTTGAAACACAGCTTCCCCCAGTCCCATACGATCTGATTTAAAAGCTAAAAACTTCTGTAATTTTTTTTAAAACAGAAAATGTAAAATGGTTAGCGAAAGCAGGACAGAAAGAAACAAAATATACCTACAGCTCTCCCCCTGCCCGCTTTTATTTGCTTCTGTACTTGGCCTTATCTATCTCAACAACTTCACACTGCAGCACCACTATCTGTGCCCTGTCCTTTCCAGCCTGCTTGGCTGCTTCCAGCTCCTTGTCACAGTCTGGTTTTATACAAGCTGCTTTCTTCCCCATGCCACCTCCTGGATCTTGGGAACCTTATAGAATCATAGAATCATAGAATTGTTCAAGTTGGAAAAGACCTTGAAGATCACCAGGTCCAACCTTGCTTTCTTTCCCGGTAGCTTTCCCAGGGGAAGTACAGTGGCCTCCTTCTCCTGTGTGACTTTTCTTAAAGAAACACTCTGTGTAACTGAAGGCTAGTAGAGCTGAGCATGAGTGGTTCTGACGCTTCGTGCTGTGTGTACAAACAAGTGTGTGCTTCTAGGTGCAGCCATGTATCACTTTTCTCCCACCCTCCTCACACACCCTATTTCAAAACATAGTAAACAAAGACATTTTCACCTAATATACAAAACATAAAAGCCATATTTATTTGGACTTTTTCCTTATTTCAGAGCAGTTCTTAATGTTTTCATATGTCAAAGACAAAAGCAATTGAAGCAAGCTTCCTTTACAGTCTCAGAATGATTGAGAGGTATTGGAAGTGGCTCTGAATGAATGCTTCATAAGGCTACTAATTTAAAGATCTAGTTCAACAGCTGTATTTCATAGTTAGTGTATTTGGATGATTTTTAAGCTGTTATGGTAAAGTTTCCCTTGATTAGTGTCACAACAGTCAATTCTTCACAGCACCTTGTTGCTTAACAATGCGGAGATCTTGAAAATTCAAGGAATTAGTGATAAATGTATCTAAAATATATGTTATTTCTCCCTCTATAAACTCATAAGTTTTAGAACAGAGACATCTCCACAAATTCCCATCTGAAACAAGTTGATTTTGTTTCACAAAATGGTGTTATTACAAAACAAAGTTAGGGCTTCCAAAATTTATGGTTGTTTTGAAGGGTAAAATCAATAAAACCACCTGAGTTTTTCAATCTTGGTTATGAAGGATTGTGTTGAGTTATTACATCTTTAAAAGCAACTTTTCTGTTTGTATCAAAAGATATCACTTACTTGTAAAGCTCAGTATTATTTCATTCAAGCTCCAAAACAGGAAGTTCAAATAGGTGCAGCTGAGACATGAGAGTATCTGGATCATGATAATTGTCATGGGAATCTTGATAGAGCTTGCAGAATGTTCACTGTTTTTCCAGGAGATGTTAGGTTCAAATATAGCTTATATAAGGAGAAATTGAAATCTGGAAACAGGATACTAAAAAGGATTTAGAGGTCATGGAGTATGAAGAAAATCAAAATGAACTTTTCTGCTTTGATGCAGCAGAGAGGGACTGATGTATTAGTGTATATAGACAAGAGCAGTGAGATAACTTGACTACCATAAGCAGTACAATACTAAAATGCTGAAAACAACTGATAACAGAGTTTGAATGTTGATTTGAATTGATTTAACTGAAGTTCAACTTTCTGAGAACTGAGTGTATGGTCCATCTGAGTGGCCTCAATTCCTGCTGTAGTGCATGGAGAGAGAGGCTCGCATCCAAACTGTCGTTATCTGACCCTGAGTGAGATGTCTAAGGGATTAACATGAATTGATTGCTCTCTGGAGTTGCCTTCTTTACTCTGTGGACCACAGGAGAGCTTGCAGGTCTGCCTAGGTTGAAGGCTCAGCTTTTAGAGAGCAAAAATGAGATGAGATTAATTAAAATGTTGAGAAATATGCTGAAAGACTGGCAGCACAGTAAAGATCCACAGAAATAGTATAAGGGTTGAAGATAACATGAGGATGAAAGACTGAGAGAGCTTAATATGTTTTGCTTCTCTCCCAAAGGTAATTAACACCTACCTTGATTAATATGGGTAAGGGTTTTCATGTGAAGAAGTTACTGGATACCACAGAACTCTTTAATCTAACAGGGAACTGCATTACAGAAATCAAAAGCTGGAAGACAAAGCCGGACATGGTCCAGCTGAAAATAAAATATGAACTATCAAGAGTAAGGATGACTAAACTGGAAAATATAGTCTTGGGAAGTGTTAGATTACTCATTCTGTAGGTTTAAAATCATATGCCTGTATTGTATCTCTAGCTTCACATGTGATAACATTCTTCTTGCTGGCCCTGATGTCAAGGGATCCTCATCTTCAGCTTCTTCTGTGGTGGTCCAAATTCTACTGCCAGAGCATTTCTCCTCCTTTTCCCCGTGTGACCTCTAGGGACAACGTTGTCATTCTGTTGGTCAACTATTAGCACTTTTTGCATGTCTCTTCAGACTCCCGGGAGCATCAAACCACTGTTGAAGGGACACTTCTCACTAGACCAGATTGCTCAATGCCCCATCCATCCATCCATCCATCCATCCATCCATCCATCCATCCATCCATCCACAACCTCTGTGGGCCTCCAGCTTCTCATCTCTCTCACAGTAGACCTTAGATCTTCCCCTGACTTCGTACCTTTTTTTTTTTTAATGATTGTGACATACTATGTTGCCTTGCTGACTTTAACTTCAGTGTACATATTTTTTTCTTGACATGAAACCTGGTCCTGGTATGAAGGTTATTCACTTATTGTGGTTGAAGACAAAATCAGGAGTTGGTTCTCCTTTATCATCTTCCAAAGACTACACACTTGAAAGTTTCCTCAGATGCAAATAACATTTCATTAGTTCATCTGTTAATCCTCCCTTTTTTGCTGATCTTATGCCTTCTTCTTAGGGACAGAGATGGTTACCATGCAGATCATCTTGCTTTGAGCCTTATTTTTAGTGGAAATATCTATGCTTGATTTTGTTTCAACAGGAGTCTGGCAGAATCATTTGTTCAAATGTGCAGAGCAAGTAGGTGAGTTTCTTCTGTCTTCCTCACCTTTACTTCCTATCAGTTTTCATTCTTGCCTCAAACACACACATCCTTTGCGCATGGCAGACACCATACATCTTCCTTGACTGCAACACTTTGGGTAACAGAACTGTGAATTTTACAATGAAGCCTATAGTCAATACATATTCCTGATTCTGGTGTAAATTTTAGGCTTTCACTTACAAAGAGAATCAGAATTCTTTTGAGGATCCAGCAGCTGAATGAGTAGTCATTAATCTCCAAGAGGAAAATGGTGCAGAATCTCTTTAAGAGGATACACACATTTTGTGAAATTTCTTCTCATGTTCTGTCCTTTTGGAACCTGAAATCCTGCACTCATGTACGCATACTGCAATTACGACCTTTCTCAGTTTTGGTATTTAGCTGTTGTTTTTCTGCTATTACTTCTCCCATGAAAAATGGCAGGAGAAATGAAAGAATTTATGCTGAAAGGTCAATTATTGAAAATTCCAGGAGTGCCAGAGGTAAGATTTCAACCTTATCATCCCATTTAGGTGTTCATGCTATACAGTAATCTGTACTTAGATGATGTTTTCTCTACCACCCCCTGAACATGGTATTTTCAGTACACAGATGCAGAGTGCTCTCTTAGTGCTATGTTTTCCTGTCACCAGACAATGAGTGATGATAGGCCTTTTTTACTGATTGTCAACAGTTTCCAGGGAGAATTCATGACCCCAGGTGGAGCTGAGCCAGGATAAGTAGAATTGGCAGCCTGAGAATTTCTGTTGTTACAGTACAGGTGGTTAACTGCCTGACGAAAGAGGTACAACCAGAAATGAGGTCATAGTCAAAGGAGAAAAGTGAGATAACTTGCAATATTAAAAAACAACTTCGAGGGCAGGGCCTGGCATGGTGATTTCAACTCATTGCTCTGTGCTTCATCAGCTTGAAGACAGGCCTAAGAAAACTTGCTTTGCTGAGTAGGACTGTGCCATACTACCTACTGGTCAGTGTACTGAGGATTGCTGCCTCCCCATGTCCTTCCATGCCTCTGGAAGACATGGAAACAGGAAGTGATGAGCAGCCAGTAATTTCTTTTCTAAACCAGCAGAAATAGATAAATGCTAAATCTGGCACTTGGAACTGATGACTGGAACTGATTACCGTGGTCTTAACTGTAGAGATGGATTGCCTCCAAGATTACAACCTAGCCAACCATTGTGAATGAAGGGCCATGAAGATCTCATATAGGTCTCTGATTTCTATACTAAAAATAGCAATCTGCTTAGTTGAACAGATGAATTCCGACATAGTTGACAGGACCTTTGGTGGGGTACCCATTACCACTTTATACATTCTTAGTAACTATAGAACCTGTATTACTGATATATTGCATTTAGTCACTGCTGGAAGCCAATGGTGTATAAAAAGAAGACCATGCTTTCACAAGCCTCTGAAGAGTTTGGTTGGCACTTTTTCATCAGGTTTTTTTTTTGTTTTGTTTTGTTTTGTTTTTTTTTTTGTTGTTGTTGTTGCATAAGAGTTTTACTGTAAAGGAGCATTATAGTGTCTGACTAGTCAGCCACCTAGTCAACCTGCTAACTTTCTAGTCGGAAAGGTGGGAAAATGGGAAATTGGAAGTCTAATGAACTATGATCATGCAAACAGTGATGCTGCCTCCAGAGAGCCTAGGCTGAAAGTTGTGTCTAGCTTTTTTCCTACAGAAAACTGGATGCAAGAAACAGTTTCCAAGAAGTCTTGAATATACTGTTTCTGGGTATATGAATTGGGTTCAGTTATATGTGATAATACTTAACGACAGAAGGTTATTAGATGAGGTGTCTGTGGGCCTTTGTCTTGTAAAGACATTCTAGATCAGCTCATGGTGAGTCATTTGGCTACCTAAGGAAGAATTACATTGGTCAGTTTTAACCCAAGAATTATACTGTAATATATCTTGTATTTTGCTATCTTGTTTCTGACTTCGCAGTCCAGATCTTGATTTCCTGTTCTGATAAAATATGTTTGAAGTATTTTTCACTCTTAAGTGTCTCTGTTAGAGGAAAGACCAAATGAAACTGATTTTTATTTTTATTTTTTTTTTTTTACAAGCTTCTTCAGAGGAGATAAATCTAATCTAACTGGTGAAAGCAGGCAGCCATGGGGAATCATGTATATCCATTTACTGGAACAAATTGAGAGGATTTAAAAGTTAGCGGGTGCTTCTTGCCATATTATAGAGACACTAAAGAGACTAAAGAGTATACTGTAGCCAGCACATTGGTTATCTCAGAACTTTTCTTGCACAGTGAAGTAAACACAAGGCAGACATAACTTAAAGTTCCTGTGTCATTGTATGTACACTGGGTCATTCAGACACTATTCACTAAAAGAGAGAAAGAAGAGTTTCTTTTGCCCTAAAAGGCTGACTAAAGGGCTATTTGAGTGAAGGAAGGCCCTATTTTAGACTCCTTTAGAATAAGAAGAAGCACTAATCATGACATTACTAGTGAATAAATTCCAGAATATATTTTAATCTGTTCTTTTAAATTATATCACCAGAATAAATGACTAAATAAAATTCTGTTGTTCACAGACATGGAGTACATCTTGCTGAATAATTGCTAGCACTTGTTTTGCCAGTAAGCAGCATGACAGAACATAGAAAAGACCAAGCTACAGATGTGTGGTTGAGCCCTTTAGGCAAACACTTGTACACCCACTGATGAGTACACAAACTTCTTACTTCTTGGAGAAAGAATCCGTCAAATTTAAAAGTTAGAAATGCACATACATTAATATATTTATGTGCCAAACATACAGGATAGTCTATTTATAATGTATTGACTCTTATATAAATATATTTGTCTTCTGTGATTTCCTCAGATGAGCTGTAGTTGTAAATCTCTCTTTATACTTTTTGGGAATGGAAAGACTATTCGTCATGCTTTAAAATTTAAAAAGATATTTTGTCCCCTTTTGCCTCTGGTGCTGTTGTGAAATGTGCTAATCTTACTGAGCTGATATTATCCAGGCAGTTTTTCCCAGTTTCCTTCAGAAGTTTTTACACCTCACAACTTTCAGGTTTCTTTCCAAAACAGCTAGTTCAAGGGCTATTTTCTTCCCTCTGTTCCCTTCTCCTCTTTCTTCCCTTTCCTTCTCAATTCACCTCTACTGTAGAGATAAGCACTAGGCTCCAATTAGCTTGGTGATGTCGTGGAAGCTAAATGAAGCTGCCTCTAGTGACTCTGCTTTTTAGGAAGAAAACAGGTACATAATAAGTGAACAGATCCTTCAGAGAAGGCTGAACCTAAGCAACCAAACCTTCAGTCACCAAATACACAGGCAGCTTTGAACAAATCTAAGCAAGAAAACATTTCTTCCATGTCCACTCCTAGGCCCCACTCCTTATTTCTTTAGCTGTTACATGCTTCTGCTAGGCCTCATTAGTAGCGCTAGCAGAAATGAGCAATATTTTTGGATATCACATTGTTTAATATCTTGTTTATATCATATTATACCAATACCAGGAATAAAATTGTTTCAGGTAGATGAGCTTAATTTAGGCACACAAATCTGGCAAAATGGTTTCCACGTATGTAAAAGGAATTCTGAAGAATTAAATATCAAGTTGTAGTCTGCCAATTCTTTCAGAATGGATGATGATTGTATGGCAAGTTATGTCAGTGCCTGGATTTGTGTGAAAGTCACTCTATACATGAGCCAGCAGAAACTGTTAAGGCTCACATTCACATATTTGTTGCCAGGTTATAAGAATCTGTCTTTTTCTTGCTTTTTGGTATTGGTTTATTAAAAGCCTTAATGTAGACAGTAAAAATTGGAATGAATGCAATGGAACTCACAGTTGTTTGTCATCGCAAGCCACTAATTTGTTTTTGGCAGGACTTTTACTTCTTTATTGATACACGAGGGAGGATATGTACTAGACTTCATTTTGGATGTCCAATTTAAAGAATGATCCTTCTGTACAGCCCAGAGGCATGTCTCTGGGAAAACTACTGTATTATGTGCTTGTGGAATGCAGTACAGTTCATCAAACCACCCAGAAGCAGAAAAATATGAGCCGACATCCAAAAATTTGTTTTAGTTTGAGGAAATTTCACATATTCTTCTGTGGGAAAAATCATCCCTTTCCCTTTTCCCCTTTCCCCTTTCCCCTTTTCCTTTTGCCTTTTCCCCTTTCCTTTTTCTCTCTTCCGC
>JAOWBP010001760.1:51761063-51788988 GCA_028571105.1 Tragopan temminckii | reverse complement strand
TCTTATTTTTATACTCATTTTCAAATGAAAGATAAGAATATAAAGGAGGCCTACAGGAAAGATGGGGAGGATCTCTGTGTCAGGGAGTGTGATAAAAGAACAAGAGGAAACATCTTCAAATTTAATCAAGTTATGTTTAGAGTAGATATAAGGAAGAAATTCTTGGAGTAAAGAGAGCGGTGAGGTGATGGAGCAGATTGCCCAGAGAAGCTGTAGATGACCCATCCCTGGAGGCTTCCAAAGCCAGGTTGGATAGGGCTGTCGGCAGCCTGATCTGGTGGATGGGAGCTCTGCCCATGGCAGGGGTTGGAACTGAATGGGTTTAAGGTCCCTTCCAATCCAAGCCATTCTGTGATTCTATGATTCCATGATTCTATGATATAAATTTCCTACTGAATACCTGCTATCTCCGGATGCCTTATTTCAATCTAGATTTCTAATTGAATATATAAACAGCCCCTGGTTACCTAAGGATTATCAGTGATTCACTGATGTTAGAATGTTTCAAGCAGCCTCTGTAGTATGATGTTTCAAAGTAAATACAAGAAATCAAATGAAAGAATGGATTTTTGATCAGCTGCATATTAATTTTGCAAGGTTGAATCAGACAGGAATCATCAAGTCAGTTTGAAAAGTTCTCATGTGTTCTTAGATGATACTATAAAAACAATAATTTCAAGTGCCAAAACTCCGCAATCCCTCAGAACTGCTACCCTTTGCAGATGATTTAATCCAGGAATCATTTAATAATAAGAATTATTTAGATTTGGTAGTTTACACCTGATTTCTTCTGAAACCAATGAGAGTTACTGCTGTCAGTTGTATACACTGGAGACCTATTTTAATTCTTGTATACTTTATGTGCAACCATTACAAATATTCTCAATTTCTATCCAGAAAAAAGGCAATGCAGAACAGAAGGGATTGTACTATTTTACCTTGCTATCTGCAATACTTGACAAATCTATTGAGCTCCACCTTTCCCTTAATTAAGGTGTTTTCTACTGTCACTGAAAGAGATTTCCAAAATTCTGTTCCTTTAGTGTTTAGAAGTTTTGTTTCACTTCTAGTTGAAGTTTACTCTTGATCATTTTATAACCACTTGCTTTTGTGTCAGCATTGTTCCTGAGTCTGAATAGTCTTTTTTTTTTCTCTCCCTTCTGTTTACCTTTTGGTATATTTATGCAGAACTTTAATATCCACTCTTAGCCTTCGTTTCTCTGGGCATATTACCTCGCTTCATTTTAGCCTTTCTTACTAAAATCAGCTCTTCGTTCCCTTGATCCCCATAGAAGATTTTTCCCTGTATCTGCTCCAGAATGGATGAATTTTTATTGCCCATGAGAAATTAGGATTGTACACAGTATTAGGAATGAAGTTTCACTGGGGCCTTATAAAGGAGGTTAACACTTAAAAAATTTTATTGCGCCATGTGTATGGGAACTGTTAGACCACAACCTGAAGGAGCGATTGAGCAGCTGGTGAAGAGGTGTAGCCAGTCCCAGGAGCGCAAGTGGAAGCAGTTTACCTTTGTGACCCTAACCTCATTTAAGGGATGGAAGCCACAAGGGAAGTGCCTCTACGTAGAGATGACCTCCTTTGGAGTCTTTGTTGAGCCCTGATCCTCAGAAAGGGGTAAGGGGTTCCTTCTTTATTACTTTATTTATGACTTCTACCTTTCTTGGGTGATCCAAAACTGATTTAAAGCAGCAATATCTGCTATCGCCTGTTCTTACATCACATTATCTACTTCAGTTAATGCTCTCTTTTAAAATAAAAATGTAATTTCTGATACTGCTTTTTAAAAACATGAGCCCAAATACTAAAATATATATGTGCCCTTCTGGTGCAGGGAGGGGGGCAAGAAGAGTTTAAATAGTCTTTTAATAAAAACAGCAGTGTGTTCTTCACTGGTAATTTGCTTCCATAGATGCAAGAATACACTTAATAACAGTAATTTATTCTGTTTACATGGAAAACTTCATCAGTGAAATAAATATTACAGCTTTTTGTATTTGCAGAATCTATTGTAATAATAGAAGCATCCACAGACCATTTTGCTGATTTCTGAACTAATGGTGGAAAGAGAGCAAGAAGTCTAGAGTTCTCCAAGTTGTAGTGGTATCTGTGTCAGTATAAGGAAGAAAAAAATGCATAAATAAATGAATGTTGTCAGCATCTAGTCACAGCTCCTAGATCTTTTATAGCCTGAGAGTTAGAATAAAAGAGGCTTAAGAAATGGATAACTCTTGTTCAAATGAGGGAGTAGGTAATTGCCTTCTGGATTTGTCTGGTGACTTTCTGAGGCTTGTAGAAGCTATTTGCCTGGTATCTAGTACGAGGACTACTAGCTCCTGGGCATTGTTGTTATGGTATTTATCTTTCATTCCTACGAATGTAGGAGAGAGTGGACTGCGATCCAGCTCCCTGGCAGGCTGTCTGCCATCCTGACGTACAGGAAGCAGTTAAAATATGTTAGAAAGGTTTCACTCTTCTGCTGTTAAATCTGAGCATTTCTCAGAGTAAGACTTATTCTGTGAAGAGGATTTCCTAAGTAGTCTAACACAGTTCCAGTTACCTTCAGGACCTGAGGGTAAAGATTTAAGAAAACAGCTTTTCCCATCTGAAATAAAACCCTGCAAAGCTCTGGGTCAGTAGTGTATGCATAAGTAGCCCATCTCTTACAATATGGTTGTTACCTATATGCCAGATTCTACTATCCACTTGGAGAAGTCCTGGTTCTCTGTTGATGGAACCCTTTGGGAAATGTTTTAGCCAGTAGCCTGCCAAGCACTGATTTGTTACCAGATGCTGGAAAAAGTCCTGGAATCATTGTTTCTGCCTGTACTTACTGAACTGCATTTTAATAAGAACCTCAATCCCTTTTCAAGTTCTGTCTCTTCAGACTTCTTCTTGGGTCCATCTTTCCAGGCAGATTCCATCCTCCTTGTAGCACAGGTGATAAGAAAAAAAAAAAAATCTCTTCATGCGGTCACCCCGTTGTATGCTGTCTTCCAGCTGCAGGCAGAAACAAACATATCTGACCTTCTGCTTGCCTCTTACCTAAACTGCCTTCTGACTTCAAGTGGAGCTGCTACTTAGGTGATGAATAACTAATGTAGCTAGTCTTTGTTTTCATGGTAAACAAAAACAAAAAACAAAGCCCAAAAAGCTCGTAGCTTTCTTTCCTTTCTATCCTCCAAATGACTAGGTTGAAATTTATAAAGGCACTGTAATTGGATAAAAGTCAAGACTGCAATCTAAGTCTTTTTGAGAGTTACAAAGACAGTTCTGAGATTAAGAAAAAGTTGACAAACTTCTATAGCAACTAATATTTGAATAACTGCTGTCAACATTTCCCTTAGTAATATATTATTTCAAAGGGAATTTGGGGGGTTATAGTCACCTCAAGATAATCTTGATGGAAGGCTTTTCAAAGTAACTAGAAACTGGTAGTTTATCTAGGAATGCCCAGGTTTTAGGCTTAACCAGCTGCCTTGCAATGCTTCTTTGCTGATGTGTTTTACTCTTTTTGATATGAGATTATATTTCAGAAAAAAACAAAAAACAAACAACAACAACAACAACAACAACAACAACAACAACAACAACAACAAGTAAAACTGCCCTGAGATAACAGGATACAAGGAGAAGGGGAAGGGAAATGGTGCTGCCAAGCATCAGGAACCAAAGTAAGGTGCTGAAGCTAGCACCTCATCACACTAGGGTCCCCTTATTGTCCATGCAGGGCAGAAATGTTATCCTATTTTCTCTGAATGCAGTGATATTGAAGATGATTAGACTCCACAGTTTGGTGCCTGTAATTTGGTTGGTCTCTTTGCACTCCTACTGGTCAGATATACCTTCCAGAGATAGGTGGTGTGCCTTCAGTGCAAAGCTGCATAGGGTGTAACCACAATGAGGACCAAGGATTAATCTGTAATAGACCACAAAGCTGCAATATACATTGTTTAGTAGGTCAGCCACCTTAAGGGTAAATACTAAAAGCGTCACCATAAGTAACATTAGATGGCTGTTTATATATGGAAAAGATTCATTAAGAACAAGATACCCAACTGTAAAATCTGTGTTTTTTGTTGTATTAATTTTCAGTTTGCTTTATGCATTTATTCATAGGACATGTGAAATGTTAACTTAGAAGTTTCTTCAAGCACATGTAATTCTTAGGGGTTGAGTCATATTTATGTTCCTAAACACAGGCCTTGGAATTAGATGTGTAGATCCCTTTCTCTGTTTGAGATGTGCATGGTGTCTATTCCTCCAACACCTTGATGCTTTTTTGTAAAGTTGCTATGCTTGAACAAAGCATACTGGACTATGCTAGTACTTTGCATTGATTTTGCTCTGACACAGATTACCAATGTGAGGTGCGATGTAGCAAGGAAAAAATCAAAGAAGCAGCCCATTAACACTGAGGGTGAAGCATAAGCATTCTGATCTTCTATAAATGAATTTCTAGCTTTTGAAATGCTTTCAAGGTTTATTCTTCCCATGTGCGCTGACTGTCGGGTTGCATTTCAGGTTAGATACAGTCATGCACTTCAAGAGCCATTCTGAAATATTTAACTTTCCATTTTTAAGATTACTGTGGCTCAGGAGTTCGCAAGATAATTAGAAATTTATTGCTGAGCTGGAAGTAGCTAGATAATGTTTCTTAAGGATAGTGGAATTTAAGGTCTTATTAACAAAGCTGAGTCAATGTCACAGAGCTATATATTAGATGGAGAGAAATAATTTATCCTAAAACTCTGGTGAGACCACTGTCATCCACAAAATACTTTTTCATTATTTATAATTATAAAAATAATGTCATAGATTGCCACCAAAGAAATGTGAAGACTGAGGAAAAAGCACATGGCATTCTGCAATTCAGAGGTGTCTGACTCTACCATCTAGCATGTAACCAGGACAGGGAATTCTGCTAGATAAATGATTGTCACAGTAGTTTATATTTTATTTTCTATTTTTTTTTAATGTTGTTCCTTTTTGTTGTAACTTTTGAAAGACTGGCTTCTGCTGCTGTTTGTCTGGGTTTGTTCTGCAATCCCCATGGTGTACAAGTCACCTGTCTAGCTTAATTTAGTTGAGAGAAAGAGGTGTAAAATACTTATATCTGTACTCTGGCAGCTGTCATGAGAAAGAAAACAAATGTTATTTTTATTAGTAGGCTGCTTGCTCTTCCGGTGCATTGGTTAACATTTTCTGTTGTGGCTTCTAGCTGTTGTCAGCCCTCCCAGCAGTGATTCAGGATCTCTGAGTCACAGCACAGGAGTGGGTTGGGGATTTCTGCTGGCTGGTTCATGTGAGTTGAAGGTTTATATCTGGGTAAGAGCCAACCACATTGAACTATCAGAAATGTAGGATGATGAAGGAAACTTAAGCAGTACTTCCTGAATTAATAATAAAGCAAAGATGATATATAGATATTGTTTAACACCTTGGATGAAAGCCTGCACCAGACCTGAGCTGGGGTAAAGTTTGAACTAATATACTGTCAAAGCAGTATTTTCATCTAATTCATAAACAAACAAACAAAAAATCTTGTAAAAATGCTTCAATTTAGTCACTGTATAATGAATCTAGATGGTGAAGACAGTGTTTAAAAAAAAGTAGAAATCTTATTGTCTCTCAGTTGTAGCTGGAATGGTGTGGAGATGAAGAATTGATCTTTATGGCTTGGTAAATATCCAGGGGGAGTTTATCAAGGGGGTCTTGTCTATGTGTAGTTGAGGCAGGAGGACTGCCAGATTGTATGGTGTACTCTCTGCTCATAAAGACCCAGATTATTTTTTTTAAGCAGTTTTGAAGAAAATTGAGATAAATGTCTCCTACTTAAATCTTATGTGAATGAGAAATATAGGCTTCTACAAGTACTAAGATGTTATGGTATGGAATATCAAAAGAAAATAAATTCTGAAAGAACCTGGAGAACTAGGGCCCACAGAATCCAGCTTCTTTTCAAATTGAATCAATGGTTAAGAAAATCGATAGTTCTGGTAGTAGAAAGAGTCTGAAGAATATGTACAAGTTTGGATTCCTGTGCCTATATACTTTGAAAGAATCAGGAATACTTTCCTTTTAGCTTAGTGACTTACAGCTGATATTCTACAAGGGGGATCACTGGAAATACGTAATTTCAAGCCATTATCAAGATATATGTTAGTAACATCACTGTAGGCCTGAAATGAGTCCTAGAATTCCTTAAACTTGTTTTTAAGTTAACCTGATTTAAGTTCTTTAAAAGGGAAATGAATAATGTACTTACTGAAACATAAATAGAACATGTTATTTTCAGTGAATTATTTTTTATCATAGTTTTGTCATCTATTTGTTTCTTTCTTTCTCCCTTTAAAAAGCAAAGCACAGAGGAGAAGAAAATATTTATATTTTTTCATATTTAACTCATATTTTGAAGGCTTCCAGATAGCAGTCAAGAACAGATGAAAACAGATCAAAGCACTGAAAGAAAACCTGTGAGGTATTTGTGTGTAGCTTTTAGTAATGCCATTGTAGAAAGCTAATTAACATGCTCATCACAAAAAAAAAGTAAATAGGTTGGATATTATTTTATAGACTATTGGGGGTCTCATTACTAAACTAGTACTGTAGGTCTTCTCCTAATTTTTAACTATTTTAGATAACCTTCTACCCATAAATACCAATCTAAAAATGTTTTCAAGTCTCTTGCCTGATCAGACTAAAATGTTCATGCTGACTAAATTTGAAGCCAAGAGCTTCAACAGTTCAAAGAGAAAAGAAACTTACCTTTAATTATACAGACGTGGAAGTGTTTTACTGTCATCATTAACAAAGTTACTTAAATGTTGGTTGAGAAATGATTTTTGTAAAATAAAAAACAAACTCCAATGCATCTCTCTTAGATTTTTTTACATGACGTTTTGGAAATACATGCAGTATCACGAAAGGTCTTCATGACCTCTAATTCTATTACTATAACACTTTGACTATTTCGCTGCTAATTCCTCTGCATTGTCTACAAGTAATGACTGTACCCTAATCTTACTGACATTTCTATTTTTCTTCTTGTGGTTTACCCCATTTCACTAAGGAATTAAGTCTGTTTATTCTAACTATATTTTTATTATCCTTGTCTGAGATGACTTTATGATTATGAGCTTCCCTGGCATCTGCTGGAAGATCTTTGTTACCTGCATTCTATTCCATTGTTTTAAGTCATAAAGTTCTACATCATGCAGATGAATTATTGCTATGTAAACAGTATACAGATTTATTTCTTTTCCTCACTAGATTTTAATTTGACATTTATTTAGAGGATGATTCAGTGAAACAGAGCTGGATGTTGAAGGGGGAGAAAAAAATGTCTTAAAATTCTAGACTAGCTGATATAATGCTGATCTGTCTGCATCAGAAAGAATCCATTTCCTTTATTATTTACTATGAGCTGGTAGGAAGACGTACTTGACCGATATCTTAACATTCAATATGCTGTTGCTAAGCTTGCAATTTATACTTCAAAGTTTTATAATGTCCTTGGTATTATTATAGATGATTTATGGAACATTCTGTTAAAGTAAAAATTGATTGCATCAGGAAGTCCTTTCAGAACAAAAGAAAATGATCAGACTTTAAGAATAAATTGAGATGATAATATAGAAATATTTATAGCAAACACGAGTCAAATTTTGTTTGTGCACAAAGTGTATTTATGTCTAAGATACACTTAATTATAAATATGATAATATTTTAGAACATATTTATTTTTACATGTATCTCCTAAAGGTAGCATATTTTAGAGATGAAGTTAGTATGTACCAGCTAATGTTACTGTAGTCATCTTTACAAAGAATCAAAAAGGTAAACCATGAAATAGCTAAAATATCAAGAAAAGATATAGTCTCAGAATTATAGAGATACTTGTTACACTTGTCAATTACAAGAGAGCTTTCTGGAAACTTCAAGCAAACAAATTAATCACTTTCAGTATAGAATATGAAAATAGGAGAAAGTTGAATTTCAATTTTAAATCTGCTTCAGAAGATTAAAATAGCCCTGGGTATGATTGTGGGCTGTGCTTGAAGCTCACATAATTTGCACACAGTGATGCTATAAGAATAGGAATGAGAGACACAAAAACTTTGTCTTGCACTATGGAAGTTCCAAAGCAGAATATTGAAACAACTAGGTGAATATCACAGGAATAGAGGTAAATATACTCTGGACTATACACTTCTGGAAACGTGTCACTCTCCTCAGTTCATTTCCAAAGTACAAGATAAACACTGTACACTGAGAAAATTTCATTCTCAAATAGGTGATCACTAAACATTGTCTACTTCTAAGGAAATAGAACATCTGTAGTTCTGTGTATATTTCTATACACGCTCATATCTGAGTGTGTTTGTATATATCCACATCTGCTTTTTCTTTAAAATGTTTTAAGCCTACTGACATCCACTTGGATCTCTAATGGTGAATGGAGATCCAAAGACATTGTTATCTCTGCAAGCCCTGTGACAATAGTGAACAAGGAGAAGAGAGACATTACATATGCTCTGAGAGAGAGCAAGACTCCTTGAGAGCACCTTAGATTTTCAAGGAGACCACCTGATTTTTTAAATTTGTTTTAAATAGGCTATTTAATATGTCTAGTAGGAAGGCTACTTTAGCATCGTGCTTTTGTCTCTTTTGCCTGTGCATCTTTTAAAATATATTTTAGAGTATGGAGTATCACCTTAAAACTTTCAGATATGTTCATTTATCAAAGTCATACTGATCACACGTAAACAAAACACATTCATGTTCTCTTCATCAATGACAATTCACTTGTAGTCTTTCAGAATAGCTCCATTTTTTTTTAATTTTTTTTTTTTTTTTTTACTGAATTTTAAATTGTTACCAATGCTGATTTTATCATTTGTTTTGGATGTTCTTGACTTTCTGTCTCAGTCTGTATGAGTATGGTGGCAAGAGATTTTTTTTTTTTTTTAAGGATTATCTTTTAATTCTTCATTTCTTAGATTTCATATCTTTAGTATTTATAGTATAGCAGTTGTAAGATAACTAATTATAGGTATTCACCAGTCTTCCCATTTAGTTTTCACTGACTTTCTATATAGAAAGCTTATTGCAGATGATTTTTCAGGTCTTCTCTATTTCCAACTGGCAGATAATGAGTTTCATTATGCTAATTCAAAGCTTTTGCTCCAGACCCAACTGTGTGGGACTCCTCTGAAAAAGTAACTGGCGTGAGATCTTGTCAGTGTGTAGGGTCTCGAAAACCTCTGAGAGATCGTGACAATTAAATAATGGATGCTATTAAGTGTCATGATTGTTTATTTTTTCAAATTTAGTATAAACAGCATATATTCAATAATAAGAAATGTATTCTGGAATAGCTGTTTTAGGGCTTTCTGTTATGTCTAGTAAATAAATAAATGTGAAGTGTAAACTACTTACCTCTCAGGACAAAGATTGAATGTCTCTATTGTTACAGCCTCTGTACCCTGCCCTGCAAAACAGATAGATCAAAAAACCTATCCTTGTCTTTTATTCAGAAGTATTCTCCTTGTGAGGCCCTTTCCTTCAACACCTTCATATTCATCTCCCAATTAATTACTTATATTTGCTGTTTTGATACTTTGGTGTATGAAGGAACTTTACAAATTTTGTTGCATAAATAACATTTCTGAAATCGTAAATTTAGTCTGAAAATTCAAATATTTTTCTGTGATACTTGTGTATCACATAATTACAGAATGGCTGACACTGGAAGGGACCTCTGGAGGCCATCTGCTTCAGCTCTCTGCTCAAGCTGGACTGGTTATGCCATTTTGCTCAGGACCATGTCCAGATGTCTTTTTAAAGATCTCAAAGGAGGAGACTGGATGGATTGGGTTCTCTCCAGTATATTCCACTCTATACTGGGTGGCCCAGAGCTGGACCCAGCACTCCGTGTTGTAGCTTGACCAGAATCAATCCTTCCATGTATTATGGCCAGGGAAACTGTGTCTGGAGATGAATATCAACTTCCATTCACTGGAAACGATGATTGCAAAGTTGGAATATTGCAAAATTTGTTCCAGATGAGTCCCCTGAATACTTGTGCAGGAACAGAAAGAATGCTGTATGCAAATTTGCAGGACCTATTGAACCAATATGAGGCTGAATGTGACCGTTTCCTGGATCTCACTGTTAATGATGGCAGGATGTGGTGTGACCATTATGAGCTGCAGTCAAAATGTCAGCCCATGGAATGGCAAGACGTGAATTCTGCATTGAAGAAAAGTTTCAAGATATTGGTCTCAGTGGATAAAGTGTTTTTTGGGATATGAAAGGGGTAACGCTTCTCAGTTTTCTGGAATCTGAACCAACCATCAACTCTGACTGCTATGCTGTAACACTAACTAAACTGGAGGCTAGAACTTCTGGAGTCAGGCTGGAGAAGATTATAATCTTTCACTTACAACACCATGATGCCAGGCCCCATATCCGTTTGAAGACCATAGAGCACACTGTCAAACTTGGCTGCACTGTCCTTGCACACCCACTGTAATAGTACAGATTTAGCTGAATTCTATCTGTTCAGGCCAGTGAAAGATAGACTGCACAGGCAATGTTTTCCTAACAACTATGCTGTCATAGCAGCTGTGAAAGTGGGTCACCTCTGCTGGTGCAGATTTTTGAATGTGGCATGCAAGTACTTGTTCTGCAGGTTCTGGTGAAAATGTATAGCTAATGATGATGATTATGTTGAAAAATAGTATTCTGTAGCTGAGAATTTGCTCTATCAGATGGGTATAATGAGCACAATAAAATTGTTGCAGTTCCCATAGAATTAAATAGGAGACATTACTTTTGGAGCAACTTATATGGGGGAACATAGCCTCAGGATGAGATATGCAATCCTTCTAACTCTGTTCTGCAATTTTAAGGCATTAGGTAGCATACAGATTCCATTTATATACATAGAATAATCAAGGCCGGAAAAGACCTCTAAGATCATCTAGTCCACTTTTGCTTAAAGCTGTGGACCTACTGGAGAGAATCTGGTGGGAAGAATGAGAGCAAAGGAACATTATCTTGGGGGGAAGGTCTGTTACACAAATAGCATTGCTTAACTTGAAAAAAGGGCCAAGAAGGCAAAGGTCACAAATGAAGATGTATTAGAGGGAAAAAAAATCCTGTGTTGTTGAAACATTGTAATAGTAATGGGCTTACATTGTAGCACTGGAAAATTCAAGTTCCTCTAATGTAATTGAATTATATTGCTTTTGGAGCTGTGTGTTCTCTTCTTGCACATATGAATGGTCTATAAAACAAAAATATGTCAGAGTTGATGTAAGTATTTTGTGCAGGGAGCTAAACAGATGTCATCTTGAGTGCTATTCTGATACCATGGATTTCTGAAAGACACCCTTTTGTTTAAACAAAACTGGAAAACTGAGTTATAAATATACACAAAAACTGTATGCATGACAGACTGAAGAAAAATCATTCTGTGTTCCTTACTCCGTTTTTACTTTTGATTTGATTTTAAAAGAATGATTTGGCTACTGCTATTGCAGATTTCCAGCAAGAGCTAGAAAATAGCAGTTGGGTCAATAGCAGAGAAATCTGGAATGAAATGTCCCTCTCACAGGATGTTTACTTGAAACTCTGAGATTATTGTTTCCCATTTTCACACAATGAGCTGCTCTTGTGGCATCACGTGCAAGAAAGTTTCCGTAATGTTAAAATTGGGAAGAGTCACTGGAAAGTATGACAGAATTATTTTGCTCTTGGGGAAAGTATGAAATTAAGAGTTGGGAATTTTGGAAACTTGTTCCACTCTGTTGTGTCATAGAAATATTTTATATTTATTACACCATCTAGATGTTATCTTAGAGTAGTCACAACATATAGTTGATCAGACTCAGTCCTAAAGTGTTTTATTCAGTCTCCTTTCTCGGTAAGCACTTAAAATGGACCAGCTGCTGTAGCTGTAGTGAATTTTGGATCACCTCTGAGTACAAATAGATTGAAAAGTATTCTGGTATGCCATAATATACAGAAATTCTTGATTATATTCTCTGTTTGACTTGGAACTTTATTCCTACTTTCTATGAAAGTTATTTCCCCCTTTTTGTAATACTTATGTTTCAGTTAGTGACTTATTCAAATTAAGCCTCCATCTGCAGTTTTTGTTTTTGTTTTTTTTCCTGTTATCCTAGGAAATTGTATTAGTGGTTATATCAACCTGAGTAGACGTTGACCATGTGACTTTGCTTTGTAAATGTTGGCATATAAATTAGAGAAACAAAAAGGGCACAAACCTAATCTGGTAACAAGATGAAATATCTTTTTTGTTTTGTTTTGTTTTCTGATAGTGTCTTAGCAGGGAGGAATAATGGGAAGAGGACTCCCCTAATTCAGTACTTTTTGGACTTAGAACACTATTCTCTTTCATTAGCATCTTGACTCTTTCCTTCCAGAAAACTTTACTGCACTCTGGATTGCTGTCTCTGAACTGGAAAACACATTTCAGAGTAGTTGTAATTTGAAATTGAAGAAAAATTCAGAATTTTATATGTGGCAAGAAGGTAGTGATAAAAGTATGTCAAAAAAGCAGCATGCTTCTACTGTAGCAGCCACTCTGAACAACGAACTACTAAAAAAGCATCACACCTGCAGTAAGCAGTTACTGTTTTTTTATGTTTAGGAAGACAGTCATTCATTTTGCTTTAAGAGCTTGCATACCTATATATCCTCTCTCCGTTTTGGTTAAAGGTGTATTGAAGCTGGTATAGGATTACTCATAGTGCTGTTCATTATTAGTCTGTGTTTTTTAGGTGGATTAGCCTAAGTCTGAGAACATAAAGCTTCATATACTTCCCAGAAGCAAAGGTGTGTTCCAACAGTTCAGACCAGTTGGGTTATTTTTGTATGAAGAATGTGCTGAAAATTATTTCATCCTGAAATCTTTTTGTGATCTGGAAACACAGAGAAAGAACTGCAGGAACAACCAGTTTTGTTTGTTTGTTTGTTTGTTTGTTTGTTTGCTTTTGTTTTTTTTTTTACAGTGATGCCCTTGTGTAATGTGGAGTTTTGATTTTAAATTTGAAAAACAAATAACGTTTGACCATTAGACCATAGATCATCTTAAAAGCTGAGTTTGAAGGACAGATCTGAACGTTGTATTGATTGTTATTTAATGTAACTTAATCTTTTCTGAGTTTAACAAGGATAGGCATAATTCAGACATGTAAAAAAGCAAGTGTCAATTGTTTATGGGCTGGTTTGGCCTGGTTCCATGACTAGTGGGGTGGGGGAATTCACAGACATGTATATTTGTATGGTTATGACCTATGTGATTGCTCCCTGCTGAGAGATGTTACCATGTAATTGAAGCAACATGGCCTGGAGAGGCTGATGATCACTCACTACAGCTGGCAGGTGTACCTTACCGATGCTTTAGAGGAAAAATGCAATCTTTTAGAATTTCAGAGGGTGGAGATAATATAACAGAAATAATAACAACTTCAGCCAGGTTATAAGGTAGAATAAGATTATCCTGAAGCCTTGCAGTTCATACTGTCTGCTTAAGTGCTTGAGAATGTCTTGAGTCCATGCAAGTTATTTGTGGAGTCTACTAGAAGTAGCAGTAGTTGCTATCCATTTTGAAAAAATCTGTGGAAGTATGAAAGTGTTTTACTGAAGAAAGGATGAGTTGCAGAACTCAATCAGAAGCCTTGCAGTTGCTGTGACACCATTTCCTTTCTCCTTCTGCCCTCTCCTTCCTCATCCTTTCAGTTCATTCAGGCATGATTTAGGGTTATTGAAGTAGTAAGATCTGCTAGAAGAGCAATGGAAGCAAAAAAGAAAAAATAAGAGGGGAAGAGAATGAGGAACAGAGAATGTGGAAAAATTCCAGGAATGAGAAAGAGGAAAACAGAAGAAAGGAAGTAGAGACAGAAAAGGAAATTGGCCTTAGCTATTACTGAACAGGTTATACCTGTAAAAATAATTTTGAATTATTTCTTAAATTTTCTTCACAGTTTCAAGATTCAAGTTAATTGTTAATTATTTGTATTCTATACTTAAATGATTCCTCTTACATAGTGCCCTTGAATAACAGAAATAGTGATGCAACGTTAGAATGGAGATAAATAGCCCTGAAAAGTTTAATTGCTTGAAATTGTTCTTAGATTTGTTTTGAATGTAACAAACATTTCCATGTATCGGTGCTCCCCTTTTTGGCTAGGGGATTTGATTCCTCCTCTGAATGACAGTTTTCCAATGTCATCATACAGAAGGACTAGGTGCATTTATTCTATGTGATATGAAGTGAAAGTGAATCAAAATATATATATATTCATTCAGGTGATGTCAGATCCTATAGTCGGTCCACTTCATTGAGAACTGAGAAATCCCTGTTTGTATTTACCCTTACAGTTGCTGCTCCAGACAGAATTCTAAACACTATCTTGTAGTGTATGCATAGGTGGGCTGCTCTCTGTATTGTCTGTTGACTCTGCCTTGCTTCGTGATGTGCTGCATGTTCAGGGACATGAATGGGAGTGTACAACGTTGCTACATCCACTAAATTATAACATCATTCTTCTTTTATGGGCCAGTGGAAAATTTAAGTGTCTTGTAAAAAGGCAGAACACATTCAACAGGAAATATTGGAAATTCTCCCTAATCTATGGTTGATGATGGATTAAGCTCTTTCAGATAAGAGAAGAAATATAAAATAGGTTTTCAGCAGAGCAAGACAAATGCGGAAGTTGTTGTCCATTATCAACTCATATGTTCTTGTGAACAGTGCCCACATCCTTTTCATTTATGTTGCTTTCTTTTGCTATGGATACCTCAAGCGGTAAATAATCAAGTTCTACCACATATTTTCTCTGCCCACTACCCGTTTGTGATAATAAATAAAAAAAACAATGCATTTTCTGAGTCATAATCTTGACCAAGTTATTGTTCTTGATGATTTGGTTATTATAAATGTGTTGTTGTTACTGTTGCTTGGGGAAAACTTATGAATGCCCTAAAGCTCCTATCTACTGGTTTTCTATAGGTGCATAAACATGCTCAGGAATGCTATAAATAGGAAAGCTAATTTGTGAGGAAGTGGAAATTGAATTTAAGTGTTGTTGAAGCAAATAGAGGGCAAGCAAGATAGAAGTTGTGAATAAAATGAGATAAAAGGAGGGAGCTGACAAGAAATCTTTATTTATTTATGCAAATTGCAGTTCAGTTATTTTCTACAGTAAGTAGACCTTATGATGGAGATTACAGTTGTTTTTTCCCTTCTGTACTTTTCTTTTCTTTTTTCTTCTGCTTTTTTTCCTTCTCATCTCTTTATTTTGCTTACAGAGTTTTATCTCCTTGTAGCCTGAGAGACTTTCATATAATTCTATTTACTTTTTGTGAAATATATTTGTGTGCTTATTTAAAAAGTCAATTCCTTCTGTAACTACAATTGTATAGTAATAATCTCCTTTAGCTGGATTTTAAAGTATTCATATAATCTTGTGATTTTTATTTTTTTTTTAAACCAGACTTGCAGCCAGATTATAGCAGAGTTTCTGCTAATGTCTTTGTATTTGCTCCTGAACTTATTTCAGTCAGCTGTACTTTCTTTATCCCTGTAATTGCAGTCTTCCTCTAATAACCTCATTATTTTGTAGTTTTTTTCCTTGTGATAGTCTTACTCTTCTCTTGAATCTCTGAAATATTAGTGACTACAGTTTGTCTGAAGAAACTTGTGCAGGATATCATGTCATAGTTGTCACAAAGGATTACTAAAGGTTAAATCCATTTGTGTTGTTGGTATTTTATGTGTTCTAAACTATAGACTTAAATTCAACTTCCGCTAGCTTGAGAGTATGTCTGTGCCACACTTGTTTGGAGCTACCTATGGCATTCAATGGATAAGTAATTGAATCCTTTCACTTCATTTTTTTGCTGTAACTTATTTTGGCCAAGTTAGTGAGTATGACTGAATACTGTCTTCTGTCTTTTCCATATCTGCTGAGATGTTTATCTAACATCAATTTTGTTCATGGAGGAATTTGCAGAGATGGTGCTTTCTAGTGATGTCAGGAAAATGACTGAATAAGAAGAGAGATTAATCTGTGGTGTGCTTCAGTGTAGGCAGGAGTTGCCTTGGGAGCTCTCACTTCTTCCTGTTAGGTGCTTACCTCTTGAAGTCACAGTGCAGAGCTCTAGTGCTCATATCATTGGAGACCTGAAATCCGTCTAATGCAGAAACATGAAAAATAGACCACATGAATGTCCTAAATGAATTTGAAAAGTACTACACTCAGTATTATCAGTAGAGTTTTCATTTAGAGACTGGTCACCATTAAACTTAATCATTGTGAATTAGGTACTGCTATCAGATTTTCTCATGTTTTTGTATGGAGCATGACAACACACATTACTACAAGAGGATCTTAATCTCAATTTCAGTTAGTGCAAAAGTGCACATTGTTTTGCTACACTGAGCAAAAGCAGTATTTGAATTTATTTTTTCTTTGTGAAATGGAGACACTAACAAGTTATGGTTTATGTAGTTGTGTAGGCTGTGCAACACAACACAGGTAGTGTTGCTGTGAAAAGCAAAATCTTAAGCTTTTGTCTTTTGTGATGTTTAACATCTTAGCTTTAATATTCTATTTTCTTTCTTCAGTTTATCTCCTCAATGCCTTTGGTTATCCTCACTTGTCATGCCAAGTTTCTGAAAACCATGCAAATCATGGCCCATGCCTTTTATTTGTCCTGGAAGACACCCAGCATGCTTTTGGGAACTGTAAAAATAATACTTTTACATTTGACACTGAGCATGGACCGTGATTAACATCAGCAGCAGATCCACCATCTGTATCATCCAAAGTCTGTTTGATTTCATAGGTAGCTGCTTTTCATTCCATATCATCAAATTCTGCTCTTCTGTGCTATTTTATATTACACACACTTTTCACTACCTTGGTTATCTCAGGAAATAAGTGTACTGCACTAGGGGAACGATCTAGCATCTGTTATGCTTCATCCTTTCTTCCACTACTTCCTTGTGGAGTGAAAAGCATGTGTGTGAGATATAAGACATAAAACCTGCGAGTAAGCTTTATATTTTATAATTATATGCCTACTTTTTATATATTCATTTATATATATTAGTTATATAGACATTCTCCTCAGAAGTCCATAGCATTAAGGGAAGGATAGGCCGAAAATATCTAAAAGCAAAATAAGCTGAAACTTTTACAGATCATCAAGGTTTTGTTCTAAGTCTCTTCTCTATGTATGACTGTATTTTTCCACTTTGAAACATGAAATTCAAGCTGTTTTATCCCCCTAAATTGCATTCAACTATGAGGGCTATGCATGATTCAGAACGCTGAAAACTTCAGCGATTCTGTTTGAAGGTTATCCTTACCTTCCATTTTTGTATTATCACTACAGTTGGTTTGGATGGAGACAATACTGACACGACTGTTTGGAGTCTCCAGAGTTATTGTCCCTCACTGTTCTGAAGTTTTTGCAGTTCTTAGCTCATTGAGACTTCAAATCTTGGGGATGATGCAGCAAAATAGTTCTTCTGCTGCAGTGCTGGTGAGGGAATGTTGTGGATACACAGTTACTTTATGCCCACATTCCTCTGCTTTTTGGAATGCCTACCTCTTCAGTGTGAATAGGATAAATAAATAGTTCATGTCCAGCAGGGGTTGATTTTCTACATTCTGTTTTGCGTTTTTAAATAATCTAAATTCTCTTCCAGGAAAGGCCTCTATTGATACAAATATTTACATTCTCTGTTTTGGATATCTTTGAGAGGGTATTACTCTACTAGCCTCTAGTTCTAGACTAGCAGCTAGTGTAGGAAGAGCTGATGTGACACAGTCAGCAGTGAAAATGAACTTGAACATTTTGTATTTACAGTTGTTAATGAGACATCCTCTACACCAATCTGATTTTCCTTTGCAGGTGTTTTTTGTCCTTGAGGCATGCCCAGTGATCAAGGTGCTATTTATTACTCTCACAGTGCTAGATAGAACAGCCACAGCAGCAATTAGAGAAGATCTAGAATTTAAAAATGGAAAGAATGACAGGTAGATAAAGATAGAAGGGAAATCAAATGTGGTAACAAATGCACAAAGTACTTGGAACAGATACTGCATCGCAGCAGTCTCTTATGGATAAACAAATTTTTATCAAAGTTCAAGCAGTGGTTTCATGTGTGGTTTCAAACTCTGAGCTGCTGTTTTAATTTATCTAACAAGATGTAAGAGGCAACTAGTAACAGTCTGGTTACATAAAGTATTTCAATAATGCGGGAGGGCTGCTATGAAAATAATACCTCCTATTTTATTGTGTTGGCCCATGATATTAGAGGTGGATGTTGGTAGTATGAGTTGGTAGAAGCTGAACCTTCCCACCAGTATTCCATTACATTTTGTTGCTGTATGACAGATGGCACAGAGGGGCAGTCCGACAAAATGGCATCTGACATGGAAGGATGTATGAAACAAATGTGTGGAATTGAATTCCTCTGTGCAGAAAAAATGGTGCCTATTGTTATTCATCAAAGCTTGCTGAACATTTTTGGAGGCCAAACAGGGAATATGAGCACAGTGAGAGGTGAGTGGTGTATCTCAGCAGTGGCGACAGTGAGTTACCTCCACTGGTGAAAAATCTTAGAAGCACAGCAGACAAGCTCTTGCTCATTGCTGGTGGAAAATGCATAGCTAATGGTGGTGTCTATTTTGGAAAATAGTGTTTTGTACTTTAAAATTTGCTCTGTCAAATAGTGTTATTTTGCTTTTTGCATCAATTGTAGTTTCTATGGAGAAAAATGGGGGGCATTATTTTTGGAGTGACCTGTGTAGTTCCCTGCATCAGGCTATGTGAAGGATATAATTATGCTTTATAAAAGATACTTTTTTTTTTTTTTCCTTTTTTTATTCCTTTTTTTTTTTTTTTTTTTTTTTTTTTTTTTTTTTTTTTTTTTTTTTTTTTTTCTTTTTTTTTTTTTTTTTTTTTTTTTTTTTTTTTTTTTTTTTTACTATTGTTTTCTTAGGAGTGTTTTGAAATGACATTTTGTGTTTTTTACAGGTTTATGCAGTCTGAGACAATGCTACAAATAGCTACTTTGAGATTCTGCAGTGTGTACATTGGGTAATACATGTTACCCTAGTAAATCACTGGTTCTTACAATAGGCAGCAATTTTCTGCAGTGGATATTAAGGATTAAACCATGTCATTGCTCTTCTGAAAATCAGACTGGGTTATCAGTGCCAATTGCTGAATCAAACCAACTAGCCAAGTGTTAGCAAATTATCCTTGGAAGTTATTTATACTACCACTTTGTCAAGCCTGACAGATAAGTCATTTATTTAGCAATGGGTATGATGGCAAATTCTATTTGATTTCTTTTCTGTGCTATGCAGACCTCTTACAACTTAAATTCTCTGGTGATGTTCTCTAAAATGTGCAAAAGTAGCACAGATTCTTGATTACATTCTACTGGTCTAAGGACAAAAAGAACCTACTGCTTTTCCCTGTAGCATGTTTCCCCTTTTATTCATGCATGGCTTTTGCTTTTACTACCTTCAGGATATTAAATGTATTGCCACCATCTTGGCATTTCTTGTTTCAAATGGTGTAGGTTGCTTTTTATTTCTGGTTATTTCATGTGAATCATTTTGTAAGGTTATTGAATATATATTTTTCTCTCCCAGATTTACAGTCTGGTGAATTTTGCACATCTTTGAAGCCCATCAAGAAAGCTGATTAAATTACTGTGACTTCTTTGGTATACGATATTTCAATAATGGTATTGACTGATATGTGGTATGTCATTTTGCTGCTGTAACTGCCTTAAAATGTGAGTAAAATGTGAAATAGAAACAAGTCCATGTTCCTTGCTCTAACATTACCTACAAAATAACACAGGCCACACTGCTAGATGGATATTGTTTATTTAATAAATATCTGCCTTAAGTTATTTTAAAGCCATCTCTATGGCTTCTATTATTAGTTTGCTGAACTTAAAGTTAATCTAATTCCTTGGAAATTTATGGCAATTGTACTAGATGATCTTTGAAGGTCTCTTCCAACTAGACTATTATTCTGTTGTGTTGTATCATATTGCATCACATCCTATTCTATTCTAACTTTGTCTCTCTGTTGGCCATTTCAAAATAACTCTTTCCAAACAAGTGTGGTTTTCTGCATTGTGAAATTTGCTGTTGGCATTTTCCAGCAGGATTTGGTGACCTATATATCATGCAATAATGTATCTTTGTATATGGTGGATACACCAGATTTTCATACTTTCTCCCATGCTTGTTGTTTTGAGAGGACTTTAGAGGATCAGGGAAAGAGGCTGAATTTTCTTTCACTGTTGTATCAGTAAGTTGGATTAGAACAACAAACTTGCTTTATTTGTAGAATATTTTTTTAGAATAGTTTCAGTGAAATTGATGCAACAGTGTGCTGTGATTAAAAGACCAAAGGGAAATAACTAAGCAGTTTTGCATCAGTTGCATTGTCTTCTTTTAGCTCTCCGAAGAATTTTTGAGTCTTCTCTCTTCCTCCTTCCCCTCCCCTCCTCCACCCCCACTCCCCCAACCTTCAAGATATCTGTAAATGAATGCTTGGATAGTTGAATTCACTATGATAAAAAGGCTGTTTCTTTCTTCTTGTTTAGCTATTATTAACTGAAAATAAACACTCAGTATCAGTTGATTAAGAGGAGAAAATTAGTAAAATACAATCCTCCTTTTGTTTGCTGTTAAATATTTGCTGGTCTCCATTAAGACGCTAGCTAACATTGCTCTTTATTGGCAAATGAAAATTCAGACTTAAAGATCCAGCTCCTCAAACACATTAAGTGCGAGATTAACTTATCTTTGTTTTTGTTGTTGTTCTTCTTTCCATAGGAAACTGGAATCCAAACAAATGGACTATCTAGTGGTTCACAACTAGATTGAGAACTACCGAAGGATCAAATGAACCAGACTGAGCTGGAGGGATTATTGCTGACATGAAAGCTTATGGGAAGTGGTGCTGATGGATTTTCTCAAGATTAAATGAGACAACTAATAATGCAGTCCTTTACGACCAGGCTAACTTGCAGATTCCTTCTTTCTGAAACTTGCTCTGAGTAAAGGGAAATGCTAAAAGGCAATTCTGATTTGCTGACACTCTGCATGGCTCCAGTGAAATCATATCATCTGAAATTTTTTGTGTTGCATGTAGTAGACGTTATGACTTGTAGATGTGTGAAAATCTGTGCATGTGAACAGTTCAGTTTTGTGGAATTTTTAAAATGTAGTTTAGCAGCTTTAGTGCTGTGTATCCACTCTGACATTTTACGCGATGGAAAGGGAAGAAGAGGATCATAATGGAGGATAGCATTGTGGGTCAGTAAGAGTCCATAAAATTCATCTTGGGATTCTCCTGATTATCTTGCTTGGAGATACACTTTGTAGTTGACTTGGTGCTGTGCATTCAGGAATGTGAATGGAAGCTACAACTACAAATCATGGAACTGCTTGCAGAATGGCATTCTAGAACTTGTGTTAAAAACCCTTTAACTTATTTCTGCCTTTTCCTAGGTAGACCCGCCCACAGTCTCAGGTCATTTGCTGAGTTGTAAGAAGAAAAGCAAAAATAGGTACCTACACATAACTAGTCAACATTTTCCCATGTAAAGGAATTTAAGTATGCCACTGTAAGCTAAAGGAATTTTGTACTTCTTTTAGAAGAAACCCTAGACAATATGATAAAACCATCCTTTGCTACCTAGCATGATGTCCAGTGCTTTAGTGCAGTAAAAAATGTCAATGAAAATTCGTCATTAAGGGAACCTACTGAGAAAACAGATGTTATCTGAAGTCTAGAATGGACACATGTACAATGTATATTATTCTGAATATGGGTGTCAATTTAAAGTAGGGTTGATTGAAGGGTCTCTTCCCATACTATATTCAGTCCCAAGCCTGTACTTCAGTAACTGACTTCCAGAATGCTTACTTGTCTTTTCTTTCAGATGTAGTTACAGGTGGCTGCCTTAATGTGAAATTCTTGTTGACTATTTCTTTGTCTGTGATATTTTCTCCTCAGTAGTAGCTAGCAGAGTCTCCACAACATGTCTCAGTGTCCTCTAATTCATTCACAGAAGGAATGTAATGCTATCAGGGCAGCACCTTGATTGAGATTAGACTCTGTGACTAAAAGATGTTTCTATTGAATTCATACTAACATTGCCTACAAGATTTATTTTTCTGGCCTGCAGAAGAGTTGACCTTTGTATGCCATCTGATTTTCCATTCAGACTGCAGTATAATGCCAGAAGCTTTCCTATTTCTGTTAATATCAAATGTGCATAAGACCCATTTTTGTTCTTCAACTCAGCTACTGCCTAGAAGTTGCAGCTGCTAAAATTGTGCAGAAGTGTTAATTTTGCCAAATTTCACAGAATATGCACTAGGGCAATATTTTATTACTGTTATTACTACTATTTTTAACTTCTAGGCTAGAATTCAAATAATAATTTTAATAAAAAGTTAGGTTTGTCGGCCAAGAGCAAAGTGAAAGCCCAAGATCTACTAATGTTAAACTTAATACTAGAGCTAAAGAATATTATGCCACTAGTCAGGAATGTGCCCTAAAATCCAACAGAATTTGGTGATGATTTACAAATGAAGTAAAGCCAAATGTTTGTGTTTTTTTTTTGTTTGTTTATTTGTTTGTTTTTACAGAGAAAGAAAAGCAATAAGTGCTTCTTTTTGAATCCTACATGATCTGTTGGGAAAATTCTCAAAACATTTTTCTCCTGGACCTAAATATCTGACTTGAAGTTTTGAAAAAATGCTCCTTTTCATTACATGTAAAATTCAGTGTGTGTCAAATGCTGTTCTTCCCTACCAATTTTGCCAACAATGAGAATTCTGTTGTAGAACCTACCATCAGCAGAGATAATTTTGGCATTTCTTCTTTTCTTTCTAGCAAAAACTGCATATATTTCTTTCACTTGGGGCTACCAATTGCTGATGTGTTCAGTTTTGCTTGTTATCTGTTTCGCAGTATTCCTTTGCTTTTTCCATTAATTAAGATACTATATAAATGCGTATTGTACTGTTAGAAGAGTTGAGTCAAGGTTTGTATGGAAAATACTGTGATGAGGAAGCATGAATTCTTCATTTATACTGCACTGCATTACTGTGTTGTAACGGATGGATTCATAAATCATGAGATACCTCCTGTAACTCCTTCCTCCATTTCTCCTAGCGCAACATTTAGACAAGAAAACACCTGGGTAAACGTTGCAGCAAAGTCTATAGTTTTCAGGACAGTAGTTTTCAACTGTTTGCCGTATATCCAAAGCTGGTTGTGCTTGTCAGCAACTGTTTCTCCAGGGGGTGTGATGGCCATATAGGAGGAAGGACTTGAGTGGAGTCTTTACAGGTGCAACAATGTTTCTTTTGCTTTTAAAGGAGAGTAGCACCAGGCTTCGACTTCCTGCCCTCTAACAGACACAAAACATAAGTAGTTACATATTCCTCTTGTCCTCAAAACCCATATAGCTTTACATAGTTCGCCTCCTTTCCTGTAGTTTAAGTGTATTTTTTGTCACTTGGCTGAAAGAATATTAAGGACCATGGGGAGTCTGAGTCCCCTTTGCCTGATCCTCAGCACAGCAGTGCTTGAGTACTCAGCAGGTTTTCTCCTATCAGCTATAGAGGAAGAAACACTCAAGATTGCAGGAAGTCACATTTCCAGAAAGACAAGATAAATGAAAGATTGCAAATGTCAGAACTGACATTCACTAGATCCGAACTGTGTCAGTACTGGGAATAGGATGCAAACTCTATTTTGGAAGAAGGGAAGGCCTCCAGGGAAAGGGAAAGGTAATACATATAGAGGAAAAGGGATGCTTCTCTCTGAGATGAAGGGAGAAAGAAGTGAAGGTTAAGTTGCAGATATTAACCCTTTCTTCTTTGCAGTGGAATAACGTTTCTTGTTTTAAAGCATTGCCTTCGATGCTGTTGAATGCTAGTTCCTCTGCAGGCCCAGGAGACATTTACCCACGTCCTCTCTCACATCAGGTAGCTGTTGGCAGTATCTCCGTTTCCCAAGTTCTTTGATAACTCTATGGGCTTAAAAGAAAGTCAGTCACGTGGTGAAGAAGCAATATTATGACATAATTGACAGTTTGTGACTTGAGGTTTGTGAAATGAAAATCAAGATGAAATACAGGCAGGATCTAAGCTGTGGTATTGAAGGTATTGATGGTATTGATGCTGAGGTATTGAGCTTGTCAAAGGGAGTGAGAAGTCAGCATAGTTCACATAAAAGATAGGGAGTGCCAGCGTGCTGAGAGAACTTGAGGCATGGAAAAAAAATTGATTAATATCATGTTGTAGAGGCAGATTGTGTTAAGAAAATACAATTGTATTTCCTTAATGCATACATGGAAAAGTTAATGGAAAAACTGAGGAAGAGAAGTGGGTGGCTTGACTAGGATGCCACCAGATTTTTTCAGAATCAAACCTTCTATGAAGTCAAGCTTAAGGAAATTGAGGTCTTATTTTAATCTGCAGATATTTGAGTTTAGGAAAGTTGTTCAAAATTACACCTGGAATGCAAGAGTTAAATCTAATGCTGGGAATGTCTGCTCTCATGAAAATTTGTCATCACTCAGAATAGCACTAGTTAGAGTAGTTGGCTGCTTTCTGTTGCTTTGTTTGGCTGCAAAGCAGAAGGATTGGAGCGGTGAAATAGATATTTTAACACACACACAGGCAAAATTCCATTTGCTTTCTCATCCAAAACAAGTGGCTTTTTAGCTGTTGTGGTAAGAAAAAATCTAGATATTTTCCTCAGTTTTAACAGGAACTAGAGGCGAAGATCTTTTAGGCCAAATATTCAAAATGGTCTTACACTGTCTTAATTCTTGTGATTTAATGTGGTTGTTTTGGCTATTTTGCTGTCCTCAGAATAACTGGTTATTTTTACTTCTGGAAAAGAGGCCAAATGAGTGATGTTCTATGACTTAAAATTACCTAAGGAGGGGTGCCTAATGTAGAAATGGTAGGAAGTAGGTAAACACCTTGTATGCAATGGAGCTGCTGCCAACACAGCCAGAGATCAGATTAAGAATCAGAATTTTGGAGGTAAGTGTGAGGAAATATATGTCCTTAAAGCAGGATGATTTATTTTGGCTATTATGTTTCATTTCTTTTCTGGGCCTACGCAGAAAACTTTTTTTGTGGCCTTTCTGTGTGGCATCGTAGAAAAAGGTAAAGTAGTTAAGGAGAAACTGAAAATGGAAGTTGAAGTTCTGATCTTAAATTATATCATAATTTGGGGTTTAGATTGGTCTTTTGTCAGTTATTTTTACTCTTTTTTTTTTTTTTTTTTAAATTTAAGGTGACAGTAATTTTCATTAAAACTTGAACATGCCACTCAATCTTTCAAACTTAATAACTTCTTACTTACAAGTTAGGTTTAGCTGGTCTTTGAATAATAACAGTAAAAAATCTCATTTCCTAAAATAATAAAAAAAAATACCCTATCCATTAATTCAATTATTTTTCTTTCCAAACTGTAACTGAAACACTTCAGTTCATGTCCTAACAATGCACAAAAGATTTTCTTACCTCTTAAATTGTTTTATCTCTCCTTCAGAACTTTTAAATCTGATCCCCTGATTAGACATGAGCCAGTCTGGGCACTTGCAGCTCAGAAAGCCAACTGTCTCCTGCATCAAAAGAAGTGTGACCATCAGGGTGATGAAGGTGATCCTGCCCCTCTATTCCACTCCTGTGGGATCCCACATTGAGCCCTGAGGCTCCCAGCATAAGAGAAAACGAACTTGTAGTGAGTCCAGAGGTGAGCTACAAAGATAACCAGAGGACTCCAGTGCCTCTCCTGTGAAGACAATTGGGACTGTTCAACCTCGGGAAGTCTCTGGGGAGACCTCATTGAAGCTTTTCAATTCTATAAGAAAGATGAGAATAGTCGTCTTTACAAGGGTCTGTGATGATGTAATTGTTTTCCAGTGATTAAAAAAAGAGAACAAGTGGGAAATTTTTTTTTCCTTTTGCTTCTGGCATTACAGCAGGTTGCTTTTAGACTGACAATACCAATGGAAGAAAAATATATGCTCAATAGTAAAACTAATTTACTAGACATAATTGACTGGGAAACATTGTACATAAAATCCGGTTGTCAAGAATACGTATTCTATCTTTATGTAAAGGCTTAACAAGAACTTAACTGTGAAACACTGCTGAGATATTCAACACAAATGAGCTTCTTCATTATTGTATGATATGCCTCAGAAACTCTCTTTGCTGTCTACTCTTAAACATTATGTGAAGGACTAGTCAAGTCCTCAGTGTAATGCAAATGGACGAATTTAAAAACTACAACATGGTTTTATTTTAGTACCTTTCATTTCTCCATTGTATAGAAGTACTTATGAAAGCAAGGAGCTGAGCTGTGATCATTGACTGACCACGCATCTTGAAATGAAAACATCATTTTGCACTCAGCAATAGAATGTGAGGAAATTTGAGTATGAGAATAAAATTAGGGGCAGTGAATCAGACCGGAATTTTGATAGCTCTCTGACAGTATCCCTAGCTGTTCTTGCAAAAAGGCCCAGTTTCCAGATGAGATGCAGTCCTTATGGAGGTTCTGAAATGTTTCAGTGTGTTTTCCCTTTCAATGTGTTTTCTCATTTTTATAGCCCTTGAACTTTTGGGAAGTGACCTGTAATGTAAGTGCCAAGATAACTTGAGATATGCTGCTGTTGAGAAGTTTCCAGCTGGAATCAGAAGTGTTGGGAATCTTGAAGAACTGACAGTTGTTGTATTGAATCTCCTCTGATTTGCACATTTGAGAGGTTTGAATCTCTTTTATTGTGACCTAACTCAGGAGTACAGCTACCAAATTCAGTAGGTGTGACACAAGGTCAAATCAGTATAATTGAAACCTAAGTCCATCTTCAAGGGATTTCATAATATTTAAAATTCAGTGTGCTTGCCCAAACTAAAAATATAGATATATATGCAATTTTTATAAAGTTTTCCTGTTAGGTAGGGAGCTCTTTTTCACTGAAAACAGGAATGCTGGCAGATATGTAAACATTATTCAGAATAATTCAAAGGAAAAAAAATAATAACTTGGAGAAATTATATTCTTCCTTTATTTTATTTTATTTTATTTTATTTTATTTTATTTATTTATTTTGCATAATCACTTCCACCTGGAGAACTAAAAAGTTTCTTGGTCAAATTATACTAACGTGTCCTTGGTTTCTTGGTGGTGTGAATTTTTGTGTAAATTTTAAAGCAGTTTTCCAGAGGTGTATGCAGACTCTGACCACTGTTTAGAAATACTATGTGTTTTTTCTCATTAGTCAATGTTCAGATGGAACAAATCAGCTTTTGATGCATCTATCTCTCTATGAGAGGTCTAATGCTCCACTTATAAGCAACAAAACTCCTTCCATTAAAACCAGCCATCTAATACGGAAGCACTTCTTGAAAGGGAATCTTCCTCTACAAAAGAGAAAAGAGAGGCAGAGGGAGAAATAGAATGGAGTGTCTTGGGATTGTATTAATGCTACTGAATTTGCACTGATGGGTCCTAGACTCATCAGAGCAGGCTAGCGATACAATTTAGCAAACTTAAATTTAGTAAAGGCTAAACGTATGATCTCTTATATCTTCACAGGTAATTTTAGAAAAGAGACAAGCATGAGTTCAAAAATAATTTCGTTATTAGAGAATAAAGACAGTGTGACAGCTATGAACAAGACTGGAAAGAACTAGAATAGCACCTCCTGTATCAACAGCTGTGTCAAATTTATGGCCTTTTATGGATTGCTGATTTTACTTATGCAGCAGAATTAGGACAA
>JAOWBP010001760.1:51734268-51748532 GCA_028571105.1 Tragopan temminckii | reverse complement strand
GCAATATAATTAGAATTGAAGCTAATAAATCAAATATAATGAGAGAGAGAATGTCCGAAAGTTGGATAGGCCTCACCTATCTCACCTCATGCTGAGGTGAGATGTGCAGTCCAGTTGAGCAGCAGGGAGATGAAGAAAAAAGGCACATCAGGTGACCTTGCCAGGAGATATATCTCCTCTCTGTGACTGCAAAGTCCCCTGGGGAATGTAGTTCTTCTGTTCTGGACAGGTACCCAGAACTTGAGCATTAACACTTCAAATCCCAGTGCACTACACGATGTTATGATGTGGAATACTGATAACCAAAAATCACGAAACCATGACATGGACTATTTTCTCCTCTCCTCTGGTATTTCAGTTGTGCGTTCTCATATTAGTTAAATTTCTTAAGATGAATCATTAAGAAAAATCCTTTTGTCTTCCTGTCTCTCATTTTCCTATTTCTTCAAAAGAGTATGAAAACAAGGGGAAAAGGTCTGCTCTATGTAAAAAAAAAAAAAAAAAAAAAAAAGGTGATTTTTTTTTTTTACCAATCTTTCTGGGTATTTTATTATATTGTACTTTGGTGGGGCAATAATATTCCATATGAAGCAGCATATCTAAGTAGCGATGTCAGAAATTGATGGTGCATATGGAAAATTAATGTATTACTTCCTCATCTATGCTACATATTATTCCTTTGTACATACCTTTAGTCACATAACATCTTTACAGCTTCTGAAACAAAACCAATCCTAAAACTTTTCTAAAACAGAATGAATTTCAGCATCATGTTACTGCTGGAGATTTTCTTTTCTAACATTGGAGTGAAATGAAGTCTGTGACTCCGAGGAGCTTTAATTTTTTTCAGTATATACTCATCAAACTCTGCATAGAGTTGCATACCAGAGAAGTCTTTCTTTTGCTCTTGCCTCAGGCTTTTATGTTGCACTCTCTTCCCACAGCAGACACCAGAGTAGAACATAATAGAGGACAGACAAAGTCATATTTCAGTGTAATCTGAGAGAACTGAATATGATAAGATTTTTTATCAGTGCACATTTATTAATGTTGTTTTCATTTTTCACTGCAGGAGTCAAGCTGAAGCACAGATACAGGACTCACATTTAGACAGGCACCAATTTAATGCCTCTTGCTGTGATCACTGTTTTTGAGATACAAGCTGACGTTATTCATGAAACAGGACATTTAAAAGTGAGACACAAAATAAGATATTTAAATTTAAATATTTATTCTTCCAATATATTGGTGAAATTGTTTTTCCAGCATGCATGTGCTTAGCCTGCTCTTCTATTTTCCACTTTATGCTGATGTGGCAGGGGGGAAACGTTATGAACCTATATGGATCATGGTATTTAAAAAAAGAAAAACACCACCACTGCAACAAAAAAAACCCAAATGCTGTTAAAAATGATATTGAAATCTTAGGTATTAGACTAGAGAGTAAGTAATTGATGAAAAACTCCTGTTAATATAGGAGAGTTATGGTGAAAGGTAATCAGAGGGGAAAAAATATGGAATAATTTCTAACTCTTGTGACACATTATTTAAACTCAAGTTATCTTGAGGCAAAATTATTCTTGTGATTTTATTAATAAATATTCAAATCAAACTGTAACTAACTAAAAATAAGATAATCTGTCTTTTTTTTGTGTTTGAGAATGAGACTTAGCATTTGAGTTAGATTCTTTGCACTAGAATAACCCTCCAAAGGGTTTGCTAGGATGTTACATACGTCTGCACTTCTGTGGTGAATCAGTAACTTTATTTTGTACTAGAAAAAATAGAAAAACATGGAGTGAGAGTGCCTCTTCCGTGGTCTTGCAAAGAATTATAGTAAGTTAAGAATATGATTTCCTTTGCAAGGATCTTGATTCCCAGACCTACGGTATTTAAAACCAGGCTCTGTTCTGGAGTGCTAATAAAATCTTTATTTTGTATATTGTTTGGAAAAGGACACTTGAAATGGATATTTCAACACCTTCTTAAAAAAAAAATAAAAATGTGTTTGTGCCAGCTTATTAAGTGAGAAAAATATACCAAAACAAGATTCTGGGAACAGGCCATGAAATGTAAGTTTGCTTATGCAGAGAACTTTTATGTAGTGGAATCTAATCAGGATAAAAATAATGGATTAATATATTTCTCTGTTTATGATGGTGCAAAGGTTGACAAATCTTAAGTAGATTTTGTCTGATCTACATGTCATCCTCTGATACAAACTGGGGACAGCAAAGATAAAGGTGGATTGATTTGATTTGAGATTGCGTTAAATGAAGAGCTGAAAGAAACTGCAAAACAAAGAAGAAAATACTTATTTTCATTTACATACTGGGTTGTTTTTTTATACATAGTTTAGTTTCACTGTCTACATTTTAAGTTCCTAAGTTGGTTTTCAGGGTGGATGGTATTCAGTAAAATAGAAATTTCATTTTTTTTTTATTAGTAACGAGAATTAAAATTGTTGGTTGTGTCAATGAATCACAAGCAATAACAACTGAAAACCACTGTTGAATATGAAATACGTTATTCCATTGCTGCCTTCCATGTCTGTCAGTTTTTTTGTTTGTTTTTAATTGTATATCTTGTAATGTATTTCCATATTCCATTTCATGATTCAAAATCTAAAAATGATTCTTGTACCTTTAAAATCTTTTTTTGTTTTGTTTTGTTTTGTTTTGTTTTTGTTATTTGGGGTAAGGATAAGGAAGAAGGTTTTAAAACATGCCGATTATTTTTCAAATATGTAAAAATTGAGTATTCAAAATTATATTCTTTTCCAGAGCTATGTAATGTTTTGTCTGTATCTGTTCTGTCTGCCTTGAGCCTGATGAAATGTGCTGCAAAAACAGATGTTATATTTATCATCTTCTGAAAATAAATTTTGGCCCTATGGTCTTTTTTTTCTGAATCTTTTTGTCACTGTTTTCAACTCAGCACCTACATCCAGTGAAGCGATAATGAGTGTTTATATTGTAAACATGAGATTTCAGTACTACTGCAAATCCAGCTATGAAATTGATCAAAAAATGATGTACGTTTTTATTGAATAATTGCTTGAGTTCCTTTTATACTTTTGTCATAAGAAAAAATAAATAAGTTTTAAGTCATTCTTCAAAATATTTTATTAAATGACTAATACTTCTAATCTTTGTCTATTGTTGACAAAGAAATGAAAATAATTTAAGTCTTCATATCTATAATTTTACTTCATACACTTGCCGTTTCTTGATGTGTATGGCTATGTGTTTATGCCTTTAACTTAAATATGTTCTTCTGATAAGAGCTCTAGTGAGTACAGATTGTATCTCGCTATTAAGAATCAGATTTTTTTGAGTGTCTTACGAAGATATTGTTATCTGATCAAACGATGGTAGCTATCTCATGATTATTTCCCACTAAAACCTTCAAATTGGACTGGAGTAATTTTAATTTTCCTTTCCTTATTTTTTAACAGTCAGAGGTGAGAAATTGGTAATTTAATAGGGCTTTATGAGATAAGTTTCAACATATAAACAGGTAAGCATATATTAAACCAAAATATCCCATGAACTTTGTTGACCTATCTTCTGACAAAGTATTTAATTGATTTTCATATACCAAACTCTTCATTAAAAAAATAAAAAAAATAAAAAGTGAGGGAGAGAAGAAAATCTTTCTAAGAAGAAGTCTGGGCTTATTCTAGCATGATTAGAAACTCAGCTCCAAAGCTGAGCATTTTCTGTGAGATAGAATTTCTGTTTCATTGGACCATGGGGAATCAAGGGGCGCTGGCTAAAATGTCAATTCTGCCACTACAGTAGATGGTTTCCAGTCTGAGTACATGCATTAGGCTACATATTTTTTTATTATCTGAAGTATCAACTATCTAAAGCATCAAAATATTATCTATTCTAAGAATAAAATAGGTTAAATTCTCATTTTTTCAACAAATTAATCAAACTTACACTTTTGGATTGAGCTGGGTATTAATTCTTTATTTGGTCAAAAATGTGAAAGAATTTGAGCTCTTAATCTTCTGTTGTGCTTCTGAGGTTATTAAATCTGCTGGAAACTTCTGGCTAAAGTCTCATTTCTTAGGAATCCTCCAAGGTGTTTTTGTGCAATGAAAGTGAAACAGAGCATTAGAAACCATTAGAAAACTAGCCTAGAATTCTCATCCCATTTCTCAGTATCCTGTATTCTCATCAGTTCCTGACTTTAGTACCATACTAGAAAAACCTACTAGGAAATTAATGTATTATCCTGTATCCACTGACACTCTGACCCTTCACTCCTTATTTCAGTTCTTCTGATCATTTTGTTATCTGTGTTTCCTCAATATCTGCCTAATTTTCACCTGGCCACTTAATCTATTGATTTCCCATTTCTCCTTAGTCCCCTTGTATTTCTCACAACTGAATTCCTATTGAGAATGTTATTATTCCTCACTGCTTTTCTTGTAGTCTTATTTTTTATTACACCTTTCTGAAAAATCACATAAATGTATTGTGTTCACACTTTACCAGAAGTCAAAAAAGGTAAATTTAAATTATGGTTGTTACCGGGAAGAATATTTTTGATTTTAGAAGATGGAAATTGTAATGAGCATTTTCTGAATCCTCTGGCATTTCTAAAATGATTACAAGCTATTTGGTAAATCCTTTGACTAAAAGGCTGTTTCAGTCAAAGCAGTGACAGGAGTATATGCTCTGAATTTTCTGCCTTGCTGAGTTGTACTTTCCCAGGTTTTCACCTTAGCTAAAGTGTCTGTAACAGTTATTTTTAGCTGACTTTTAAAAACATCTGATAATCTCATTTTATATTGTTTGCATTGTCGAAACTCTTAATACATACCCTATTCCAATAATTTAACCTCAAACAGTCACTAATTTAATGAACTCTCTTTAGTTATTTCCTTTGCATTTTGTTTCCTGTATAACTTCGGAGATGATTGCTGAAATAAATTACTTGTACAGGCAGTGGCTTTAAGAGCTTTTCTGTTTCTTTCCTGCTGTGGTGACAAGTGCCTCATTCAATTGTTTCAAAATGGATGTTTTAAGTGGCTTTTCTACTTTTTGAGTGTCCTCTTCAGTTACAAACTTCACTGAAGCTAAAACTTTGATTTGTAGGATCATTTCTATTCACTAAGATTTACTGCAGGATTTTGTTTTTCTTGAAAAAAGTGATTTTCTGAAAAGTAATTTCTTCAGTGACATGGTTCTGGAACAAATTGAAAATACAACATCTAATAACTTTCTTGCCTTAAATGTGCTTGGCCTAGAAAATAGAACCAAAAATCTTATTTTGGAGATAAAATGGTGTCTAGTCTCTATGTGGACTACTCTCTCCTCTGTAATAGAAAGAATGACCTCTCTATCTCAAACCCAGGGCTATATTAGAAAAGAATTACTGTCATTACTTAGAAGAAAAAAAAAAAACAAACTCTGATTTCAAGCTGAATCTCAGATCACCAGATACAATAAAGCAGAACAAAGACACTCGCAATGAGAATTTTTTGTTGTCTGGATTCATCATGTTCATACATGATATGTTGCAAACTGGAAAATACTTCGTTTTCAAAATATATATTTTAAATATGCATAGATATTGAATGTTTCCTTCTAGGAAGAAATAAAAATATCTCCTGATCATTTAGTACACCATTATCTAAGTAATTATTCAAATTTATTACTTGCTAAATGAAAGCTTCTGCAATGGCTTTCTCCAACTGATAAAAAATTTCTAATATAAATAATCAATTAGAACAGGTCTATAAGATTTGAGCAATGGCAGTTTAAAAATCTGAAAGGAAATTTCTATTTCTGTGATCATTAGTCTCCACATTGGAGAATGAATGTGGAGACTAATACAAGTTTGCTGATTAGTCATAAATACAGTTATGAGAATGCTTAAACAGACTAAGTGTCATCAATACAATCATAATACTTTGTTCTTGTTACTTATTTTCATATTTCCCCTTCCTAACTTCGAGTGCAACTGATGCATAACGTAGCAAGAATTTACATATTTTTTTCTGAATCATCAACTAATCTTTAACGTATGTCAAATTCATGACTTTCTAATAGAAAAAGGAAGTGGAGAATTCTTGATATTGCAGTAGAAGAATTAACAAGAACCTGATTAATAGTGAATAAGGCTGCAAATGGTTTTCCTCTTGCCTGACTTTTGATATTTTGTATATGAGTAGTCAGGTGTGGTGCCAACAACAAAATGATGATAAGAAACAATATACCTGTAACACAAAAAAAGACTGGTGCATTTTTATATTGGTTTTAATTTCTCTAGGATGATGCAAATGTCTTCCTTAACGTTTCTTTTGTTTATATTGGTTAGATTGGGTTTCCTGCATTTAATTTTGGTTAAATACATCTGTATTCACTTTAAAATAAGTTTACTCTTCCATTGTAGTATCGTTTTGGAACTTACCTCTGCACACTCTTCTATTTTAGCTGTTCTTTGAGGGACCTCATTGGTACTTTGTGGATAACCAACAGATTAAGCTGCAGTAATGATCTTCTTTTAATATACATTAAAAATGTGATTTCAAATGCTTGTCTGCTGCTAGAAAAAGGTAGATAAAAGTTAAATAGAAAATAGGAAAATGTAGGGATTTTGTCACTGAGATAAGTTTCCTAGCTACACATGAATGGTAAAAGTATTATTCTGCAACTTTTGACATTTTCATCATGATTACTATTTATCTTTTATTAATATCATTATAAAACATTCCCCTATTAAGAGTTCACACTTAAACATTCAGTAATTAGCATTTGTATCAATGGAAACTGAAAATTACAGGCAGCATAAATTACTTTAAGCTCAACTGGCCTTATTATTTTATAAGCTTGCACTAGTATTAAACATTCTCATTATAATCTAGATTATTTAAATATGACATATAGAATTATAATTAATATAATTAGATATAATAAAATAGTATTCAAAGACTATTTATTCAATATAACTTGTTCCAATAGAAACAAGGAGTAAAATACTAAATTTATTCATGCTTTATGGGAAATAAATATTCTTCTGCTGTGCATATTTAATTATCTCATCTGTCTTTTTTTTTTTTTTTGTAAAAATTTTTTGAAAAATAAATAGGCAACTAAATGTAGGATTTTTTTTCATTTTCACATGAACTTCTAGTTTGTTTCATTATGAAAAGAAAAAAAGCAAAACAAAACAAAAAAGCAGAGTAAATCTGTTTGTGTACTAGGAAGAGCCACAGATGGTTTCTTTGTATTGATCTTCAGAAATAATGATTTTTAAGCAATGAAGAAGTGCATATGGGAATTTTTTGTGAAGGCTATGGGAAAAAAAACCAACACAACAAAACAGAACATGGAAAAAAATAGGAGGCTAAAGAGCTGCATCAAGACTGCCAGCAGTTAGCACAGCTTTCATCTCATGCAAGTACTGTAGGCTTGTGTTTGCAAAACCTCATGATTTATTTAGAATTTTAATTAAAAGAAAGAAGTTATTGGAACAGCATCCTAGCAGTACCTAGCATCTGCCAACCGTGGCTAATGATTTTTACAACCTCATCTGCAAACACTCCATTAAAGAAGCTAACCATGATGTGCGGCACAACTGAAGCAAAGGAATGAGGGAAAACAAACGTTGCCTGCAGCTACTGGAAATATTAGAGGCAGAAAAGGGGTGAAAAAAAAATGCCCTATGTGCTTTGTGTAAAGTGTTGTAGCTTCAGGATTCATTCTCAAGTCCTCTGGAAGAAGGATCATTATATACTCATGAACATGTACAGCATTTTGGATTCTAGATGTTCCCTTGAACAGATTTTTTTCAGAAATAACATTAGTTTTGTGGTTGTTGCCAAAGAAAAGGAAAAAACAAACACTTTAATTTTAAAAAGCTTGGCACTACAGAGTTTTCCTCTACTTGTACTTACCATTTGTGATATCTCTCGTTGTAGCTCCCTAAAAATGAACACTTTTCATTTGGTTGGAATTTCATTGGGCACAGTGAAGCAGAAAAAAAAAGCAACTATAGAGGCAGATTATGGCTAGAAGTGCTTATTGATGGGGATTAAAAAAAGAACAATGTGGCTACAACTTCCTTACTCAATGGCTGCAGCTTTTCTTCTGTGATTAAGTACTCTGTCTTTGCCTTGGTTTCAAGTATGTTAAATATTGCAGCAAACTGGAACCAGTCAAGATTCTTTTCAGTGATGCTCCTTTGGGATTTGTCCTAACCACCAGCAGTACTAGCACTTACCTTGGGGAAAAAAGAAAAAGAGAAGTAACTACTATGGTGTTGCCTGAGCTATTTCAGATTCTTTGTGCTCCCCTTACATAGTTGTTGGAGACTGGAAAGAGCTAGTAAGTGCAGCAGCAATTTTTTTCCCAGCTCAGGATGCTTTGTGGCATTATTTTTTCCAGCACAAAAGTACCACAGACTGCTGAAGAAGTCCTGAATCTTAGGTTCATCTCTTCTCCAGGCCAATCCAAGCATGTGACCATACAAGCATGGAAAAATAATGGTAAGTGTCTGCAACAACAGATAAGCACCTCCTGATCACCAAGTTTGTGGAAAATATAAAAAAAAAAAACCACACAGGTGTCAGGTAGTATGTATTTCACTACTTTAAGAAGGCTTGAAAAACTGACTTGAATAATAGAGAGCCTCATTTGAGAAAAATAGCTTCATTTGGCACAGAATCTTTTAATGGGCAGGTACTTGTGAGAGCTGAATCATTATAAAGCTTGACATGTATTTTTGATGTGTTATCACAAGTTAAAAAATATCCCCCTGCTGCTGCCTAAAGGCACTCTATAGCTGAGTGGATTTAATGAACGTATTAAATTTGTGGGTTATAAGAGACTGTGTAAAGAGCACTGATACAAAGAAAAGAAACATGCCGAGTTTTCCTTCCCCTGTTCCTTTCCAGCAGTAGGAAAGTTTCTGATCACTGAAAATGACTCTACAGAAAAAGATCTCCTTGGGGAACTAGCAGGTCTTTTCCTGGCAGGTCTGGGTTTTATTCCAATCTCAAGAAGAGTGTAGCAATGTTTTTTTATTGTTCTGGAAGAAAATATACCTGTATAATAAGTATTCTTGCTTTTAATACAGTTCTTTCACACCAGGAGTCTTTGTTAGTTAACATGCACTGGGTTTTGCTCTATTGTCTCGTTGGCAGGCTTCAGCTGCTTTTTGTAATACTGCAAGAACATTTAAGTCCTTTCACAGCTCAATTGAAAATCCTTAAGCTTTCTTTTGACTGCCAATCATTCCGTATCCATTAAACTTCTCCTAAATACTATAATTAAGTGTATTTTTTTGTGTCCCACATCTTCTCAGTATGTTATCTTTAAATCACATAGGTATCATGGAATTGATTTGCTGAGAACTGGTGGGATTTCAGAAATGTCCTCTAAGGGAGTACATCATAAAATGCTGCATACAGAAGCATTCAGAAAATTCAGCTGAACTTGTATGAGATCTTAAAAGACTTAAAACAGTCAGTATTGATTTATAGAAAAGCTGCTGGACTTACGCTGCTTCATGCAGCACTGCTGACAACTTTCAGACAGAAAATAGAAAAAGTCATTTGGATACAGATCAGAAAAAAAGCTATGCCTACTCTTACTGCCCATCCCGTGATTTGTTAATGCTTCAGTTGGGTACTGACCTCAGACACATTCAGACAAAGTAGCCTTATAAGCCGCTGAAGTGGAAGAAGCAGTCATAAGTTCAAGTGCATCCATACTCTTAAGCCAAAAATCTCAGACTCGGGTATTTAAAATTAGTCATTTTACTCTGTAATTAGAAGCTGGAGATATTTAATATGATTTTTAAGTATCAGCAGCTTACACAAAATTGAATGGAGATTTTAGATACTCCCAATTATTCCCAGTTATAGTTGCAGCAGCTCTGAAATAAAATGGGTCTTATTATGCAATTGTCAAAATGTGTATTTAATATTTAATTTGAGACACCTAAATGTACTTTGGTTCATTGGTTTCTTTTTTCACTGTATGAAGCATATCAGAAGACATATTGCATTCAGATCTTGCTTTCTTACCTGGCTGGACTCTATGCAGCCTTGTCACTTAGTTCAACTGTTTAGGGTGGTCAGAGATATTCATGCTAGCTGTGTTAAAACTGTGCAGGTATGGAAACCTCCCTGATTATCTTCTGTTTGTTTCATTACCTTTGTATGATTTGTTGTCCAGGCATGTATTGGTGGGCTAAAAAAAATTCATTTTTCATATTCTTAGATAAATTGAACAGGGCAAAGAATCTGCCTCTAATTGAAACTGAATTATTGTAAGACAGTAGAAATCTGTTTTTAAAGCAATTTTTTTTCAAACTTCTCACCCCTTAAATTTAAAAGTAGATTGCCTTATTGGCTTTAATTGGATAATGTTTAATCTCATTTTCTGGATTTCAATATTTATAGTATTTGACGACCCAAATGGGAATTTGTGCTTGAGACCTCATGGACCTATTGAACAGAAGAATTTCCAGTGTGCACCAAGTAATTCTCCAGCAGATCCCTCAACTTCCTGGTTGCAGTGGATATAGTGCAAGATCCCTGGGAGAGCAGTAAAGCATTCTTATAATGTGTGCCTCCTGTAAATGGACAGAGAGCTGGCTCAGCATAAAGGAATTCCTAGGTCACAGCCTTAACCAGGGATTGAGCACTAGGTAAGAAGGTGTGGCTAATCCAGGGCATGCAGGTGTAAGTAATGCACCTGGGTGACTCCTCACTCTCATTTAAGGGTTAGCCGCCAAGAAGCAGGGTTTCTATTTGAAGTTTTACCCCTTCTAGAGACTTTGGTAACCTTTGGAAAGAGTAAGCCTGTTATCCCTGTATTATCTCCTGGATTATATCTTGATGAATACTCTTATGAATATGTTTGTATCCTGGCAGAAGGCAATACCATTTCCTTCCTTTGCTCCACAATCGCATAAGGAGAGCAAGGGTAACGGGATCCTGGAATAGGTAAAATGATTACAACGCAAGTTATCTTTTGAAAGTGAAAGCCTATGTCAGATTCTTTTAAATCTCTACTGCCTTATATGAGATTATATAGTCTATTGTCTTTGAGAAAATTACAGTTTACAAGCTGTGTTTCTAAAGAAGAGTTTCATGAAGTTCTGTGAAGGACCAGTGATTTCTATAGTTGGGCCCTTGTCAACCACTAGTGAGTTATCTTGAAGAATTATAGAAAATTAAAAAAATATCTTCCTAATGCTTACTTAATACACTTTTAATTATTTCTAGTTGGCTGGTACATATGTACAAACTAGAAATAATACACCTTTTCCCCATTAAAAACTCAACCCTCTTGTCACCATAGTTAATCTCAAGGCAATAAACACGATCCCTACCATATATTGCTACCCCACTGCATCTCCTTCCTAGCTTGTTCCTTGTCCTTTTATACCATTTATTGCGGCAATCCAGTCATATCAGTCATCCCACTAAATTTCTGTGATGAGAACTATATCACAGTTTTTCTGCTGCTTGATGGCTTACAGTTCTTCCTATTTGACAACCATACTACATACATTGGTGTAGATGTGCTTCATTTTAGCTAGTGATTTTGTCATTTTTGTGAGGGGAAAAGCCCTGATTTCTATGTGACCATTTTCAGACCCTTCCATGATTTCTAGCCCATCAATATTCCTTGTGTCTTTGCTGTTGAATGTCTCTCCTTCCCCTGCCTCCACTGCGATGGCAGACTGAAAGACCTTACTAACACATCCTCTCACAGACAGTGGCTTACTACCAAAAGGCTCATTTCTAGCACTCCTGGTTTTATGCTTTTCCCTCTTTCTAATAGCTTAAAGATCTTTCAGTGAGACCTGTTAACTCCAGTGCGAAAATTATTTTCCCTCTTTGAGAAAGATGTGCTCTGCCTATTGCCAGCAGTCCTGGTGCTATGTAAAACAATCTATGATCAAAACCCCCAGATTTCTGCAGGTGGCACAAAGCTGTTGGTCGTCTTCTGGCTCTTCATATTTTTCCTCTCATCATTCCCTGTTGACTGAAGAAATAGATGAGAACAATACTTATGTTCCTAATCCTTTACCAGCTGACCAAAGGCCATGAAATCTCTCTTGATTGTCCTAGGACTTCTTGTTGGAAATTCGTTACTGCTTACCTGAAAAATCAATAATGGATAATGGATCTGAGGGCTGTACATGGAAAGGATGCTATCTCTTCACATCTTTAATCCAGTCCCCAAGGAGGCAGCATATAGCCAGTCAGTATACTGGACTTTCTGTTCCCTCCAGAAGGGAGGGACAACGACTCACCTTTTTAAATTTGTGGTTGCTTTTTTGTTGTAGGGTATGGGCTGACTCATAATCTGCAATACCTCCAAGCTAGATGAGTCATCATCCTAAGTATTGTTCAGTTCTGTTTGCAGAGGGTCATATCTGTTATGCAAGGACATCTAGAAAGGTGGAGTAGTAACTGGGGAAGTGCAACTACTGCACCAGCCAGGAACTTATCAACACTGCCCTTTATCCTTTAGATCTCTGTACTCAGCCAGGTGGAGAGAAGACAGAAAACCCTCTACAGTATGTGTCATATCTACCTGTTGGGCCTGTCTCAGGAGAGGTAGGGTGTAATTTCCCTAATACTGCTCAATTTACTTGTCCCCTCCCAGAGTCTGTCACTAAGTGAATGAGCTCCTCCACCTGGCTTTACCTCTCACAGGTGTGCTCAGTGCAGCCATCCTGTAGGGCACACCCTGCACTTGAGTAGCAGTGTGTTCCCATTGGAATTCTGCCCTTCCTATGAAGAAGGAGTTCACTCTGGAAATCTCAAGAGACGGAAAATCAATGTCTGTCTTTTGTACACCAAACAAACCAAGCCGCATGTCCATGAGTGAGATGTTTGTTAAGGGTGCTCCTAAAGGTGTAATCAATAGATGTACATGTGTCTGTGTTGGAAATGTTAACATATCATTTTATATATAGAAATATATGTGTGTATATCCATACACACACACACACACACACACACATATATAAGTACTAATGTATATATAACCATTATGACAGAACTGAGTCTGTTGTGGTGGGTACAGAGCTCATAGAGTTTGTGGCCATGTGCCAGGGGAAAACAAGCACTCTCCGTGAAGCTCACAAAGCTTCTGCACCCTCCCACACACAAAATGCTGCATCACAGTCCTGGCATCTTGCACTCCCTAGGGCTGCCTTTTATGAGTGTGGGGAATGGCTGCAGTTACTCTTGGCATTGCACACGTCATGTCAGAAACTGAGAGCTACCAGCCCCTGGAAGGTCTATGCCCCCACCTTGGAATCTCCCTAGCTCAGAAAGTATGCCTGTGTACCTCTTTCCAGCCCCTGCCAGAGCTGATCACCTCAGAGATGTATTATGTTCAGGGCTTGTTATATAAAACATAACTTTCTTTTCTGTAAACCTTATTGCAAATTATCAGGAAACATTGAACCTATAGTACTCTAGAGAAAAAAGAGAGAGTAAAATACTGGGAAGACTTCTCCCAGTAGAAGTCACCTCCTGTTTTGTCTGGTATCTTGAACTTATGAAATGATGACGTGCCCTCCCTCAACTTTCTCCTTCAATCTGGCATTACACACAAGGCCTTGCTCAAGCAGATAATGAGCACATTATACTGATGATGCTGATTATACTTGAGGCCTTGATAAGACAGATAGTGACTGCAAATCTGTTAAAACTGGGTTTTGAAAGAATTGATGACAGATAACTGGTTGAACAACTGAGGGCAATTGAACTTTTGCCAAAAGCTATAAATGTGAGTGAACGGTGTTACTCTATTAACAGTGAGCAGCTCAAGATCCCTTGAGCTCTTTTATGTAGCTACTGGCTGTAGGATGTGATCTCACCTTGAGTAGGGATGTCTCTTGAGGTTGTGTCTACTGCAGAGATCCCTTACATCTTGATGTTAAGATGTCTTGCTGACACAGATTCTGGATCAGTGACTAATATTTCATAGTTTGTCAGCTTTGCTATGATTACATCCAAAGTTTATTGCACATGTATAATCCTAGATGTAAACCACTGACCACGTCTGGGACTAGGAATGGATTCAGACCTAGCTAGGCTCCTTGTTTATGTGGTTCTGTGAAGTAAGAAAGCAAGAGGGTCTCCATGCCCTTGTGGGAGGTTGTCTTGGACAAGTGTATTTAACCTTGACATCTGTGCTGTTATGAAATGTACCTTGCTACCTCAAGTCTTATCAATTCATTGTCTTATTTACAGTTAAATTTTGTTAAAT
>JAOWBP010001760.1:51713323-51734168 GCA_028571105.1 Tragopan temminckii | reverse complement strand
TGATCTCACCTTGAGTAGGGATGTCTCTTGAGGTTGTGTCTACTGCGGAGATCCCTTACATCTTGATGTTAAGATGTCTTGCTGACACAGATTCTGGATCAGTGACTAATATTTCACGGTTTGTCAGCTTTGCTATGATTACATCCAAAGTTTATTGCACACGTATAATTCTAGATGTAAACCACTGACTACGTCTGGGACTAGGAATGGATTCAGACCTAGCTAGGCTCCTTATTTCTGTGGTTCTGTGAAGTAAGAAAGCAAGAGGTCTCCATGCCCTTGTGGGAGGTTGTCTTGGACAAGTGTATTTAACCTTGACATCCGTGCTGTTATGAAATGTACCTTGCTACCTCAAGTCTTATCAATTCATTGTCTTATTTACAGTTAAATTTTGTTAAATCACTATATTACATTACTAAATGTATTCCTCTTCCTCTCTTATGAATGAGTTGTAATTTCCATCTGTGACAAATGGTCACACTTCAAAGTTCTTGTCATTCTGCAGCCATCTCTCCTTTAGAGAAGTATATTAAATATTCCAAGCAATTTAAAATTGAATTAGTTATTTTCAAGGTTTGATCTGGGGCTGAGTACACATCTTTTTATGCAGATATGACTGAGTTTGTAAAATATTTTCCAGTGATGCCTAGAAATTCTTCTACTCAATAGAAATTTTGTCGAGAAGGTGGCTTGATTCCACTGTTGTTGTTGGAAGTGGAAACTTGTGAAGGGCAAGTAGTTAGTATTATGTTGATCAGTGATATAGTGGTAAATAAAACCATCAGAAATGACCTGTTTTGGTATCTCACGCTTGAAAATATGAAGAGATCTTTATCACTGTTTCCCTCGCAGCCTTCCAATTGAACGCACTGCTGGTTTTTACTCTCTGCAACCTCCCTGGAAAGAACTTTCTGCAAATGATAGCATGAAACAATGTATCCAGTGACTAAGGGGTTACAAGAAGGAAAGAAGTTTGAAAAGAGCCCCAAAGCATTTCTTCATTTGTTTTTTCTTCCTTTTTCCCTGAAGATATATACTATATACTAAAATTTCCAGAAGGTGGGGTGAGTGGACAGTTCAGATTCTAAATCCCAGTTTGTTTTGTGTGCTGGAAAAGAGAAAGACAATAAAGTATTAGGCATGGTTAGTACAGAATATACACACAGTATCTGTTTGAACAGAGACATGCATAGGTGCTCAAACTGCATCTCCTCCTCCTGTTGCATTGATCTGTGAATATATTATCTAGCCACTTGCTTTAGTGACACTGCATGGAACAAAATGACAGTGCCAGGGTACAGAACGCATTCTCCAATATGCAATTATTCAGTTTGGTAATGTATGTGTTAAACAATCTTTGTAAATGCCTGATAATACAGCTTAATGAATACCCACTCATATGCTTGAACATAAATGATTACAAAGATTCCATATTACTACAGGCAATTAACTTATACTTATTTAAGATTTACTTTCTTATGGCCAGCAGGGATACATCCCTCCTGGGCTGTGACCAGATGTTTAAATATGCAGACTGTAATTTTAGTTTTTATAGAAAGTATATGCCTCAGTGGTAATGGATTTGACTCTTTCCAGCAAACATCTCAAATCCTGCAGTTTGGTGGTTGGCTTAAGGATAAAGAAATACTCTGCAAATGAGTAAAAACCAGTCTACAGCTCACATTGGTGGATCCTATGGAGCCAGCTGCATAACTAATGAAATCAGCTGCTGGCCTTTTCACCCACAGGCAGCACGTTCTCTTACAATAAAATAACTGCAATTCCACAGTCTGACGTAGTTTGGGAAGAAGTGAATGTTGGACTCACTGAAGCACAAGCCTTTCAAGCAGCATGTTTGGTTAAGAATGAATGAGCCCAGCTTTAAAGCTGGTAATGGAGAGGCAAGATGCCTAGAATCTATTTGCAGCTCTGCCTTTGATTCCCAGCAAGGGCATAGATGCATTCAAGTGCTTGAGATTCACTTTTTTTTTTTTTTTTTTAATTATTTTATTTTATTTTTTTAAGTATTCATCTACAGCAAGCTTTATTTAATAAACATTTGTTTCTACGATAACCCTATCCCTAATTTTATGTGCTTGGGAACCTAAGGCACTTAAAGATGCAGTTCCCAAGACTATGTCTCTCCCTGGCAAAAGTTAACAACCTTAAAAATGACATATGATCTCAAATACATGCAACAAAACTGCTATCTAGATATAGCAAGATTGTGTCTTTTTTTTTTTTTTTTTTAATCCGTACAGAATTACATCCTTGGAATTTTTCAAATGTCAAAGGGGCAATCCCTGCACTGTGATTACTGTATGATCTGCACAGTATGATCTCTGCAGTTGGTAAGCTCTGTATTCCTCTGCAGACTTGTATTGCTATATGTTAGACACTAAAAACAACAACAACAAAAACAAACAAACAAACAAAAAAAAAAACAGTTCCCAGTCCTTTCTCTTCATTTCCTAGGCAAAATATAATGCATGGCAAATCATGACTGATTGAATTTATGTTTCATTAGCGTCAAACTGAAATTTAAAGGAGCAGCTAACAAATCCTCAAAGGCCTGAGAGTGGAGCATTTATGCTTCCTGCAAGAAATAAAGAAGCAGAAGAAAGCTGAGGAGTCAGCTGTTCTAAGAAAGCTGGTTCCTGGCAGCTCAAGCCATGTGTTATCACTGTGCTCTCTGTGGACTGGGCTACCTTTCTGAATGGGTACTGAGCTCTGGCAGCTCAGCTATCCTATGCTGAATGCATAGATGTGGAAACATCATTTTCTAAATGAGAGCAGTGTATAGTTTGAAGCCTATTTTCATTTAACCCATTAAAGAGCATTTCTGTGTGATCTTAAGCAGGAGTTTCTTCTTTCCTAACTCAATGGTACAGCAAGAAAAGTCCCACCTTAGCCACTCTGTAATTATTTCTCCTCTGCTTCATCCAGAGCTATCCTCCAGCAGCCCAAGTCCATATCTGGGAATGCACCGGGCTGTTGGGCTGCTCTCTTCCATTTGTTTTATTTTGAGGGGACGTGTACTGATTGGTGGCAGTGGGGGAAGTCCACACTTGCTGTGCACTCGAGATCAGAAGCATGGGTGCTGGATCTGGGATGAGAGATTCCAGATGTGAAATAACAGCAGTGGGACTGGTTCTCTCTCTTTGTCTCTCTTTTGAAGCAAGGCAGTGTTCCATTAACTGCTGTAAAAGAAATAGCTAGGTAAGAAATAGTAGGTGAGGTGTCTAGATAAATCATACTGTATCATTTAGGAGGCAATATCTTATTTTTATAGTACTTGTTTGTAAAAGTGCATAAAATTCTTATAAGTGAGGAAAAAAGGGCTTTTCAGTGTCTTACCACAACTAACTTCCTCTAAAATGAGCACTGGAAATGGAAAGCGTTTTGAATCTGTGCTCAGCAGGGCATGTCATTTGCTGTACACACAGCTAAGCTAAGCCTCTCAGAGTTATGTGCAAAGCTAAACCTGTCATCTCCTGATTACTATGTGGTTAGCTAGCCATGGACAGTCAATCTTGCTCTTCCTGCAAGGCTGAGTAGCTGTTTGGATGTTAGTCCTTTCTCCTGACCTGTGGATCAGCTTCTCTGTCACCTAGGGGCAGCCCCAGCTGCCAGCTCTGTAGTTATGCACAGGCTGTGCTGGAACAGGCTCTCTTCACAAGATCTCAGCTGCTGACCTGGCCTTTCTGCTGCCATAATCAGAGCATCCTGCTGCCTATACCTGAATGTGACTCTGTTGATATAACATACCAGTGCAGCTAGCAGGGAAGGCCATGATTAGGGTTTGGATGGTTAATTTACCTTGAAGATCTATCTTTCGGCTGCAGAGTCCTTTTTTGAAGTGTTTCTGTCTGAGCAGGTTGCGTGTGTGTTGTATGCGGGGTGTGATTTCTTAGGGGAAATTTTCTTCCCTCCCTATCTCTGCAAGGAAAAAGAAAACATTCTTAAAGACCAAGGTGGCTCCAGATGTTTTCATGGCAGCATCCAGAAAAAAGTTTCATTTAAAGAAACAGAAAACAAATGAAACCTGGGATAATTCAGAGTGAGAGAACAAAGCAAACACAAACACAGAAGAGGTCATGCTCCACTCTACTTTTTATGTTGCCAGCTGAAGAATAGCACTTCATGTTGACTTTTTTCTCCTAGGGATTGCAGCTACCTCTGTGTGGTCAGGTGGGGATTCGGGCTTTGAAAGAAAAGTTTGCAATATTCTATTGCGTGCACAAAAATGTCTACTTCTGACCTAGAGTCTATCAAAGGAGGAAAGCAGTAATAGAAGTGAAAGAACTGTTGGAGTGGCTCTGCTCAGTAATGAGGAGATGCTCTCTGTAGTGATGCTGGATGCAATTGTCAAAGCCAATTAGAATAGCTGAGAAGGGAAAACTAGTCAGTGTCACTTTTAATTTTTTTTTTTAACTTTCTTGATAGCATTAATGCATCTACAGGTCACAGATGTAAGCTTTTACTAGTGACGTTCCTAAGCATGCACACACTGGACAACATATAAAATAAGAGGCCCGATACCCTTAAAAAAAAAATATATGTTCATACATTTAACATCTTATCTCAGGGAGAATAATGCTTACTTTTCATAGCACTTAACTGACCTTGAATCAACTTGATTAAACAGTAGTAATTTAATACTGCTAGTTTTAAAATTTTTAAAAAATTATTTTTTAAAATGTATTACTTATTTACGTATTTATTTGTTTTCCTCTAGAGCAAGGCATAACAAGAAGACACAAGCATTAGATTCAGTTGAAAGCAATTTTGAAGCTGTACGTTCATTTCAGATGAGGACTGATATTTGATTTATGACACTGAATCCCTTTGAGTGGGTAACAGGGTTTTTTGTTTGTTTGTTTTTGTTTGTTTTTAACGGGGGTGTGGTATATTATTCTAGAAGTTGTTTACTGCTAAGCCAAAGACCAGGGAATTCATCTGAGTAAAAATAAATATTTTATTTATGTGACATAGATGTAAGAACCAATTGAAATTTAAATAAATTAAATCTTCCTCTTTAATGAATAACAAAGGGTTGAGATCCTTAACAGTCACTGCTGTTCCACTTGAAAATTTTGTATGATATATGAATTTTTTTTAAGCCTCTCAGGTCAGTCCTGTATAGCTATGTAGGTTGCTCTGAAGTTAATACCTCCTCTTTATTTCCATGGAAATTACGTAGTGCATAATACTATTTGACAGAGCAAATTCTCAGCTACAAGACACTATTTTAGAATGCAGCCACCACCATTAGCTATAGATATTCACCAACAGTGAACAAGAGCCACACTTGTGAAAATCTGCACCATCAGAAGTGACCCACTGTCACTGTTGCCACTGCTGAAATTCACCACCCACTGCCTCACTGTGCTCATATGTGCTGTTTGGTCTCCACAAATATTCAGCAAGCACTGATGAGTAACAGTGGATGCAATTCTTTTTCCAGATGAGGAAATTCAATCACAAACATTTGCTTTATCCACACTTCCATGTCAGATACCATTTTGTTAAACTGCCCCTCTACTGACATCAGTCACGTGGCAACAAAATGTAATGGAATATTGATGGAAAGATTCAACATTCACCTCTGATATTGTAGATCAATGTAACAAAATAGGAGGCATTACTTTTGGAACAACCCTCATGTACTTCGAATAGAGGCATCTTAAAGTTTTTCTGGAAGCTTCTAGCTGTGCTGATATTAGGATGTTGACATGGATAGACTCAGGCCACCTCTAGTACAGCTTAACTCTTTTGAGAGGAAAACAAAATCAAATAATAGGCTTAATTGAAGGAAAGAACATTGCTGGATGGAACAGAAAGGGTAAGTGGAAAAAGGAGACAATGAGAACAGATGAACAGGCAAAATTTGAAGATCACCATTCCAAGAGCTAAAGTAAAGGCATCCAAGCAGAACAGATGTGAACACAGAAGGTATCTGCAGTCTGCCTCAATTGCATGCAGAGATGACCCTGATCATAAATGCAAGTCTGAAAAACCTTTAAGTGTGTGTTTTTTTCCAGATCCTGAACAGAGCTCTACAGTCAACCCATGATAAGAATAGGATGAAACCAAAATCTAGTTGAAACTTTCATAAACTGAAAAGCTTTCAATTTTAATATTGTAGGTTGGTGCCATTGTAAATCTAGAAGTGAATGGCTGCATCTTCACACTGTGGAAAACATGAAACCACTGCCAGTTCTGGTACTTGTCTGAAGGTAAAAGAAACATTAGGTTAGCAATCCTAAGTGTTCTTTTTGCATATCTTTGAATTTACAAGTTAATTTCATCTGTCGCGTAAAAGTCTCAACTGCCACATAAAATTAAATAGCTGTAAGTTTGTGTGGTAGTTTCTTTTAATGAAATCATTAGTAATTAAACAACGCATGCTTTGATCAGCTTATGCTGTCTCTGTTGTATGTAATTTGGTTATCCTTTATCATTTCTAGGGACAACATTCACAAATACAATTAGTATTCATACTAATGTCCAGCCCTTTTAACAGGCAATCCAAATATAGGCTTAGTGACTATTTTCATCAATAGATTGGATAAGTACCCGAGACTTGTGAAGAAATACTTTATTCCGGGTTTAGAGATTTCCTTCAGCTACAGTCTAATTTTCTTTGGTATTTAGCAACATGAGTTATTCAGAAAAATCTTAAGGAAATGTGGAGAAGTTTCTGTTGGTTTCAGGCATGTTTCTGAATTTAATAACATTGCTAGATATCCTCTTATACGATTCTTTTTTTCTAGAAAATGCAGTGATAAATTTGATGGCATTTAGAATCTATTTTCTTCTCATGTCTTGTTTAAGCACTCAGGACTGTCAGAATCACTGAATGATCCCATCCATCACCAGGTCTCATCATATACAATACTACCTGGTTTTGAGAATCTGTTACCAAAATATGCCAGGCAGAATAATTCTTCTTGCCTCAGTAACAGATGATTCTCCCAAACAAAGATCTTTCTGCCTATAATATATTATGTTTCTCCCTTTGACCTGTATGCTACCTGTATGCTAGGCAGCTTCAGCTCCATCAATATGGCACTGTTCCATCAGGCTTGACCAGGAGGTGAAATACAAGTTTTTGCTGCCACTTGGCAAGGCTAGGTCAACAACCAGGGGTCTGGTTCAGAAACTGTACTGCCACATCATTTGGACACTGTATCATGATATCCAGCTCTGCCTAAAGGGCTATACCATTCAAGCTCCACATTATGTGTGTTTTGGGGATTCTCAGAATTGATCCTGTTTTTCTCTAGCCACTGTGCTGCATGGCCTGACCTGTTCACCTGGATGCAGCAGAACATGGACTGTTCTTCTGTACTCTGAATTCCTGAGGCGGTGAAGTTTGGGCAAAGTTTTCTGCCTGTCCAATCTTTCATGTCCTACTTAGTAAACTTTGAATCCTTTGTTATTTTTGAAGTAAGACGGATGAAGAGACTTCTCAAAGACATACAGATCCTAGATGTTTTCTGGAATAGAAAACTGAAATCATCTGAACAGACACACTCTCATTTTGTTGCCAGTGAAGGAGCCCTCTGATGTCAGTGACAACTTAATTTTATGATAGACATCTTAAAATTTGCATATATGTAGAGTAAGACGATAAAGATCTGGTAAGATGATAAAGCTTGGTCTTGATCTCACTTCATGTCAGGAAGAACAATTTTGTTCTTTAAACAAAGCTCCTCTTTTTTTTTTTTTTTTTCCTTAAAATTTAGGATTCCTTCACCTTCTAGTAGAATCTCTTAAGGATCTTGACATTTTAATGAGAAAATTATACAGCACATTTTTCCACTCATGTGGCATACGCACAACATTGCAGGGCGGTGCCATGCTAAAGTAGATCTGTCAACTCCTTTATTCTTGTAATGCATTTAGCTAATTTAGCAGAGCTTAATGCAGACAGATTTTATTGGAAAATAGGTTAACATTATGCGTTATTGTATTCTGAAACAATCAGATCCATGAAAATTCTGTAATCGTGTTATGTGAAGCATCCTGTTTGCCTGGGTAGCCAGAGGAAATGTATTAATTAAACCTTTATCCACATCCAAACTTTATTTTTAAACCATGCCGAGCGATGTGAAACCTACCAACTAGCCTAAATAGTGAACTATGAAGAAGGTTTGCTGGAACTCTCTTAGATAAGTGTTAATGTATGTGTCAAGTTATGCTTCTATCTTTCCATAACACTTACTTATTTTTCCTTTTTCCTTCCTATTTTAAAATTCTACCTTGCCAATCTATGTGCTTCCAGCCACTCAAAATAAGAATGAAACTTTTTTCTTTATAAGATTTTTTGCTGGAACAACTTACACGGTATTTTATGTTTTCCTCTTAGAGAATATTTATAAATATTTTAATACTGGAAGTGATTGTAGTAAATCAGATTTGTTAGAATTCCCACCTTGATTGTGACTTCTTCAGTCCTGTTTTTGATGCAGTGGCTGAAGAGTTGATGTGAGGAAGTTGTACTAGTCTATAAAGCAGAAAGCTTAAAACCTACTCTTTGGAAAATTTTTGAAGATTGCCTAATTCAAAAGTTAATCTTTAGTGCTACTGATTCCATTGGTGGAGTGGAAATAGCAGTGCCTTCAGAGAGAAAAAGTTACTGTATTAACTTCACTAATGGCATGGAGCTATCGGCTGGATGAGCTGAAAAACAAAGCTTAGCTTGAGAAGGTCTGAGACTTTGAACTGAATGCTCCAATGAAACAAGAAGGAAGTATGTTTCCAGAATATAGTGGATGTCTGGCAACCTTATTTACAAGCATGGCTACAATCAACATTTTTTTCCCCATCTAGAAAAAGAAGAGAATTTTGAAGTGGTATTTTAAATTTAAATTACAGTACTCCTGTTTCCAAACGTTTGATATTTGTGGGACATAATTTTGTTTAGTTTTATTTTGGTAAATCTTTGATGGACTTTTGAAAGGATTAGCAATTTAGTTGAGCCTAACAATTTGACCATCTTTTTTTAACCATGCATTTTGTGCTAGAGTTGTGAAAACTTAAAGATACAACAATTACAGTCAGTGTGTGATGCACCAACAGGCTGCCTACCATTGAATGCTCCTTATAATGAGACCTAGTTACCACTACACCTATTTCAGAAATTGAGGATTTTCCATTTGCATAAGATACATAGAGGAACATGAAATAGTTTATAAGTCTCTTTTGTTTGTCTATTCTGATTTTCCTCAAATCTGTGCTATTTGCATGGTGATTTTAGTAACAATGAACCAACTCAGAACTTCAGGTTCTTCATGCACAGATTGTCCCCTTGTATGGGAACTGCTGAGTCACAGCCTGAACCTCTGATTGATCACCTGAGGCGAACAATGAGTCAGCCACAGGAGCACAGGTGAAGGCAATTCACCTGTGTGCCAGAAGGGGTGGAGCCTGACTCCACCTCTCCTAGACCCATTTAAGAGCTGACTACCAGTGGGGAAGGATTTCTTCTGGAGGTTGTCTCTGCTGGAGATTTGTAGTGAGCCCAGGATATGGGTGAGCATCTTATCTTTTTTTTGTTCTGGTGTAATAACTGCATAGCCTAGCTCTCTGGTATTTATGACATCTGTACATTCACTGATTGTACACCCCTCATGTATCTTATTTATTGGAAGAAAACTACAGCTTAACATCAACAATTGATAGATTAAATGTAAGTGGGGAAAAAGAAGGTAAATAGCAGAAATATTCTAATTATATCTGGAAGACATGTATGCACACAGTTGTAGTGTAGGACTGACATTAGAAAAGGCATGAAAGAAAGAGGTAAGCGTGGGAAAGATGAATAAGCAAAATTGATCCATTTTTTAAAAGAGAAATCTCAAGGGATGTAAAAATCTTAATGTATTTTCAAAGTAGCACCCCCTAAATGAAGTCATTATCTACAGTTCGTTGGTCACCAAACAGTGGAAGAAAGAAGTAATAAAGAAATTTTTTTGCTGGGTAGATTCCTAAAGGGATTAGTCAAAATTAGAGTTATCCAGAATCTGTAAAATGCTGAGGGAAAGATTAATTCATGTAACTGATATTTGAATATTATTAATCTATAGCCCAATAAAAACCCAGTGTTCACTAGAACAATTACTTCATATTAAATAATAATTTATTCCCAACACATGGCAATGGAAGAACTATTATCATGGGTTTGGTATGTACTCCTTAATTTGCTGTTAACTACTACAAATGAATGTCTTATTGAATATAAATTAAATAGAAGTTTGAGGACTTTCAATAATCTAACTTTATTATTTCAAATAGGATTCTTTTATATCCATATCCATTTCATTTCTCCCTTTTTCCTATACTAAAGCTTTATACGCTTCCTATGTTTATGCTTACAGCAATGGCTGTGAAGTGAGTAGAAATTCCTAAGTATAATGGGCAGATTGTAAAATCTTTTCTTATTCCTAAACTGCACAGAATGTGCTTGTGAATAGATAAATTCAATAAAACAAAGCATATTGACTACTTAGGGGAGGATTTCTTTTTTCCCCCCCAAACTAATGTTGCTAGAGCACTGCAGGAGGCTGTTCGAAGTAAAGTTACCTCTTCAGACAGCTGTCATCTGTAGAAGTGATCTAGGTGTTGAGCACAGCTTATTTATGGAAAAAAAAAAAAAAGGATTTTATTGTTGCAGGTAATATCTACATAGCTGTTTTTGTAGGGTGCTACTCTTCTATATATTACTTTATTATTTCTTGCAATACATGGACGTGTGGCATTTTTTATGGCATTTTTATGGCATTTTGCATCTAAGGATCTCAAAACGTTGTATCAGTGGTAGATAGTTAAATTAAGTGGCTTATTTATGAATACTATCCAATGGAAAGAATAGACAGAAAACAGATGCCATGCTTTGTGAAACTAATCTTTCAAATTGCACTTTTGCTTACTTGAAGTCAAGCACTGAAGTTCTGCATAGAAATAAAGTTTGGAAAGAATTTGAGCATTACAACATGGTGTTCAAAGTGTGAAAATCTTTCCTATAAAGTAGATTTGTAGACTATTAATATAATATGTGCATATTTCTAATTAATGAGTTGTAATTAGTAATAAATTAACATTAAAATTACAGAAGTTATAGCTTTCCAATACGTCTAAACAAAACATTTCATTATTATCCATGTTATCAAAGCAAGAAAAAAGAAATTATTTGTTTGACACACTTACCACTCAAATATAATCAAATTGGGTAGATTTTTCTGGCATGTTTTCATTTTTATATAGCTGTTGTTTTTCTGATTAGATATTCTGTCCCACCAGCAGTATTTACTTAGCTTAGAATTGTTTTCTGCTTAAGTGAGACCCAAAGGATGCACTTTCTAGATCACACAGGAGCTGGTGATTCTTGCATTAAACACAAGCTCCTGACTTTGCAAAACTTGTTCGCATCAGAGAAGTCAGCTATGTGCGTCTCAACTGCATTAACCATGACTATGCTGTGAATATAAAAATTCTCAGCATTGTTCAAAATGTGAAGATATGTCTGCTCATACTCTTTTAATAACTAGTATTAGTTTAGAAGTACAATAGCATTTGTTCTGATTTCTCTGTTCAAGTAATAGCTTGGCATCTAGATATATGGGAGACAGCATGATATTTTGTAATAGATTATCCTGTTCTATGTGTTTTTTTTTCCAATTTGAAGAGAAGTGCTTCCAGGTGTTCTTGTTTCCTCTAGAAACTTTGATTTATTTGATTGGTACTAGTTTTTCTTGATAACAAAAATGAAACTGACCCTTGACAATATGATATGTGGTATATTTCCCTTCCTCACAAATATAACAACAGGTCTACTTAATTCTTATATGCACTTAGAAGCTTTCCATGGAAATTCCAGTTCTCAGATGTCATGCATCCCAGTGTGAGAATCCAAAAATCAGTCCTACTTTAAAGATCTTCTAGTAAGAGCTTTTATTTCAATTAGGGTTGATGCTGTTATTGAATAGTTGCTTCAATACATCTCTTCAGTAGTCTAAGTTCAACCAATTTGGTATCTCCATTCGTACTCAGTATAGATACTTCAGAATTATAATCAAATAATTCTCAGAATCTACTGTCACGTACACTTGGTGGTTCTTATGTTCTCATGTTCACGTGAACACCAGTTTTTGAAGGCTGGGATACAGCTTAGTACAACAGGTAAATGTAGTTCCACAACACTGTTAGAAACTGATCATGGTTCAGCATGAACATGTCCATGTGCTTATTTTCTCAGCAACTAGAGGTTCAGAAACACCATTCTTATATGGCATTGAAGGAGTGAGAGAGAAATAGAATAAAGGAGTGGTTTGCTAACACTTTGCCACATAACAGCTGAGCAAAGGAAATCAGTGTCTCATTTTCACCTAAGAAATATCCATGTGTACATAATTGCTGTATGTAATGGTTAACGAGAGAAAATCATTTGTTTAAGCTTTGCATTCAAACAATAAATCTATCAAAGCACAGGAAGATTCGGATTGCTTGAATCTACTAAGTGATAAAGACTTTGTTCGGTCACTGGTCAAATTAATCTATCTAGTTTATATGTGCAAAATATATTTAAATAATTCAAATTGATAAATCAAATGAAATTGTATAAAATATAAAAACCCAACCCTATAATTGTGTAGCTGATATTTTTAAGAGCAGAAATCTAATGTGAGCATGATATTTGCTGCAGCTTATGTGTTCAATTGTTAAGAGACAAACTGATCATTATGGCCAGAGAGTTTGATCAAAATAGGATACGTAATTTCATTCAGGCTAGAGAGAACTACTGGAAAAACATCAAATCTTGATCAGGATATGATAGAAAATCTAATGAAGTACTGTGTGTGTTGTGGTAGTGGCTAGATGCTTGCAAGTTGTGACCTTGAGATCTGCCCAAGAGGAAATAAACTTACACTGCTTTTTTTGAATGAGGTGATTTTGTACTCCTGTTTCTCAAGACCATTCCTATGTTGTCTCCTTGCTCCTCCATTAGCATTAGTGTCAGCAAGAAGTAAGTTGTTTGAGCAACCGAGTCAGGTTAAAAACGACATAGGAAAAAAAAGTTAATGTTCAGCTGACTTGGTCCACAGTTCCATTCACTGTATGTACTCTAAGGAGTTGGTTACTTTGTGAGAAATATGACTGGAAAGCAACAAATTTTTAAATATGAAGAAAAATATATTTTCTCTTGTTTCCTAATTGTCATATATTTGTGCAGGTACCTCTATGGGTTTTCTCAATTTTTGCAGGAGGAAAAGGAGTTACTTATTTTTTAATTAGGAATTGACAGGTATTTCAGTCCAAAATACAGATGTTGACTGCATTAACATTCTCAGTGATCCTTCTGGGGGACTTAAAAACATTTAAGTTGCTTATCTTCAAAAATGCCACTTAGTCAATACCAGGTTTAATGACTGTCAGGTCTGTTCCATTTGCAGACTTCTTAAGGGAGGAAAGGGCATTGTTTAGGCTCCTATGTCAATTCTCATAGCTCTCATTGAAGTAAAAATGAGGAAGTGTAACTGGTCTTCTGGCTGTTAAGGTCTATGTCACCACTGATGCTGTGTGGGGCTTGAGGGGAGGCTGAAACATGTTTTAGGAAGAATTTCATAATTTGTTAAAGTTATGGAGTGTCACTATACATGATAGCTAGCTGCTACCTGAAAATTACATTGTCATGTCAGTCTCTCAGTATTTTTGACACTGACCAAAGTATTCAGTGGTTGGTAGGTGGATTTAGTTATTTATCTATTTATATATTCTCACTTCTTTTGTTGTTAATGCTTTTTTAAAAACTATTCCTAGTCTTCACAATGTCAGGGTTATTCTTTTCATGTGACATTTTCTTTAGCAGATATAACAGCTATATAGGTCATCTGTTGAGGGTGACAACGATGACTTGAGTGTATGTTTGCTGAAAGTTTCTCTAGAGAAACTGTTCTGATAGGGTGTCATGAGTGTGCTTACTTGTTCCTTGGAGATGTTCTACTTCAGTGTAAAAATAAGTTTTGTTACTCATGTTGTGCAGTGTATCAGCAAACATTCTGTCTCAGGTTAAAAACAGCAATTACATTTTTCCTCTAGATTAACTATCTCAGCCAAAACCATGAAAAATATAAAAGCTTAGTATTATGTAAGTGAATGGCTCCTGACAGCAGAGGCTCTTCTCGCTACACATCTTTCCAGTATTTCCTCAGACTATCATTACTTAGTTTTAATCTTTACAGCTTCTCACAGAGATTTGCTAGTCATTTAAAAATACATGTACATAGTTGCCACTTTATGCTTCGGTGTCTTTGTAGTTGCAATCTGCCTTTTCTGTCGGAGTAATGGCATCAGTTGGCAGTAGAGCAACTGATGTCATCTAGTTGGAATTTTGCAAGGCTTTTGATATGATCCCACATCAATTTCTTAACTCTAAATCAGAAAAATATGCATTTGAAGGCTGGACTACTTGATGGTGTCATGGTTTTATGATTTTTGGTTATCAGTATTCCACATCATAACATCATGTGGTGCATTGGGACTTAAAGTTTTAATGCTCAAGTTCCGGGTACCTGTTCAGAAGAGAAAAAGAACTCCGTTCCCCAGGGGGCTTTGAGGTCAGAGAAGGGATATAACTCCTGGCAAGGTCACCTGATGTGCTCTTCTTCGTCTCCCTGCTGCTCAACCAGACTGCACATCTCACCTCAGCATTATGATGAGGGCTCTCCACCTTTTGGATATTCTCTCCCTCATTATATTTGAATTATTAGCTTCAATTCTAATTATATTGTATTATAGTGTGTTATCTTGCATTCCAATACTATATTTAGTAAATTAGTTTATTTCTCCTCAGATTGTTGATGCTATTTTTAATTATTTTGGGGTCCCCTGTTTCCCTTTTCTGGAGGTGCAGATTTTGCGAAATCCCTCTGCCCCGCTAGTCATGGAACTGGGCTGAACCAGCCCATAAACTGTTGACAGATGGATAAGGAATTGGTTGGATGGTCAAAAGCAGAGGATTGTGGCCAATGGCTCTATGTTCAGATGGAGGCTGGTCATGAGTGGTGTCTCTCAGGAGTCTGTCTTGGTATTGATTCTCTTTAACATCTTCTTAATGACCTGGAGAGAGGAATAGAGTGCATTCTCAGCAAGTTTGCTAGTGATACCAAGCTGAGTGGTGCAGTTGATACAATAGAAGGAAGAAATGCCATCCAAACAGACCTGGACAAGCATGAGAAGTAGGCCCATGAGAACCTAATGAGATTTAACAAGGCCAAGTGCAAGGTGTTGCAGTGGGATCAGGGCAATCCTAGATAAAAGAATAAACTGGGAAAACTCATTGACAGCAGCCCTGACAAGAAGGGCTTGGGGGTTGTGGTGGATGAGAAACTGGACATGAGCCAGCAGTGTGTGCTTGCTGCCCCAAAGACCAACAGTATCCTGGGCTGCATCAAAAGGGAGGTGATTGTCCCCCTCATGAGGCCCCACCTGCATTCAGGTTTTGACTCCCCAGCATGAGAAAGTTGTAGAGCTGTTGAAATTGAGTCCAGAGGAAGATCAGTTGATCAGAGAGCTGGAGCACCTCTCTTCCAAAGAAAGGTTGAGTGAATTGGGCTTATTTAACTTGGAGAATGTTCCAGTGAGACCTCACTGTGGCACTTCAGTACTTGAGTGGAGCTTGTAAACAGGAGGGAGACTATTTACACAGCCTAATAGTGATAGGACAAGGAGGAATGGCTTCAAATGAAAAGACGGAAGATTTATGTTAGATGTTAGGTAGAAATTCTTTACTTGGCGGATGGTGATATGATGGAACAGGCTGACTGGAGAAGCTGTAGATATCTCATCCCTGGAGATGTCCAAGACCAGGTTGGATGGGGCCCTGGGCAGCCTGGGTAGGTGGCAGCCCTGTCCAGTACAAGGGGATAGGAACTAGATGATATAGATGACTTTTAAGGTGCCTTCCTTCCCAAGTCACACTATTATTAAAAATACAGACAGTCTTGCATTTTTTAATTCATGATAGCTTCACAGACGAAGACTCTAGGTTACCTTCAGGGATTTGGAATTTAAATGATCTCTTACTAGTTTTAGTGTGACTGTTATGAGTATATCTTAAATCAGTGTTAACTTTTGTCAAAAATTCTGTTCTCTTGATAGGCTGATTTTTTTTTTTTTAAATCATGAGCTGGGTGTTGCGTACTGAGGCAAATGAACGAATCAGTGAAGAGCAATCTTTTTTTATTCTTGCCCTTACTTGTGTTTCACTTATCGTCAAGATAATCAAGCGTCTTCTTTGAAAAAAAGGTGTATGGCATTGAATGTTTTAAGTATTGTTAAGTATATGAAAAAAGTGTGTTGCTTCTCTGCTCTGTTGAATCCAAAAAAAACTTGGATACTGCTTCCCCAAAGAGTTGCTCCCACGTGCTTTTCCATGCAAATGGAATACGCATACACTCTGTAAAGTTTCAACCACTGTAAAATTTGCTCATACTGTATCACTATTACAATACAAAAGCAATGTGAATGGAAAGAAAATCTGGGGGCTGCATCAGAGCAATAACTTGTAACATCATGTTTGATCGCCTCTTCTTTGCTAGTTGTAAAATCATGAAATGGGTTGGAAGGCACCTTAAGGATCATTCAATTCCATCACCCCTTTCACGGGTATGATTTTCACCCACTAGGCTGACAAGAGCCTCATCCAACCTGGGCTTGAATGTTTCCAGGGATGGGACATATATAACTTCTCTGGACAACCTGGACTTCTGGAGGGAGAATGTCTTTCAAGGTTGAAAACAAGGATCTTCAGCTACTTCAACCGAAGTCTTACCTTTACTTATAAGAAGTAGGCATGATCTCAGGAAAGTGACACAAGCATGCAAAATTTACTAAGCAGAGTTAGTCACTTAAAGTCTACTGTGGTACCTTTATGTACATTGCAAGACATTTCTGCATGTACATAATTTAGGTTTTGATAAGCCACTGTCTCCATAAAGTTTCTAAGTCAGAGATTCTGAAGTCAAGAGATTTTAGCATGGCAAGGCTTTACTTCATGCTGAGGTTTTAATTTTGATAACTTTTATTTTGTATAAAAGAAATGTTAAAAGTAATTTGATTTTAATAAATAAAACAACAACAATGAAGAACACTATAAAAAAAAAAAAAGAAAAAGAAAAAACAGACAAATAAAACATGATTAACTGAAAGTTTACCTGGTGAATTTAAAAGATAGGGTGATTTACTTTTGATTAAAAATAGCATACAATTTTTCATAATTACATTACAAATGAGTAAATCTTTGTTATGTATTGATTCTTTTTTCAGCATGTTTTGACTAGGTAGTGAGAGAGAACACTAAGGTATTATGAAACAGTATTTAGTCTTGAGTAAAGATAAACACAAAGAGAAGTGCTTTAAAATGGAATGAAACAATAAACACTAAATATTCCCCTTGCTCTTTTGGGTTGGATTTTGTTTATTTGATACAGCTTGCAGGAGCAGCTCTTTATACTGCAATCTGTTATATACACGTGATTCACTCAGTCGTGAATGTTGCAGTTAGTTGGATGAGTTGTTAGAACTCCTCTGCAACTTCCAGCTCTTTCAAGAAAGGGAATAAAAGAAAAATGGTGCATGGAAGGAACTGACGACATTGCTACAATAACTGTCCTCGTAACTTTCTTCAAGGCTTTTCTCTAGGGCCTATGTTGCTTCATGTCCTTTGTTTTCATAAGTAGCAGCTAATATTCCTTTATAGGCGATATCTCTTTATAGTCTGGAGACTTTATTATTATTATTATTTTAATATTTCTTCCCCTATTGCAGAAAAGACAGATTACAGTGGGGGTACCAAATACATTGAGCATTTGTTTACATAAGAGCCAAGGTAGAGTATGTAGCCACAGGCACTGGCTAGGCCCCATTCACCATTCTGTTGCAGATAATTGTGTTCAATATAAAGCCAGGTCCAGCATCTGTATTTGTAGCAAGGTGGAATCATGCTCCCTCTGTTACATGGCCATTATAATTCACTGATGTTTGCTGATGGTTAGTGCTATACAGGCTGTGAATTTTATATTAGGATTTCAAAGGACAATATTCATGCTGAAATTATCTCTGTCTAGAAAGATCAGTCAGTCCTGCAATAGATGTAAAAATTCTAGTCTGCATAGTGCTCTGTCCTGAGTTGATGCTACAAAAGTCCAAAACAAAGTTAGTAGGAATATTATCAACCTGTCTTCCATTACACCCTGATGAACCTGGGTCAAGTTTAATAATGAAGTATATAGGACCACAGACTTAAAATCAGTAGAAGTATACACATTTCATAGAAAATGCAGAGTGACTGTTGAAAATCCTGTGATGGCAGTCTAACCATGCTAAAATATACATACGTATACACACACACATACCCATATCTCAGCATCTACATCCACTGAAGCTTAAGAACTCCATTTATGAATTCATGTGCAGAAATTATGAGCAAGCTATAGAAATCACTTCTCCAATCAAAACGTAACATATTATCATGGAAAAAAAGAGTCTCATGATCAATCTCTCATTGTACTCAGGGAGCTTTATAAGATAGCATACTTGTAAGAGAATCATTCTTCAACAGTATGAAGAATCCAAGGTACTCTCTAGAGAGATAAAGAATAATCATTCATGACTCATTTTTATATGCTGTTTCTCGGCAACAGCAACACTGAGACCTACAGAACAGTGCAAAATTTATGAAACTACCTATTAAGATTTGTCTAAAGTTGTTAATGAAACTGTAGTTGCGTAAGTCAGATGTTGGTATGTTCAGTTTTTATTACAACAGAGATGAATCTGAAATGAGATTCTCAGGTGCATCATAAAATAAAACACTGTTATTCTATAGCTCTCTCAGTAATTTGTAATACCATGACTTGATTTCGATAGCTTCTATTACATTCCAAAATTTGACTTTTAATACTCAGTCTGCCAGTTAATTTTGACTTAAAACCACAGAACTGTAGAAAAAAAATGTTGCAAAGGGTTTTTGGAGGTCATCTCACCAAACCTCCTTCTCAAAGCAAAACTAATTTCAAAGTTTACATCAGGTTGTTCAGGGCTTGGTCCAGATGAATTTTGAAATTCACTTTTGATGGAAACCTATTCCAGGGCTTAACTATACTTATTGAGAAGAAAGTTTTCTTTATATGAAGACTGAGTTTAACTTTCTTTAACTTATGTCCTTTTGCTGTACACCTGAGATGAGTCTTACTTCACCTTCTCTACAGTTTCCCTTTAGACTATGGAAAATAGCAATTAGAGTTTCATTTGGTTTTCTGCTCTCCAGAGTAATTAAACCCAGCTCTTCAGACTCCCCTCATACACTGTGTCTGTGTCCCCTGAGCATTTCAGTGTCCTCTGCTGGACTCCCTCCTAATCATGAGTCATAGTTTTTCACAGCAGATAAATATGCAAGTCTTCAAGACTGACTACTTGTAAAAATAAATATAAAAAAAAAACACAAAAAAACTCACGTCTGTTTATGACATAATAAACTTTTTTTAAGTGACTTTTGTTGCTGCCTTTTGTCCTCTGATATCAATTATTTTGATGCTATGTATGTGCCATCTTCCTTCTCTATATCTATTATTGCACGAGGAGCTGAACACAGGAAAACTAAGGGCTGTAATATATGGCATATTGTAGTGAAACAGAGGAAAGTGACATTTTTGCACTGATTAGAAATTACTTTGATTCCTTGAAATATTTGAAGGCTTTTTTTTTCTTTCTTAAAAGTACCATTGTGTGCCATTTCTTAGAGTAACATTGTGTTATTGTTATATTAATCTTGGACTTGTTCTTACATTCTTTATTACACTGAATAATCTCATTTCAGTTTCATATCTTTGCTGCTTTGTTGCTTGTTTGGACAGCCATGGTAGACAGATCTACAAAGCTTGAATGATGTCTGGGTGCTCTACTGTCTAGGTATCTGAAGCAGACAAATGATAAATTAAATTTTGCTACAACATACTTTTATTTTTCTCCATAAAGTGACCTCATACAATGTTTCCATGACAAGGAATTTATATTTTACTTTTTTTTTTTCCCCCTAGCAAGTCTTTAGGACAACTGAAATCATTTCTAGTGCCCAATTACTTCCCCAATTTTTTCCTTTTGTTTCTACTGTGCTATTTCCCCCCAGATTACTGTCAGCTGTCTAAAGTTAATTGCCTTTTTCGTTGGGAGATCATGAATCAAGCATTCCAGTAGCAAGCAGGGGAGTAGAGCTGGATGAACTCCAGAGGTATCTTCCAACTGCTATGATTCTGTGTGTGTTCTTCCTGTGGTAAAAGACCTTTCTGCCCTCTAATGTGTGACCACAAAGATTGAATCCCTGCTGTACTGTAAGATTAATCCAGTTCAGAACTTATTTTGTCAGAGAAGAGGGAGACAGTGAGTAGGTTATCAGTCTTGCTACTTGTCCTTGTGATTCTCAAAGAATTTATGATTTGAGATTGAGTACAGAAAGACTACTGAAAATTTGTTCTGTCCTTAAGTGAGGTATATGAAATACAGCCCAAAAGGAAGAAAGAATTTTAAAATAAATCTTGTTTCTGAGAATACTTGTCTCCTCTTGTAGTATTTTGGATTCTTTAATGTGTCCATATAATTAACTTGTCCAAAATCCATGCTCTATATGTTCTTTTTTGGGATTGTGTCACTTCTTCTGTATGACACGCTTATTTAACTGTGTCTTGGGTTAAATGGCGAGGCCGGTGTCCCTGCATGTGGCAGGGGGGTTGGAGATTTATGATCCTTGTGGTCCCTTCCAACCCTGGCCATTCTGTGATTCTGT
>JAOWBP010001760.1:51680863-51704169 GCA_028571105.1 Tragopan temminckii | reverse complement strand
TATTAACTGGTCTAGTATGAAATGGGGAGGTTGGTGGCCCTGCATGTGGCAGGGGGGTTGGAGATTCATGATCCTTGAGGTCACTTTCAGTCCCGGCCATTGTGTGATTCTGTGAAAACAAGGAATCTGAAGAGATTAAATCTGAACTTCTCATGGGTGATATTCACAAACAGAGTACTGCCACTAGAAGTTCTGTTATAAGTCTTTTAAATTTAACTTAATACTTAGGAATGGAAATTAAGCTATTTCAAAATGAAATTTGTTACTCTTAGTGTCATAGGGATGGAAGTGATAAAATAACTTCCTGTAATGAAAGTATCAAAGCTACCAGAATTTGAGTTTTTCTCTCATCCAGTTCTGAAATGATTGAAGTTTACTCACTGCTGCAGTTATAAGCTGAAGATTTTTACTCAGACAATGATTTATATTGATGAGCTCAGTGCTAGTGATCTGAGGTTCACTTTGTCAGTAATCCAGAATAGGTGTTTTATCAAAGTGGAGTGTTGGCTTTCTTACAGGATTATTCAAAATCTTCAAAACCAGCATTCTTGCCACTACTAGTGGTAGAGATACTGAGTTTAAATGCTTAAAACTTAACTTGAATATATTCTCTTCTGTGTGGAAGAGTAAAAGTCTTTAATATTTGAGCTAGGGAGGAGTCATTTTTCCTTAGGGAAAAAACTCAAGCATAAAACCCAAATGGTATTGCAACAACAAAGTGAGAAGTTCATAAACAGGAGCTATTTGAATCCAAGGACTGTAGTTTGAAAGTTTCACTTTTAGAATCATATGATAAATTAAATTTATCTACTGCTGTTCAACTGATACTGCTGATTCTTGTTAAATCTCTAACCCTAACTAATTCATATCAGTGTGCGCTTGAGCAAGAGGAGTTGAATATAGAGTTTTGATGTGGGGAAGAGGCATACGTAATAGAAAGAAGGTTTCATAGGGTTAAAGAATCAAAAGACAGGACTTGATACTGTTGCACTCTTTAATGTGCTCACACTCTCCTGGACTTTGAAAAATTTCTGTAGAACAAATACATAATACTGTAAACCTCTGCATTTAGCCATCTCATTTTCATGTAATGCAAGTTAGAAGAATGTGAATATATAGATCTTAGTTGTTATAACCTTTGTAGTTTCAGTGTTGAAATTTCTCCTTGCTTTACAGCAGAAAAGCATTTTGAAAAGAAGTTAACTTTTTCCTTTAGTGAAAAGAATGCCTTAATTCAGCAGCAGATACTAAAATAGCTATGAGTGCTGAATATCTTTAAACTGATGTTCTAATTCCTGTAAATTCAGGCATCTGCCATTCTTTTTATACCAAGGTTAATTCATACACAGACCTTCTGAGAAATAATTATCTTTTCATTTACTCAGATAGATCAGCTCCATGGATCTTAACTCACAGCTATCGTTTGTAATCTGCTGTGTAGTTTTCTCACTATTTCAGACCATTTTTGTGTTGACCTTTAAGGCAACTGCATAATTAAGATCACTGGTGCTGTTCTGTATCTTTAAATTCACTACATCAACAAGTTCATGGTGTAAAAAGGCTAGTAACATATCCATTAGGTCAATCATGCTCTTTTGAAATCAGTAGCAAAAGCCACAATGATCTCAGACATAGGAAATTAATTCACAAAATCATAGAATAGCGGAGGCTGGAAGGGAACTTTGGAGGTCATATTTACAAACTCCAAGCTCAGTACATAGGGTACTTGTATGCAGTTGGATTTTGAAGATCTCCAAAGATGAAGAGCGCAGAATATCTCTCAGTCCAGTATTCAGATGCCCTCACAATTTTAGAAACAACAACAAAAAAACCCCTTGGTCTGTGCCCATTGCCTTTTGCTTTTCATTAGCCACTGCAGAGGAGTCTGGCTCGGTCTATTCCTCCCATCAGCATAAATACATATGCATAAGGTCCACCAGAAGTTTCTCTTCTCCAAGCTGAAAAGCTCAATTCTCAATCTCTCCTCATATGACAAATTTTCCAGTGTCTTGATAATTCTTGTGTTCCTTTCCTGGATTCACTGCATGTCCATGAATCTCTTGCAATGGGGAAATCAGATCTGGACCCAGCAACATAGGTGTGGCCTCACCAGTACTTCATAGTGGAGCAGGACTGACAAACTTGGCCTGTGATAAGACAGTCTTCCTTATGCAGCCCAGGAGGCTGTCAGCTTTCTTTGCAAGGAGGTCATGCTGATGGCTCGTGGTCATCTTATCATGCACCAGAACCCCAGGGCCTTTTATTGCCAGGATAAAGAACAGATTTTGGCAATAGTATTTAAAGAATTTGGAAGTAGGAAAATAAAAGATTTTGCAAATATATTGGTTATCAGCACGTTTTTCTTCAGTTCAAAATCATTTAAAAAAATATCTGAAACTAGGAAATTAATAACACATTTAAGCTTAAAGTTCAATTTACACTGTTATTTCAATGTGAATACAAATTGCCTGGTATTTGTTTTAAAACTTATGCCTATCTATTCTCTTCCATGCATCTATTTCCATCCTGTAATTTAGTTTGCTAGAATTTTTCTTAGGAGAAATAATACCAATAAATGCGTGCTTTTATAATGTAAAAGACAAAATAAGGAATTGGATTAAAATTATATAGATACAAACCATTACCTGTCAGACTAAGACAACATAGATTGCTGCTTGTCAAGAGAGGGAGGAGAATGCATTTGTATCTCTTCTACCTGATTAAGTTTCATAAAATAATCAGGAAAGCTTTTCTGCTGAAAATAAAAGTTACTTTTTGAACTTAATTACATATCAGCACTAAATGACATCAATTAAATTCTAACAACCTGTAATGCACTTTTAACAGAAATCCTAAAAACCTTTAATTTGCTAAAAAGGTAATTTTGTACCTAAATTAGATTTTAATTATTTTACACATGTCTTGTTGATATAAAGCTCATAGAGGTATTGCATGTAGCTTGAAGGCTTTTGTATGTTTTTTTTTGTTTGTTTTGTTTTTTGTTTCCCCCTCAAATGAATTTATATTTTATTTCTCTAGGCATACTTACTTTCTCTTGTAAATGAATTTCAAAGGTTTCTTTGGTATCCTTAGCAGACAGTTTTGGCAAGTTACGCTGGTTTTTGGATTAGTAACATATATAGAACAGAATACAGTGAGTTTAGCTTGGTGAGCGCTCAAAATCTGTCACAAATGACATTGCACTTGGGACTCTTTTGACAAGATTGGTATATTGTGATACCAGGGATCCTTGAAGCAGCTATACTTGTTGGCAAGATGTGTTTGTGTTGGGAGCTGAAATGTTTTTCTCCTGGCTGTACTGTGGGAAGCACCATGTGTAGGGGAGGCTTAATATGGAACTGAAGAATAGTGAAAAAGAAGAATGTCAGTTATGAAAAATATGAATTTTGTATACTCCAGATCTGTCCATCATAATTTTGAATGCTGTCTTTGATTTCATCATGACTAAAGCTGAGATGTTCTCAAAATTTGCTTAAGGTGTGGACTGAGAATTTTCTAAACAGTGAAGTGAGGAAGAAATCCTCACAAGCCTCCATCTTTTACTATCTGTCAAGTTAGGACCCTCTGAATAAGAGGAAGAATGCAAAACTGTTACTTTCATTTTGAGATAAAAGGTCAATTTTGTTCCAAACATTCTGAAATTGATGAATGTTTTCACTGAAAAACTAGGGAGTTGGATTTACTCAGTCTTGAACATTAGTCAGTCTTTACATATTTTTCCATTATGCTTTTAAAGATCTGACTGAATTCTCAAACCTAGAAGGACCAGGAAGTGCTGTGAATTCCTTTATTTCTTTTATTTGTTATTCTCAGTAAAAACTTGTTAATATTTCAAACCACTGGCAATTCCCAAGGTCATATATCCAAGAAAGGAGATTTTTTTTTTTTTTTTGTAGGAATGGTTTTGATCAAAATCATTGCATTTCCTTCAGAGTGCTGTTGATGAGTAAATTGATAAGATGCTTCTTAAGCATTTGAAATTACTTATCTCTGAAAGTACTAGTTTTGGTGTACTACTAATAAGAAGCAAAACTTTTTGGCAAATACTCCACGCGAGGCTTCTACTAATTAAAGACAGGATAATTACTTATGGTATATTCCATCCTACACCAACAGTTTCCTAGGTGTTAAAAAAAGAATAACTTAGAATATCAGTCTCTTACAGTTCAGATCCCCTACAATAGTTAAATTTTAAAATCCACTCTAAGCTTCATCATTTTGTATGGACTTTTAAGATTGTTTTCTCTTGTAAAATTCCAACCACAATGTACTTTCAATGTACTTTGTTTTGTTTTACAAAATTATTGTTGCTAAGATTGTCAAACAACTTCTCATTAGTGATCAATCAAGATTTTTTTATCATAAAAGCAGGTTCTGCACATTGCAGTTTGCATTTTAACATATATATAAACAAGACCCCAGAAAATCTTTAAATGCAAAAATGAAACCATACCTTCTGTTTGTGGGATTAATCTTACCAAACAGTTCAGGAGAACTCTGGCTCTGACAGCATAGAATATGTATGGGCTGACGTGTCATTCTGGGAAGGGTGAGAAGAAAGATGACTAGTGGGAGTATTTTTTTTCCATTCTGATAGAACCTGTCATGAAGCTTAGTTTATTGGGTAGCGAAATCTTGTCTAGTCTCTATTTAACTCAGGGAGAAATATTATCATAGAATCATAGAAACATAGAATGGCCTGAGTTGAAAAGGGTCATAATGATCGCCTAGTTTCAATCCCCCTGCTATGTGCAGGGTCACCAACAAGTAGCCCTTATATGTTAGGGCTTTTCATTCATTTTAGGGAGAAAATTACTGCAGTAAACCAATAGTATTTTATTACATTATTTTAATGTGTGGTAAAGTCTAACTCATAAAAGGACATTTTAATTGCATGGCAAAACAAAAATGTTTACAAGCACTTTCTGGAAACAAGCAATAGCTAAACATGAGCAAGATGTCCCAGCTTTCCATTAGCCACTGAATAAAGACTCCTTCCAAAAAATGAAGTAAGAATTTAGTAAAATGTATGTATTTCAATATTGTATTTTTTACTGAAGCAAAAATTTTGTTTTGCATCAAGAATAGTTTGCTGACACAAACTTCTACAGTTTATTTTTCAGGAACAGATCAGAGACAAAAGGCTAAATAAATACACAAACTTTCAGAGGGGGAAGAAATGTTTGTGCCTCTCCTTTCTGCTACAGACAGATTATTGAATGAGACTAATGAAATAAAGTTTGTTGAAGTGGAGGCCCAAAGCGACCAAATCCAAGAAGAGATTACAGAGCCAAATATCCGTAGTGGCAGGTGCTACTGGAACAGATAATCTGGGGAGATGATTATATTTCAGTGTTTGGAGGATTTTAAGGCTCAGATTGGAAAAGCCTCAGCAGTCGTCAGTCCTGTTCTGCATGGGGAGGTGGAACAGGACAAGTCCCAAAGCACCAGTTAGCAGTTTTATCAGTCTCTGGCTACTTATTCTTTTTATGCAAGAAATGCCATGTATGGAGGACTGAGCACAGATCTTCTTCAAAGGCTCTAATCAGTATATTTGTCTGAATGAGAGAAAGGGGAAGCAGAAGATTTGCTGAAACTGTCCATGAGGATGTAGAGATAGAACCCAGAAGTCTTCTGCTTCCTCAGTGTTTGATTACTGAACCAGTAGAGAAAGAAGGGAATATCTCTATGTCTTTCTCTGACAGCTTTACCAATCCAGCCCTGAAAACTTTTTCTCGTTTGGGAGTTTTGTGAAACTCAAGTAAAAAGTATTGTTTGAGATTACAGAAACCACATTTTTGTGAAATTTTCAAATATTGAATATTCTTTTTCTGGTTTTAGTGAAAACCTACAGAGGGTTATTCAAAAAATGCTTACAGAAAAGCTGCATTTATAAGGAACGTTATATCTCACATTATATATTGTCTTAATTTAGGATACACAGCATTTCAAATTATGGAGTTTCCTACAAACATTTCAATAAGCAGAATTTGGGAATTGTCCCACATTTCAAGATATAGTAGGTACTTTGCTAATGAAAATTTTGCAAGGCTGGGATTGACAGACAGCTGGATAACTCAAAATAAATGAATGATACAATAAAATTAGACTTATTCCATTTGGGTTTATTTTAAATTTAAAAAAAAAAAAGAAAAAAAAAAAAAAAAAAAAAAAAGAAAGAAAAACCCCAAAATGTACAACAGTAAGAAGCCTTCCTTGTACTGGGCAGGATTTTTTTCCAGATTAGCAAATTGAAATTTTGCTTCTCTATAGTCTTTCATTTCTCTGCAGATTCTCTACATTCATGAAGTGTCAAGCTGGCTAATTTTATTTAACAATTTGAATAGACTATTTCCCCTTGACATTACTCACACACTTCAGCTCATAAAGAGGAAAATAATAGCAACGTCAGCACCTGAAAGGTGATCATTTACAGGCTGTGTTGTACGACCTTTCCTGAAGAAGAATGTAATAAGTCTATTATATTGAAACAATGAAGTGTGTGGGCCTAAAACTCAAGAGAAATAAGTGCTACTTTTGTCACAGTCATCCAGGACTCACTGGAAACAATTAGTGAGCAAGACATAGATCCAGTTTGAGAGAAAGTAGCTGCCAGTAAGGCAGCACAAACTCCTGAATTTATTTTGTAAATGAAAGAGTTCTTACCATGATTCACTAATAGAAATTGTTAGGCTTTTTTTATAAACTCCTTGAAAAATGTGGAGGTTCTTGAAATGGAGGCTTTTCATACAGAATTTAGCTGAGGGAGAGAGGGGAAGGTAAAGAGTAGATGACAGGGGATGTTTGGACAGAAAGCCAGGTAAGTTCCTACTGATCCACCTCTTTCATTTACCAGTTTTTGGCATCAGCAGCCTAGGCAGCCTCTGGCATTCATCTGAATTCAGCATTCTGATCTGCAGGATCTTCCTGCATTTCCAACATCTTTCCTCCAGACAGGATTTTCACCTTCTGCTTTCTAGGCCCCCCTTATTTCTGAGACTGTTTTTGCACCAGCTCTTCCTTCTTAGCGCCCAGGTCTAACATTTTCCTAATCTATATGTGGAAGCACAATATGTGATCAGCTTCCTAGTTGGTGGTTCTACCTCATATGTTCTTACTTGATGAAGGATTCAGGATTTCCAGGTATCACCAACATTTACAACCAGCCCAAACCATCTGCAGCTAGGAAGCAGCAGACTTTTGCCTGAGATCTCAACAGCTTGGTTTCAGGCATTCACTCATGCAAACATATACTCAGTTTCTACTAATTGCTAGCATTCAAAAGATAAGTTATTTTTCCACCTACAGATTTATATTTGGAAAGTAAATGTCTTAAAACATTTTGAACTCAGCTATCCCTAGTGTGGCAGGAGGGGGGTCATCCTCTGGGCTTTCCTTGGATGACAAGAAATCTGAAAACATTGTTATCATCTCAGATTTGTTGGATACAAAATGAGAATAGATGTACAAAGCCTTGAATCCCATTGCAAAATTGAATTCAGATTTTTTTTTTGTTAGTCTATACAGAAATCTCTGAAAGAAGATCTTTTTCTCAGAACAAATCCTAAAAAATGAAAGCACTTGATATTGCAGCAAAGTATAAAATGTTTGCATCCATTGTCTTTGACTTTATAGATCACTTTTTTCCTTTTTATTGCCACTGAGTATACTCAGATGGAAGTGTAAAGAGCAATAAGTATGGATTGATGGTCAGCCAAAGCTGCATGATGCTTGAGGACACTGAATGCATATTGTAATTTTCTATGATCTGATTGAGATGAACTGCCTGGATGCATTATGGGTACAAAAAGAAATTGCAAAATGGTCCTATGGGTTATCGGACTGTCAGCTTTTGACTGACAATAAATCATTCACCTGTCTGAAAAATAGCAAGAGTGGATTCCAGTCAGATGTCAGATTGTTATTCAGCAATTTGTAGATAACAGATAATCGCAAAAGAGCCTTGGTACAGTAATTGCCTCTGCCTTGTCTAAACTCTGAATATTATTATTATTCACATTAGCTTTACAGAAATACCTAGAAATCCTGACTGGAAAGTCATACATAAGTAGATAGTCTCTGTTCCAGAGAGCTTGTAATACAAAAGGAAAGAGAGGTAATGGCTGAATGTGATGAGAGAATGAAGAAGAAATATGAGAGATAATTAAGATGAGCTCAAACAGTGATATCAGAAAGCTGTGGCTCTCTATTGGCTTTACCTGAACATATGTATTTCTGAAATGACTGCTGAAGTCTTTGTAACTACAGCAGAGCGAAACTTATGTGGGGTCACAATGAGAACTCCATTGTTTCAGGTATGCTGTGTAGTTACTGAACCAGTCTTCTTAACTGTTCACAGGATAAAATTCATAATGTGACAGAGGATTTTAAAAATTCTGAGGCATACTTCCAAATCACGGTGATGTACTTCCTGTTCCTGGGTCACTGACCATCTAAGACTTCCTGGGTAATCACAGATGACATGTAAGAGCAGTATGTACATATTTATGTATATATATTTCTAGCTTTTTTGTTAATGGAAAAATATAAGATTTTGCACCTTTTTTTTTATTTTTTTTTATTTTTATTTTTTAGTTTGATTGGAAACTAGATAAATGTAGCCTTGCTGTGGTATTAACTAGAGTAAATCTGAAAGTATGTTCCTCTACTAATGTGTTCATGCACAGCATGTAACTATTTTCACATCTCATTTCCTTAGCTGATGAGATGGAAAATTAATTTAGAAAAAAAATCAAATAAAAATATAGAATTATTTTCCCTTTATTAAAAAAAAAAAAAAAAAAAAAAAAAACTCGAAAAAATGATGAAATAAAGGCTTCATGACTTAGCCATTACTCTTAAATCACCTTCCTCACCCAGGTAGCATAGGACAAGATAAAAGGTAAATTAATATTCCTCTTAAACTATATTACTAAATCCTTTTACGAGTATAATTAGACCAGAGCTACTAACAGGTCTATTTCTTTCTATTCTATTTCTATCTGTCATGAAAGAATGAAAAGCATTAAAAACAGTTGTGAACAAAACTGATTCCTAAAACATGTAGAAGTACAATTCTGCACTTATTTATTTATTTCAAAATAAATTTAAAGAAATCAAATTTTGAAATAAAATTAAACTTTGCTTATCTGAGATCTGAGTGTCCAAAATCCCCCTGTTACTTGATGGAGTTTCCACTGTAGACAAAATATTTCTCATTCATATGGAGTCCTAAAATGGACTATTAATTTCCTAAAAGAAGTCTAACAGACCCAGAAAATACTTGGATCCTTCCAGAACTGAATTCCTAATATTCTGGATCTAGCTCATTACATCTCTTGGAGCCGATGTGACTAAATGCATCCTGTGCGTATCTGGTCTCAGAGATTGGAGGAGAGAAAGGTTGTGCTTCCCTGTTGGCCCAAGAACTCACTCTAAAAATGCCTAAAGGAAATGGAAAATGCAAAGCTGAAAACAGCTGGAAGTTGGATGAGTAAGCTATTAAAATAATAGATTCATCATAGAATGTCTTGGGTTGGAAAGGACCTTAAAGCCATCCAGTTCCAACTCCTGCTGTTGACAGGGTTGCTACTCAGCAGATCGGGCTGCCCAGGGCCCCATCCAGCCTGGCCATGAATGCTTCCAGAGATGGGGCATCCACAGCTTCCCTGGGCAAAAAAATCAGTGAAGTCTCTGACTCATGAAATCTCCTAGTTGTTGATTGTTGGAAGCAAATAGGATACAACAAGGGAAATATCACTCTGTATCTTCCTTGCTTCTTAAATGCTTTCCTTAAGAATTTTCTGTTTGTTGCCTCTGACATTCTATTGGGCTGGCGGAATCTAATGGGTAAAATGTCTACATCTATCCTGGTTTAAAAAAAAAATGAAAAAAACTGGCTACTGACAGTTTATTGTGGCCAGCTGGCATGGTGCAACCTATTTCCATACAATTAACTCTCTTACTTACCAAATGAGTATGGCTATTTTCAGACAGTCTGTTGGAGATGATTCCTGGCCCATAATAACTGCTAAAGCACATAAGCAAGCCCAAGCTCTGTTTCAGAGGTTGCTAGTTCACACAGAGACCTTCCTAAAAGTTTGTTAGCATGATAGTGGGACAGTGTTCAAGCAGGATCCCTCATGCTGTTCATTCTCCTGCTTTAAAGATTAGTGTTCCTAAAACAAGTAAACAAAAAAAAAAAACAACCACTTCTTCCTCTCCTTCTCTGCTGGACATTAACATATTCTAAAGGCATTCTTAACAGAGCATTGGAATGGAGATATGGGAGTGGACTGTCTACACATGGAAGCGTTTCTACTCTGAGTAGTCAGAATAAATGAAAATATGACAGAGTGAAGTGAGACAGTCAAATTCTCCGTAGTACAGTAGAATCATAGAACCACAGAATCACAAGGTTGGAAAGAACCTACAAGATCATCTAGTCCAACCCACTACCATTGTTACCACAAGCTACTAAACCTTATCTCATAGCTTCTCATTCAGACGCCTCTTGAACACTGCCAGGGACGGCAACTCCAACACCTCCCTGGGCAGGCCATTCCAGTGTCTGGCCACTCTCCAAGAAAAAAAGTTCTTCCTTATGTCTAACCTAAACCTCCTCTGGTACAACTTGCAGCCATTTCCTCGAGTCCTGTTTGTTGCCTGGGAGAAGAGGCCAAACCCCTCCTCATCACAACCTCCCTTCAGGAAGTTGTAGAGTGCAATGAGGTCTCCTCTGAGCCTCCTCTTCTCCAGACTGAACAATCCCAGCTCCTTCAGCCACTCCTAAGACTTGTGCTCCAGACCCCTCACCAGCTTCGTTGCCCTTCTCTGAACATGTTCCAGGACCTCAATGTCTTTCTTGTAGTGAGGGGCCCAAAGCTGAACACAGTATTCAAGGTGTGGCCTCACCAGTACTGAGTACAGGGGAATGATTACCTCCCTGCTCCTGCTGGCCACAGTATTTCTAATGCAGGCCAGGATGTCATTGGCCCTCATGGCCACCTGGGAACACTGTCGGCTCATGTTCAGCCGAGCATCAACCAACATCCCCAGGTCCCTTTCCTCTTCACAGTCATCCAGCCACTTAGCCCCAAGCCTATAACGCTGCATGGGGTTATTGTGGCCAAAGTGCAGGACCCGGCACTTGGCCTTATTGAACCTCATCCCATTCACCTCAGCCCAGTGATCCAGCTTATCTAGATCCCGCTGAAGGGTCTCCCTACCCTCAGGCATATCGACATCATCTCCGAACTTGGTGTCATCATCTGCAAACTTACTGAGGGTACACTCAATCCCTCATCTAGGTCATCAATAAAGATATTAAACAAGATGGGCCCCAGTACCAACCCCTGGGGGACACCACTGGTAATGGGTTGCCAGCTGGACTTAGCTCCATTAATCACTACCCTTTGGGCACAACCCCCTAGCCAGTTCCTTACTCAAAGAAGGGTATACCTGTCCAGGCCACAGGCAGCCATTTTCCCTAGGAGAATACTGTGAGATACCATGTCAAAGGCTTTGCTGAAGTCTAGGTAGTCTACATCAACAGCCTTTCCCTCATCTACCAGTCTGGTCACCTGGTCATAGAAGGAGATGAGGTTGGTCAAGCATGACCTGCCTTTCATGAACCCGTGCTGACTGGGCCTGATCCCATGCCATGCATGTGCCATGTGATCTCACCCAAGATGATTTGCTCCATAACTTTCTCTGGGATCAAGGTTAGACTGACGGGCCTGTAGTTCCCCAGATCCTCCTTGTGGTCCTTCTTGTAGATGGGAGTCACATCGGCAAGCCTCCAATCCTCTGAGACCTCTCCAGGTAACCAGGAGCACTTGTAGATGGCCTTGAGCAGCTTGGCAATCACCCCCACCAGATCCCTCAGCACCCTAGGATGAAGCCCGTCCAGTCCAATGGACTTGTGACAGTCCAGATGGAGGAGAAGCTCTCTAACCGTCTTCACCTGAATCACCAGGAATGTATTCTGTGTAGCACCCCAGGCTACATCAACGTAAAGTTCCCTGAGGATAACTGATCTGCCTATTAAAGGATGGAAATTCTCCTTGGTTCTTCTCTTACCAATGATATATTTGTAAAAGGATTTCTTATTCTCTTTTACTGCAGTAGCCAATCTGAGTTCAAGTTGGGCTTTTGCCTTCCTAACTTCCTCTCTGCATACCTTAGCAACTTCCTTGTAATCTCCCCAAGTAGCCTGTCCCTTCTTCCAGAAGACATAGACTCTCTTTTTCTTCCGGAGTCTCAACAATAGCTCCTGGGTCATCCACACTTGTCTTCTTCCCCTACGGCTCGCCTTATGGCATTCAGGGACAGCCTGTTCTTGTACCTTTAAGATTCCCATCTTGAGGAGTGTCCAGGCTTCCTGGACCTCTTTACCCTTAAGGAACGACTCCCAAGGGACCTGTGCTACAAGCGTCCTGAACAGATTGAAGTCCACCCTCTTGAAGTTCAAGATAGCAGTTTTGCTAGTCACCCTTCTGATCTCCAAGAACAGAGAATTCTACAATTTCATGGTCGTTCTGCCCAAGACAGTCTCCAACCTTCACATCTCCCACCAGTCCTTCACTGTTAGTGAAGAGCAGGTCTAGCAGGGCACCACCCCTGGGTGCCCTCACACACAGTAGTTAATGTGTTGGTGTATGCTGTCATTTTCAGCTTGCAAAATAATATTTTCCTTCTATTCTTTCTTTGTTAATTGTATGGTCCTGTTAATTTCCTTTTCCATACAGTACTTTTGGCTAATACTTCAACTACATACAGTTTTCCAATGGAATTGAATCCCAGAATACTTGAAGTATCAGTAATTTCTGGTGACTCAAAATCTAGTGGGAAGACATTGCCTGTTTTTCTCTGCATTAAAAAAGAGAAGATATTATACAGAAGGATTAATATGTTCAGGTGTCTTGTAACCTTTCCAAGTGATATGGCAATCTCCATACATTAGATGGGACTTTCAGAGAAATGCAATTTCTCTTGCTTACTGATCTATTTCAGTAAAGATCAAGGAACGATTCAAAAGTCACTCACACCAGGTGCAGCCTTAAAAATACTTCAGATTGTTATATAAAAACATCAGCATACTCAATCCTGTTGACCTTTAAAATGGCTATAGACATTTATTCTGAATACTTGTAAAGGTGAATTCTAAATAAACATTTAAATTGCCACCACACATATTCCATTATGCAAGAGTTGCAATTCCTATATAAACCTTACCTTGTTAGTTTTTCGTGTTTTTAACTCATTGATTGATTGTTTAGTCTTTTGCTTTTGCAAATGCCTGATTATCTAATGAAAAATAACATAGGAAATCTGGGCTGAATCATTCCTTAGACGGGGAAAGATGTTAATTTAATTTTCCTTTGTGTGATCATGCAATTAAATCAGGCACAGGTGAACTACAACTACACTGTCAGTCAGAAGAGATCTCTGCATGTACTTTGCTGTCTTGGGAAACTTTGAGAACATGTGATTCTCAGCATGGAAATTTGCTGATTTAAACAGAACATTGAATAAGGGTTTTTTTTGTTTTTTTTTTTGTTTTTTTTTGTTTAATTTTAGGCTAAAATCTGTTCTTCATTTAATGCATAGAAGCCTGAAAAGCAGCTGTATCTTGTTGCCTGTTGTTTGAATTTTGCACTATAAAACCATCTATGTATGGTGAGTATGTAAATGCTCCTTGCATTTACAATATATTTCTGTATGTGATCATCTCTTGTAATATAAATTGCATTTGTCACTTGTGACACTCAATTTTGGGCAGGCTTTTAGCTGTTTAATAGGTTTAAAATTTATTATTTTTAAATCCTAATATTAGATTCATTTACTTATTTTAGATTGCTCAGTACATTTTTATTTATTTTAGTTAATTTTCATTATTGTAACTCAGAATTATTTTTTCTCTCCAAGATGAATAAAATTCATTTTTCATGCCACACATAAAAAGAGATTTCAGATGTTAGCTTGTCTAGCAACAAAAAGGAAATCTGTTGATTTGATCAAATAGGTATGTAATTATAGAAGTAAAAAACAGTTTAAGAAATACCATTACTTCCACCATTTTGGGATGCAGTTACATAATTTTCCTTTTTCTGGATGTCATTGTTTCCTAATTCTTTGGATTTTTGTAATACACTACTCCTTGTGCTTACATGTGTTAAATGGAAATTCAGTCAAAGCTTTTATATTCATTTACCTTTTCTCAAACGACAGAGGGTATGTGTGCTTTGTGTGTGTGAATTCAAGCTTTGGGTAAGCTTCAGAGTGCATCTAAGTGATGGATAGTCTACCGTTAATAAATACATAGTTTGTGTCACCATATAATGATTTAAAGTACTGATATTTTTGTATAGTAAGACAAAATTATTTTTCAGTGTCTTTTTATTTCTGTAGCTTTTGAGTACTGGGTCTATTTATTCTTGTTTCTCTCTCTCCATAAAATTCATTTTCTATTTTATGGTTTGCATTATTTTCCCTTCACAGCTGGTGACTTAAACATTGTGCTATTATAGAATTATAGAATGGTTGAATGTTGTGGTAATATTCTGTGCACCTGTTAATTTTTGGAATTCTGTGCAGGGTAGTGACTGTAGTGTACATACAGACATATTGTGTAATTCATAGAAATATATTTTTCAAAAATTCCAAAAATCTTTTAGGATCTACATTAGCATTTTATTTATTTATTTATTTACTTTTCTCCTGAGGTACCTTTAAGTGTAAATATTCATGTACGGGAGTCCTGAGAGATATGAAAGAGTGCTTTACAGATACAATATACATTTACAATATACCACAGCTATCTCAAACCAGTAACCCTGGTTCTCATTCACCATAGTGAATGAAGAATTACTTTAAAATACATTCCTAATTATTTCAGATACATTTTAAAGTGCAATAAGCTGTGCTTCAGAAGTGCACCAAAGAAGCATGGTGTTTATTTGCCATCTTCATTACTAACCACTATTACCTTTTCCTCTAGTAAGTGACACAACCTATATGTTCCCATTGCTTTTCTCCACTCTGCTATTCTGTATTACATGATATTTGTCCTTGTATCATGTTTCTTACAATTTTTAATTTGATATGAAACTTAGGAAAATAAGTGTTTGAGAAGTATGATTTTTGGCAACACACTGTTATCCATTCTTTACTATTTCTGATTCTACCTATTTAGGCAAGGTGTTGAATTCCAGTCATTTGTTCAAAATCATTTGAAGCAACCACTCCAAAATACCTTAATGAAGGCAGAGAAGATGTATAATAGTTGTACAAACTTATTCTAGGTAAGATTTCTGATAGCACTGATTGTTCATCAAAATGACCCTGAACATTTAACCTTCCACGTAGCGGTGAATTTCTTTTAAGATTTCAGTAGAAGTTCAAGCAAGTTAAAATAATAATAATTAAAAAAAAAAAAAAAAAAAAAAAAAAAAAAACAAGAAGTATGTCAACAATTTATGCTTCCGCCTCTCTTTTCTCATAAATGATAGCATCACTTTTAACTTTTAAGTGTACACTTAGCAAATTATTCTGGTAATGTAGAAAATAATGATAGTGTTAAAGAAAAGTCCCAAGGATTTCTGTAAACAAAAGATATTAGCCACAGGCTGCAAGTAAATTGCATAAACTGTAAAGATCTGATGTAAACGGGCTTGAGAAGCTATCTCAGACTCCACACATCTCAAACAGGTGGGTGATTTTAGGGCCCTGTACTCAGTGGTATATTGAATGAGGCATTGGCCACAAGGAAAGGATTGTGCAATGAAGATATAGTTGAGTGGCCTTGGCAATAGCTTCATGGATGAAATAGTCAATTGCCACCAGAACTTTAAACCTTTTTATTAAATCTGAGTCTTTTCCTTCCCATGCTAAGTACGTGCAGACAGCTGGTAGTAAGCTTACGTTATCACTGAGTAATAAAACTCAGTAGAGATTTGATTGTTTACCTGCAAAGTCCTAAAGAGGGCTGTGCAGCAGCATGGTCAGTGACACATGAAACAGAATTAAGGAATCCCAACACCCTGACTGTCTTGGGAATGTGTTCATAAGATAAGTAGTAGGAATTAACATGTTGACTACTTTGTTTCTTTTCTCTGTGACAGAATAGTATTGAACCACTGTGAAGATTCTCAGCATCTGAAAAGAATCAGAGCTGCCACAAGCATATGTGCACAGTGACAGTGCAACAGCAATTTTAATACCAGAATTTTGTAATTCTTCAGTATTTGATTTCATAATCTTAACATTTTTTTATACCTTTCAGTGTGTGTGAACATAAACAAAGAACTCTTATGTATTTTCAACAGATGGAAAAAGATCAATTTCTGTAGTAAATTCTGCTTGCTTGTTCTCTTTTGATCTGATCTTGTAGAATCACTTGGGAGGCTTCTGTTTTCTCCTTGGTAAACTAATGAAATCATGTGGTATTTTTGTCTAACATTTTTTAATGGCAATACTTTACACTTATTGAATTTCCAAATGTAATCTGTCTTCTGTTTTCCCCTGTTTTTCTGATGCCTTTGGAAAAATTTATTGATATAGCCTGGAGAGGTTGCTTTAGCATTATGTTGTGTTCAAATACAGAATTTCTATAAATAATTCAGTGTTACCTGTATATTACTCCTGTAATAAGAGTGTTTTCATCTTTGACATTTTGTATGGATTAATATATATATTAATTATTATATTTGGGCTATATCAATAAATTTTTCCAAAGGCATGAGAAAAACAGGGGAAAACAGAAGACAGATTACATATTGGGAGGACTCTAAGAATAATGGCAATGTTTTCTGAAGAGGCAAACAATATCAATTTAACCAGATTTAGGTAAGGCAGATATAATACTTTGAGTTTACAACTGGAGGTAGAGAAGGAATGAAACCTCAATATATGTTCAAGGTGAACTGAGTAAATTAAAGATATCTTTATTATTTGAAAACAGAAGATTTGTATTTTGAACATGCAGTTTGAGAGGACAATTATCCAACTGAGTTGACTTCTTGGAACGGAGAGAGCTGCAGTCATTTCTGTATGATGTTTGGCTTGTGCCTATCTCTCTCTTTGCGCGTTCTAAAGAGAATAGTATCACTTGCTACGCTCTGTAGAGTAAAACTTATAGTATGTTCATCTTCCAGGATAATTAGGGCTTGCTGCATGCTGGCAATAATGGTGATTCTGATACATTAATGATTTTCTGTGTGGAACAGTCTCACGCAATTGAATGGAACTCATCAGCATGTCTTTTGTTTTCCTAAACTATGTTTGCAAAAGCATGTCATAATAAAAAATATAATACCATTCACTCTGACTCTAGAATGTTATAGATGTTTCCAAAAGGCATAAAAACCATCTCTGCTGAAATTTTTTTTTTTTTTTTTTTTTTTTTTTTTTTTTTTTTTTTTGCCTGATGACAGAACATTGTTGAAGGGATATCTAATGAATGAGTAAATGGCAATTTCTGATTTAGGAACTGTATTTTAAAATACAGAATCAGTAAATCATAGAATTTTGAGTTGGAAAGGACACTAAGAGGTCATTTAGTTCAACTTCCCTGCAATGAACAGGGACACCTACAGCTAGATCAAGTTTCTCAGAGCCCTGTCCAGACTGACCTTGTACGTCTCCAGGTATGGGGTATCTACCACCTCTCTGAGCAACCTGTTCCAATACCTCAGAACCCTTATTGTAATTTTTTTTCCTCATATCCACTCTAAATCTTCCCTCTTTTAGTTTGAAACCATTTCCCTTTGTCCTCTACCAACAGACCCTGCTAAAGTGTCTGTCCCCTTCTTTTTCACAGCCTCCTGTAAGATACTAAAAGGCTTCTGTCAGGTCTCCCCAGTGCCTTCTCTTCTCGAGGCTGAACAGCCCCAGGTCTCTCTGCCTGTCCTTGTAGAGAAGTTCCATCCTTTGGATCATTTTTGTGGCCCTCCTCTTGATGTCATTGATGGAAGATACTAAAGAGCATCAGTCCCAGTAATGATGCCTGAGGAATAGCACTGATCTCAATCCAGAGACTGAGTAATTTACTACTACTCTCTGGTTACGGTCTTGCAATCAGCCTAGCAAGTCCCAGTAAAGGTTATGTGATGATTCTGAAGAAACGATCAAACAGGTAAAATGTACTAATAATGTTGTTAATCACCAGAGGCCAGAAAGGGTACTCATAACAAAAGTTTTCCTAATGTGAGTATTGGGTCATTGTACATTGTTTACTGCATGCCAGCTATCTGAAGACACTGTCTTGGATAACAGTCCTTTGATTCTGATCTTTAATTTCTCTGAATTATTTCAGCTTTAAAGACTTGATCCCACATCTGTTGAAGTCAAAGTTGTAAGTACAAAATCGTTGCAAACAAAACAGTCTTTTGATAGCTCTTCGTAGGTTACCAAGTGTCTTTTGAAGATACTTAAAAGGGCAACAAGAAAACATAACAGTAGTGTTTTGAGACTCTGTTTTGCTAATTCCATGTTGTGCTGAAAGCTTTAGTAGCTTGATTTCTAAAGTCTACAATCTAGATTTGATTAGCTAGATCAAATTACTAGATTGAGAAAAAGCAATGGATAGGGAAAAATGCAGAGAAAAGAATAACAGCAACAATAATAAAGCTCCCTAGGGCTTTATGTTTAGATCAGAGTGTTTGAATATAAAATTACAAATGAAGAAGTAGTTGAAGGAGAAAGGTATTAAGAATATGCTGGGAGGAAATATTAAGTGAATTAACAAAAGGACTTTTTGACTGATTAACTGTTTCCCAGTTAGAAGAAACAACTTTCAAGTCTGAAATTAAGGTAATGTGATTAATACGGAAGAAAATGTTCACAGTTCTTATCAGCCTAAAGGCAAAGAAAATGTAATGGTGCACTTGCTGCTGTGATTATGTAAACTGCTTATCTTGGCTTGCAGTGAGAAGGCAGGCACAGAGAGATTTTATGCAAAAACTGTGTAGTGAAATGGAAAAAGAACAGTAGCTGTAGGGTTAATACAATGTTCCTTTTTCTAATCAAACTCTTTGGTCCGTGTTTGAAGAATGCAAATATTTCAGTGGCTCACTCCCAGTGCCATGTAGCAGATGGTAAATCTAGAGGTGTAAATGAGGAAGAGCACATGCCAGTCACCTCGTCTGAGACAAATTTGACCATAATATTGTGGCATAAACACTCCCAAAGCCTAAAATCATCTGCCAGTGAAGTAAAGAAAGAAATTATAAATTAGGCAGGAGAAATTGAATAGAAATTTCTGACCGAGGTTGGTTGATTTTTGTGTGTGTGTGCCGTTCTTTCATTGAAAAGTTGTTTTCTTCCTGCTTCAGGAACAGCAGTGTGCTGACTGCCATTTTGAGATGTACAGGGTTTCAGGCTGAATGAAATCAGTTTCTACAGTTTAATTCTATTCCTTCCTGAATTAAACCACCATTTTTAGATTTGTGTAAGATCAGTTCTTCTGAGAATGTGAATAAAATATTATCTTATTTTCGAAGGAATTTAATCTCAGCAAAGATTGAATTTCTTCAATAAGTTATGGAATAGACAGAAGAATGAGTATCAAAAACTCTATTACCACAAAAAAATTAACGAAGTACAGGAGTTCTTGTAATATATATTCCATGTGTGGTCTGGTGAATGGGTTGGTGAATGAAGTTTAGTTTTCTTACTCTTAATTAAATTATTGTGTATTTTAAGGCTGATTCAAATCTCTTTAATATATTTTGAGCTATTTTTTCTGTGTTGATAGCATTGAAACTTACTTAAAATTGACAAAGAGTTAAGGATCTCTGCACTGTTCTGAAAACATAGATGACACTAATTAGTAAGCTGAGAGAATAACTTCAACAAACAATTTATTTCTTCATGAATATAATTGAGTTTTTCTTCCTATAATTTGCTGATTACTATCTAAAATCATGACAGCCTATCATTTGTTGTTTTGTTTGTTTGTTTGTTTCTAATTTATTGTTTTATGCAAAAACTGTAGCAAGCTTTCACTGCAACCGACACTTTAAATGTACAGAATGAAATGGATTTTGGTCTCTCAGTCATTCTCTGTTGGATCTACATTTTATCCATAGTTTTGAAATAAATATGAGGCATGTTATCAGCTTGTGGCACAGGCCGGTAATTAGAAGCACTACTAGTTCGGTGTATTTCTGAGATGCAGAGACAAATGTAAACAGGCCCAGTTTTCTCATTAGCAGTACTCACTTCTCTCACTGCTTGGTGTGTAGCAGGGTGGAAACCAGCATCTAAGAAATGGTTCAATCACATGTCATATCCAGACGCTTCTTTATCCAGATGGAACCTGTGGGATTAGTTTTCTGCTATTGCCTTTTCTTTTGTCTCTTTTTGATAACTAGGTATTTCTTAACATTAAGGGTCTTATCTCTGGCAATGTCAGTTTCAGAATGGCAATACCATTGCATTTTCTCAACTGATTGTCAGACCATATTTTATGTCACCCTAACAGAGGAAATTGTTCATAAATTCAGTTCATAAATTGTATGTATATTCCCTAGGTGACTCTCATACTTGCATGAGTTTGCACTTCTTGAGTATATCATATTTACTGTAAATTTGCAGGCCATCACTGCAACACTTGTTTGGGAAGTCCAAAAGTACATCTGGGAAATAGCAACCTTATTTCATTCTCCTTACATCTGCCCCGCATCTTTTGCATCCAGACCACCTGCATGACCTATGGGGAGATATGTCAGTCATACAGCATACTGGATGCATCATAGAAGATCATGCTTGAGCACCACTAACTACAGTGCAGTTTTCTGATTCTACCTGGGAAAGATTTCTGGTCAGGAAAAAAAGACAAATATGTCTGGCAACTTCAGCTATCCCAACAGTTGCTGTTTTCTGTGTGGAAAATTGTCCAGTTTCTAGTGTGGGTCAGTGAATAATTGGCATAAATAAACCTTGCTGGTGTCAGAGTCCAAGGAAGCCTTAATTATTTATTATGTGCCAGTGTAATTACTATCATAAGCATGAGTTAAACAGCAGCACACTGTGAGGGACAGTCCCCAGCCACCAGCTGATGTCATTGTGAATTAATAGTACTGAATCACATGGTTGGCTAGTTAGAGAAGATTCATTAATTACCCATATATGGATCTGGTTGAACTGAGTTCAACTCTCCAGGATGTAAAATTGTGCAGTGGCATATTGCTGGGGAATATTTCACATATCTCTGCTATGAAATAAGAATTAAATAATCTGATTTAGCATCTCTGTGTTCCCAGTGTTTTTGGACCTTGACATCCCACTAGAACTTCCATCACTGTTAATAGCTTGATATTCTGATGTATACGTCACAACAAAACTTTCAATGTCTAAAAATACTGCTTCCTATTTATAATACTACATTAAAGTATGTCTCTAGTTCAAAAATCTCACTTGTTTCAGAAGAAGTAATCTTATTTCAATGTGATCATTATTTGAAATTATTTACTGCAAACTTAGCAATGAAATAGGCTGCTTCACTCTAGCCCACGGCTATAATTTTAATGCCTACACTCTCATTATCCATTAAAGTAAGTTGTAATTCATCTAGGTGTTTCCCTGCAAGCATGTTCTGAAAGGTCTCTTGAAAGCTAGGACAATCCTGAAGGGCAACATGGAGTCAACTATACAGGATCAGATAGCATAAGTAGCTCTGCAAGGGAAGAGGGAGCTCTGCAGAAGACATTGGTGAGAACGGCTTGTGACTGAGCTTTGAATTCTCAGGCCTCTTTGACTTGTGTTATAGCATCATAGAATGGTATGAGTAGGAAGGGCCCTTAAATATTATCCAGTTCCAACCCCTTTGCCATGGGCAGGACTGCCACTCACTAGATCAGGCTGCATATCCAACCTGGCCTTGAACTCCTCCAGGGGTGGGATATGTACAACTTCTCTCTCATGGATTTGTGGTTCCTTGTGAACATTTTACGTATTTTAGTTTTGGCATATTTACGTCTTAACATGGTGGAATAGAGAGCGGCCTCAGCACTCTCAGGAGTGTCCCATTCATTCTTACCTATGTCTAGCTTACTTAAGCAATCCCTAAATTCATCTTCACCTACCACGAGCCTCCCTCTTTTTCTTTAGCTTTGTGACAAAGCACAAAGACATGGGAAACCTGAGAATGGGCCTTGTCAATAAGGACAAGGCAAGGAGGACTCCTGAGTCTTTGCCACATTCCTTGTCAATAGATCACTTTCTGCTTTTAGCAGTGGGCCAATTTTTTTCCCCAATATTCTTCTTGCTGCTCATGCAGCTGTAGAAGGTTATGCAACACTGCGCATCCCATACATCTTCCTCCTTTCAGAGAATCTTCGTCCTTGTCAATTCCATCACCACTCACCTCATAGTGTTTCTGTGCTGCTGTGGGGCATCTTCTGCCTGCTCCCTCATTTTGCAATGCTCTGAGGGGGTAGGATCATCCCGGTGCTCCCCATTCAACCACAGTAGCCTTCTGCCATGCAGCCCTTGTTGTCTCACATGCTGAGATGGACCATTCTTATGTGTGAAAGCTGAACGGATCTGCTAGACACCTTTACTCTTCAGGACAATTTCCTCTTGCACTGTGCTCCAAGCAGCATTCACTTTTAAACCTGAAATAGCTGAAATTGAAGGTCAAATGCTATGATGTTTAACCCAGTGATTGTAGGCAATGATTTGGTTGAGAGGAGTTCCAACACTGCCTATAGGTACAGGAAAATGATTCTGTTAACTTTAATAGAAGACTAACACATTGCTGTCTATGATTCTGTATGAATATTCATAAACGTGGGCCAATGGTTTAATGTCAACATCTATACAAAATCAACTTATTTTTCTAAAGTCAGTGTGGAATATTTGTGGAGTTATTTCTTTAAAAGAATGGCATCCAGATTTTAGCTGCTTTGCCCTACTATATTTGGAGAAAAGTAAATAATATGACAAAATAAATCAATAGGAAAGTGCTCAGCTAGATGTCTTTTTCAGACTTTCATCTTCCAGTCAATGGTGAAAAATGAAATTGGAGAAAGCATCTTTTAAATTATATCATTGTGATAAATTGCCGTAAGAGGAATACACTGGACAGGAAGCTGTAATTTACAATGCAAAACAATACAAACAATCACACAGAATCACAGAATGGCCAGGGTTGGAAGGGACAACAAGGATCATGAATCTCCAACCCCCCTGCCACAGGCAGGGCCACCAACCTTCCCAGTTAATACTAGACCAGGCTGCCCAGGGCCCCATCCAATCTGGCCTTGAACACCTCCAGGGAC
>JAOWBP010001760.1:51662784-51680763 GCA_028571105.1 Tragopan temminckii | reverse complement strand
CCCCGCAGCCTTCTTTTCTTCAGGCTGAACAAGCCCAGCTCCCTCAGCCTGTCTTCATAGGGGAGGTGCTCCAGTCCACTGATCATCTTCATGGCCCTCCTCTGGACCCTCTCCAACAGCTCCCTATCTTTTTTGTACTGGGGGCTCCACACTTGGACGCAGTATTCCAGACGGGGCCTCACAAGAGCAGAGTAGAGGGGGAATCCTGACACTAAATGTGTGAATTACGTAAAGTTTTGTGATCTTTTGCAGATTCAAAATCAAAAAGCAAATATTGCTGGTAGTGCAGCTTTGTTTCAATCACGTTTGCTCTTTAGTCCTCCCTAGTGGATGGCAAGGTCTGACGTCACAAGCATAAAACCTAATTCCCAGCAATATGATTGTGGGTGGGAAAGATGACCATCTTGGCTCTATAAAGTTAAGTCAGCACCTTAGATTAGATAAGGACTGGTATTCTCTCTGATTAATACAAAAACAATTCATGTATCTGATGTCAGGGGAAGTAAATACTTTCCAATCAGTGAGCACTTGCATTATTATAGTGCAAAAGAAAATGCCGGGAATTATTTTTCTCAATTGGTGAGTTTCTCTGTTGTTTGATTTTCACATAGGAAGAGTACTGCAGATGCTGTAGAATGATCAGATAACCACCAGACAACACCCTGATGAGAAATTCAAATAGGAGATATTCATTTTCAACATCCTTATGTTGACCAAAACAGGGAGAAGTAGTCATTAAGATTATAAAGAAGGAAGGAGTGATAGGGAGAGGATACCTGATGACAGCTATCTGCTGTGAGTGCAAACCAGTAAAATGGCAGCTTTTTATGGAAATCATATGATGCTATCCTAAATAGGAGAGAAGAAGATTCCTTCATTTTTAATGCAGTTGATTCTTGGGAGTGGAGAAGTTCAGATTTAAGAAAAACTTTTGGCTTAAAATAGATTTCAGAACAAATTTTGGTAGTTGCATCAACACAAATCTTATTTTGTAATTATCAATATCTCATTAGCGTAGAGAATGTGTAGTACAGTTCTTTCCCTTAGAAAAGCCCACTAACAGAAAGGAAACTAAATGTCAGAGAGTAAACAAGGGGGACAAAACAAGTAATTGTGTCAACAGTGATGTTTCACTAATAGTTCCCTGTTATAAGTCAAATGTACAGAGAATCCGCACAGCATGAGCCTGGAAGGTTGGTTTTCTCATTTTTGGCAGTGTCTGTCAGTAACCACTGTCTCCTCTTCCTTCCTTGAAATCGGCAGTCTCCCTGTAGTACCCAACTCAGCTGTATCTGCAAGGAGAATCTCACAAACATCTCTTTCCCCCAGAGTTATATGTAGTGACAAGAGCTAGAATGACATTTAAGAGTAACTGCCAAACTACTTAGTAATTAACGCCACAAAATTGAAAATCATAGAATAATAGAATGGCATGTGTTGAAAAGGACCACAGTGATCACTGAGTTTCAACCCCCTGCCGTGGGCAGGGTCACCAACCACTAGACCAGGCTGTCCAGAGCCACATTCAGCCTGGCCTTGAATGCCTCCAGGAATGGGACATCCACAACCTCCTTGGGCAACCTGTTACAGTGTGTCACCACCCTCTGAGTGAAAAACTTCCTCCTAATATCTAACCTAAACCTCTCCTGTCTCAGTTGAAAACCATTCCCCCTAGTCCTATCACTATCCACCCTTGAAAACAGCCATTCCCCCTCCTGTTTATATGCTCCCTTCAAGTACTGGAAGGCAGTAATGAGGCCTCCCTGGAGCCTTCTCTTCTCCAAGCTAAACAAGCCCAGTTCCCCCAACCTTTCCTCACAGGAGAGGTGCTCCAGCCCCCTGATCATCTTAGTAGCCCTCCTCTGGACCTGCTCCAAGAGCTCCACATCTTTCCTGTACTGGGGGCCCCAGGCCTGGATGCAGTACTCCAGATGGGGCCTCACAAGAGCGGAGTAAAGGGGGACAATCACCTCCCTCTCCCTGCTGGTCATCCCTTTTTTAAAATAGGGCAAATCCTTTCAGAGAATGACTCAATTTTATTAAAAACCATGGAAGTCCTTATTTCCTCTCATCTCCTGCAAAGAACACAAGTGTTTCAATGATAGTACTTGTGTAAATCTTAAAATATTCTTACTACATGTGCCATTTCATATACTTAGCCAAGAACAGAGAAATATTATAATTGATTCATCATCTTTTCTGCAGTGAATTACTTGTTATTGCAAACCATTATAGACTCTGCCACATATGTTCAAGAGTGAGGTACACATGGTAAAGCAGAGATGTGATTCCCATTTATCTGTGTTTTTAACTGCACTGCCAATGAAAAACAATCTTATAGCAGATGCCAATTAAAAGTATTATCTTTTGTGATGGTCAAGTTGTATAAATGATCTTTATGAAAATGAGAATTTAGGCTGAGATCATCATCACTAGACTTAAAAGAACAACTGCAGATAATGCCAGACAGTGTAGATGCTGTAAACATTGTGTACTTGGCTTCAGTGATGTCACGTTGTCTTTGGACAATGAGCGTAACTCACAGATGACAGTTTTATGCCTTTCTCCACAACTTCTTTTTCTCTCTGTGGGGCTGTCTGCCACCTGTCACTGAGCTTGATGCTTTTGTTTAGATGTCCAGTGCTTTAATCGCCAACAAATTATCCCATATTCACCTCACCAGCCTCACAGACTTGTTGCACCAGCAGTTCACATGATACTCTTGACTTCCCCTTTTTACCACAGTGATGACCTAGTAAGACAGCTTAATCAATCATCAAGCACACAAGGTGTTAACCCTGTAAACTTTTTGTGGCAAAAAAAAAAAAAAGGAATTTGGTTGAGGAATCCGTTGCTACTTCTAGCATCTATTGTGTACTTAGCATCTACAGTCAGCTAGCTTTTGGGAATAGGCCTGGTGAGGTTGATTGCTCTTGTATCCCTGGGTGATTTCAGATAAATCATATCATTCCATCTGTGTCTCAGAGAAATAGCACAGTGGAAAGCTTACATTTCTTGTATGAGCCTGAATACCAGCAATTGTCTAGGCCACAAGTAATGATATTTAAAGTCCCCTGAAGCAATAAATGAATGTTACAGGAAGAAACCGCTCTCAACAAAATAACACCCAGCGTGTCTATACCATCAGTTAAGTACATGTTTTCAAGATAGATTTCCTCACAACCCCGCATTATAAATCCTCTGGCCTGCCCTTACTGCTCCTCCAAGCCCAAGTTTGGAGTGCTCTTCATACCGGGAACTCAGGCAAGACTGGCTACTGATTATAGGTGTAAGCTTTCTCTGAAGTATTCTGGATAGAGTAAGTTGGGATGAGGCAATCTGATACAGGTCAGTTTTTGAAATTTAAGGCCTTTTTATTTGAAGCTACAGCTGGCAGAGTAGGCTGAAAGCACTTGTGTGCTACTCTTGAGCTTTCTCTTCTCTGTAAAATGATGACAAAACCCAAAGTATCCAATGGTCTGGGGTTAGTTGCTGTAGATTTGCTTCTACAGAGAGGAAATTCGAAGATAAAAAATGTAGTTCTCTGAAAAAAAGAAAAATATGAATAAGAACTCACCATAATATTAGTGCTATGGAACTCAGTCCTGCAGCAGGTACAGTCATACCCATGATACAAGCTGCACTATGCATCTCACTCCAGTGTTGGTGATTCTGGAACCTGCTTTTAATGCTAAATATCTATGACTGCTTTTGCACATATAATCTACATTTCGCTAAAAGGGACAAGCCTCAGAAAGAAGTTCCTAGGCTGTGGTCTAGAGCTTTTGAAGTACCCAGCAGCAAGACAAGTCAGGGTCAATTGTCACTTTCCTGCACATTCCTACTCCTGATATGAGTTAGAGAGAAGTGGTCTGGCTTGATGATAAGATAACATAAATTTTAAAAAAAGGGGGGAAAAAAATCCATGGGATTATTTCCAGTTGGATCAGTTCCTGGTCTGGTTCACAGGAAAGCCTCTCAGACAGCTGTGCCAGAACAACTGAGGAGGTAATGTGCTGTGACACGAGTCACCAGTGCTGAAGGCTTTATTTTATGAAATTTGTCTCGCTTCTGTCTACAGTTTGAGCAAGGTCAGACTCTAAAAATGATTGCTCTGTTAAATGACCAGTGAATGGATTCACACTTCAGAGCTAGTAGGGTCTCAAAAGAAAATGATGGACTGGGTGAGAAGGATTTATTTGTTCATCCAGTTACGCTTTTATTTTTTTAGCTCTTATTAGCTTGATTTTTGTGAAGTTTTGGCCAACTGGTGATCAATTTTACATTTGCAGCTGATCTATATCAACACCTTGTCTTGTTTATATTTTCACTGAGAGGTAGTAAAGTATATTTTTATCAACTATATATTACATTTAGTTGAAACTGTATAAGATGTTATAATTTAAATTTGTAATGATAGGTTTATAGTTGCACCCCATGTGGGGACTCATGGAGGGGCTTTAGAGTTAAAATTTGAACATAGAGTCAATTTGAACATTTGTAAATATAATGACAACATCTCAGGTACTTAAAAGGAAAGAAAAAAAATGAAATGAAACAAAAATAAACATACAAAAAAAAAAAAAAAAAGGTATTTTTACGCTTTTACCTGAAGTTCTCATAAGTGGCAAACCAAAGCTTGTGGGTTTCTTTTTGTTTGGTTGTTTTTTTTTTCCTATCAGCTATCTTGTGAATTATATCCGAAAATATTGTAATTTAGCTAAGAATAAGCAGACTAGAGCTCTCATCCTCTACCCTGCAGAGCTGCAGCACAAGGAGTCCTGCTGATGGATGACAGTGCTTTTCACGGGAGTGATGGATGCTCAGTTTTTCTCTCAGCCATTGGCTGCTAAAGCTGAAGCAAATGGTTACCTTTGCTTAAGAGGCTACCAAAAATGAGCCAATAGACACCACCTCTTGGATGTGTGATGAAACTGTTCTGTCATTTGTGCTTCGTGTCTGAACTGTCTCATCTGATGCTTTAAACCCAACTTGCTCCTTTTTTTCAGATAGTGGAAGTGAGCTGTCCTTCTCCTTCATTCTTTTCTTTCTTCTTTTTCTTCTGTTCCTTCCTAAATCACAGTTTCAGGAGAGGATTTTTAGGTACTTCACTGTGTGAAACTTAAGCAGCGATATGGAGTCTTTTCATAAAGACTTTTAAAAGTGGAGTCTTTTTTAAAAAGAAGGAAAGCAAAAAGCTTTTATGTTCATCCAGGGCTTCAAAGTGACTGAGCAAAGCTGAGTAAAGGTGTCTCAGAATAGGTAGATTTCTAGGTCAGACTCCCAGGTACCTTCTACCATCTATGCACATGTACAGTAGTGTAAAGTCTTTATGAGAACTTAGTCTATATTTTGCTTATGGGGCAGGACAGTAGTCAATCATCTGTTGAGTCACAGAGCCGAGGCTTCAGAAAGAGGGTCACCAGCACATTCCTGAACTTTGAAAATGTTTAGGAACAGTGGAGGTCAATCTGGTCTAATCAAGAAAGATTTTATTGTGCAATCTCATTTTAAAGTGTAGAAATAAATTTTGCTATGGACCACTTGGAGAATGAGAACCGTCATAGAAGCAGTGTCTCATATCTTCTAATTCAAACCTCTTCTTACAACTTGGGGAGCAATGAGATATGCAGAATCACAGAATTGCAAGGGTTGGAAGGAACCTCTAGAGATCGTCTAGTCCAACCCCCTACCAAAGCAGGCTCCCTAGACCAGATTGCACAGGTAGGCATCCAGGTGGGTCTTCAACATCTCCAGAGAAGGAGATTCCACAAACTCCCTGGACAGTCTGTTCCAGTGCTCTGTCACCCTTACTGTGAAGTTCTTACACACATTTGTGCAAAATCTCCTACGCTCTAGTTTGTGGCCTTTAATACAGGAGTACGACATGATGAGCAGCATTTCAATGTGTTGCTAATGTCTCCTTTGGATATACAAAATGGTGAAGCTACATTTCCTATCTGATCTCTCTCTTTTTTTTTTTAATAATTGTCTTCCAAAAATGTCTACCTGAACAGGAAACTTTCACTAAGAGGAAGCACAAAAGTGCAATAAGAGAAAATGAGTGGGCTGTTTGCACATCATAAGGCATTCTGGTGGAACTGTTAGGTGTTGTTTTTTTAATTTTTAAAATAACCTTTTCTTCCTTTTTTTTTTTTTTTTTTTTTTTTTTGAGTGAAAAATCAAGCTAAATCTGCTAAGGATGTACAATGGGATGCAGAAAGAAAGGGAAAGAAGCACTGCAGAGAAATACATATAGGAAGAACTTGGCTGTACATTTTGAGCCCGAGGCCTGAATTGCTTATTTTAGTATAAATTATTGAAATGAAGTTAAATTAGCTTTGCAGAGATAGTAAGGAATTGTATAGCTCGTTTTGCTTCTGCAGTGCTTCTTAGAATATCTGAGAACTCTTACTGATATCTTGGTTATTCAGCTCCGTAATATTCCCCCAACAACTATCTGGTCATAAGTAGTGCTCTCTTTCAATTACTGAGTAGCATAACTCTACATTTGGGCTTCTATAAACTACTAAAATAGATAAAATACATAACTTGTAATCTTTTCTTTAGCTTTTTTCTTCTAACAGTTTTCCTAACCTGCTTTACTTATTGTCTATTATATAATATTTATATTGAGTCTTACTTTTTTTCTACTCCAGCACGCTTTCTGTCATAGAATGGTTGAATTTGGAAGAGAGCCTGAAGATCATCTACTTCTACATCCTCTGCCATGGGCAAGGATACTTCCAATCCACTGAGTTCTGAGTATTTTTGTAATGCATTTTTGAATTCTTACACTTTTAACATTTTCTGTAGATGTTGGTTTCTGGTCTTCTAGGTCACGTTCTCATTGTTCTTAGTAACCATTCAGGTAAGACCCACGTACCCACCAAAATTCATTTATGGTCTCTTGTTTTCAATCACACCATATACCTGGCTCTGAGCAAATCCTTTGTGCCAGCATGTGGATAATCAGAGCATGTGAGCTGGATTTGGGCATGTCTTACAGGCATGGCTCTAGAAGTCGTGTTACAGGCATTCTTGACATGCCAGCATGATATCTGACATTTGTATGGATATCCCCATGCTTTTACCACTGCTCACATTGTCTTCTGTCTGGCATGTCACAACTTCTTATGTAACTGTTGGGCAATGTTATTTGCTGGAGAATCTTCTAGCCACCTTACCCGAGCTAATGTGTTGGCTTCATCGTTCCCTGGTAACTGCATGGGCTGGTGTCCAAATACATGGTAGGCATATACTGTTCTTTGCCTAATCACATTCCAGATAACTAACCATGTCTCTGACCCAGATTGGTTGCACATGGATAGTCCAATCCCGAGTGACCCACTGTGCAATCCTAAGTGTAAGTCCTTGATAAACTACACAGCTATCTGTGCAGAGATACAGTGCACCATCACCTGGTTCATAATCATCCACATTGCTCTTAGTTCAGCCCAGTGGCTACTCTGTCCATCCCCTCTGGTGGAGTAATAGTGTTCTCCCCAGGGGCATCACTATGGTATGTCACTGGGCCTAGTATCTTTTGTAGCTCTTCTTTTAATGGTGAGGAGGACAAGAGATTTCACTGCCCCAGATAGGTGATCCAACATGCCACAGTTTGGGCTTGGGCCACCCCTGTCATAGGAATGTGATAGATCTTTTGCCCATCCTTGAATAGGTAATGTTGTTTTTAGTACTAACTACCTCTGCCCTTTTGTTATTGATTCTACTGCCTACAAGGCAGAGTAAAAGGCCAATAACTGTTTTTCAATCAAGTTGTACCTTTCTTCTGCTCCATGACAAAACTGAGACCAGAAATTGGGGTGTGGATGGAACACTGCCACAAACCCCACCCAAACCCTGCCTGGGTTACATCTACATCTAGTGCAGCAGATAGGGTGGGATCAAGTATACTAAGTGCCAGTGCTTGTTTGACAGCTTATTTGATTTTTTGGAAAGTGTCTTGCTCCATCTGTTCCCAGTCCCACAATTGGCCTTTCTTAGTTAGTCTATACAGAGGCCTCAGGATCTGTGGAAGGTGGGGGCACAAATGTCCTCCAGTAGTCCAGGATGCCCAAAAATTCTTGTAGGTGTTTTGCTGCAGGATAAATCTCTCATCTCCACAGTGAATTTGACCAAGTCAGGACTCTCAAAAGTGTCCTCAGAGATGGCTTCCCTCATTCCTATCTCTCACATGTAATTCTGGAGCTCTTCCACAGAATTCTATAAATCACTATGGGTAGGTATATCTGGTTTATTAGGCCACACCAGTTGACAGTCTGTCATAACCCACTGAATTAAGGAATGATTTTCCTCATTATGTATGTCAGTTACATATAATCACTGTCTTATGGCTGGTTGTGTTGTAATAGAGGCTATCCTAGATATTGGGGGCTATTTACTAAAACACTTTCAGCTCCTATATCCCACATCCTCATCAAGCAGGTTGAGACACATTCCCTCTGCCTTTGCCAGAACTGTTGGACTCAGCCCATCAATTCAAGAGCCATATTATGGGCACGCAGTAACACGCATCATAGGAAGGAAGGCATTCTTTGAGTGGCATCCCCACAGCTCTTTACTGGATTTTTTTTTTTTTTTTTTTTTTTTTTTTTTTAAGTGACTATTGGCAAGATTTCTGGAGGGTCCAGTTCCACCAGAGCCTCTAGTTCAGGTTTTTTAGAATTCTCTTTCACAGTGTTGTAAAAGCCATAGGAGTTCAACTGCTTATGGTCCTCTTCTGTATGGGAATGATTGAGTCACAGCCTGAATCACTAACTGATCTCCTGGGGAAAGGACCGGGTTGGCCCTGGAAGCACAGGTGAAGTCCCCTGTGACTGGAAGGGGTGGAGCCTGGCTCCACCTCTCTTAGACTCCCATTTAAGGGCTGACTGCCACTGGGAGGAGCTCTCTCTTTCTGAAGATCCCTTTCTGGTGGAGCTTTTCTTTGTGAACCTGGAATCTTCTGAGATGGGTAAGCAGTCTTTTTTCCTTCCCTTATAGCACCTTTCTATCGTGCTGATCCTCTCATCATATTAATCTGCCCAATTGCTTCTCCTTTGTTCATGTGAGACAAGGTCTTGATTTCTTGTATTGTGTTAGTTTGGTTAAGTTTACCTGTTAGCACAGCAATCTTACATTCTAGCTGTTTAACTCAATTGTGTAGTAGTTGATTTTTGTTCTTGAGATGTTGTTCTGAGGTATTTAAATAATTTAGGGCTATTAACAGTGGCCAGACTACAGTGGATGCTGCAAGTTGTCTTTGTTCATCAAAATATCCTTTCCTAGGCCCTTGAAATATGTTATCACGCAGGTTAGGGAGCTGATGATGTTTTCCCCCATCCCTTAATTGGGCTCAATCCTTCTACTATAGAAGCCAGCCTGTGCAGTGGGGAACCTAGGAACTCTAGTATGTGTCCAGGTAATTCCTTTTCCAGGAAAATGGATTTCTTCCCATCCAAACCAATTTGCTACACGTTTTAATGAAGCCATCTCAGAATTTATTTTTCATAGGTGCTCCTGCCTAGCTTGCCAAATGTTGAGATAGGTGACAAGATGTACAGCTGCTTTAAATGACTTTCAGATCATTGAAGAAAGGTAGAGGTTGCAATCCAGTAATAAAGAAGGAATTGCTTACCCCTTTCCACAAGAGTCAGGACTCACCAAACACTCCAAAGGAAGAGATACTTCCCTAGTTGTTGTCAGCACTTAGATGAGGTTAGGGAAGGGCAGACCTTCATGTCACAAAGGTGGATTGCTTCCACCTGTGCTCTCAGGGGTGACTACACTGCTTTGCCAAGTACACAATCACTGGTTCAGGCTGTGACCTAATGGTTTCCATACAGCCTGATTCTTCATTTTCCTTAGCCTTTTTTGGTTGTATAAAAGTACTTCTAATTTAGCAGATGTCCACAGTGGGAAGTATTCCTGCCATGTGATCCTGATTTATGTCTGTGTCAGAGAGACTAAAAGTCCCAAAACTTGATTTGGCAGAGCAGAGATGTTACAGACCCTCTTCTCTGTTCTCATGGTGATTCTTTTTCTGTCTGGGTGGGGAAATGATGCTATCTATTACTGTGGCTGCTGCTCGAAAAAGGAGGAAGCCCTGAAGTAAAGTGTTTTTTATAGCATTTAGGTTTCTTCCACTCATGCAGCATCAACTCACCCCTTTATATCTGTTGCCTTAGACTTCACTTTCTGCACAGAATATAATATCTTAAATTTCTTGGTGCATTTCTTTTTTTTTTGTATTGGGATAATTGTACAATATTTTGTCACTCTAATATGATTCACATCAGCAGTGTAACCAAAGATGTTATTATTCTGACACTGCTGTATCATCTTTTAGGCTCCTCAAATCTTCTTGAACACATTTTTCCTTCCAGGCAACTTAAAACTTAGAGATGTTTCTGACCATGCTTTTTTTTTTTTCTCATTAGTTTCACATTATTTGGTTTAGAGCAGGAAGATCCATTAAAAAACAAACAAACAAAAAAAAACACATACAAACCAGAAACCTACATCAAAGTGTTCTGGAGAGCTCATGTCGGATGGGACTTTATCTTACTACTTCTACAGCTTCACCATAGGCCTTCTCAATTCACTTTTGTATTAACCACAGCACTCCCAATTTGAGGTTCTCAGTTTGCACTTCTACAAAATTTAGGATGTACAGCTGGCTAGGGTATAGCAATGATAACAAAGGGAGCCAGAAGGCCCAGAGATGTCTTTCTTAATTAGTTTCTTTCATTTCATTGGCTTTGTTCCCTGCTACTCCCTGTGCTATTGACATGAAAATTTAAGCATGAATAATTTGTATAGAACAGAGTAATACTCAGTTACAGATGTAAGATATTGTATCAGAAACACTTCTATTCTGCTTTCCTCAAAAGCCATTTACTTGTACTACTTCTATTATGGATGTATGCACTGAAGAAACGAAATATCATGGCCCCAGAAATATTTATTTACTTAAAAACAACACAGGAAAAGAAAATTGAAGTAACCCCAGGATGAATACTACAAATCTGGGCTAGTGTTCTTCAGCCAAGTCACATCTCCTCAGAGAAATTGTGAAGAGGCACCATGAGAGACAAAGTTTTATTACAAATCTAAAGAGAAGAATATTTGGTTCTCTGTATGCTACTAGTTTGCATTGGCCAATGTTCTCTGTTGACTCCTTGATAAGGTGAAATCAAGTTTTTAGCTTTGTCTGTAATATAATTTCTTGTTTCTATTGCAAAGTTACTGGGAAACACTGTATCAAGCTTTAGTCTCTTTCCTAGAAGAAATCTGTATCCTTTGTATTCTTTTCTCCACATAAATTCTTAGAGAAAACAGAACAATACCAGTATGTCCTTATGCTTAGTACTTTTTTTTTGTCTAGTGACTAATTTCTCCAAATAGCATAGATCTGAAAAGGAGGAGTGACCCTCTTCTAAGTTATCCTGTGTGATACTGAAAGGTGGGTGTTGAGACCTGCTCTTTGCCTAGCTTATGTCATGCGTATAAATAAAATTCTCTACTCCAAATATTTGTTCATGAGATCTGGACTCAGATCTCTAGAAAGAAGTGAAATTAGAATTGTAGACAGGAGTTGCTGTGCTAACTTCAGCTTTTCACTAGTTTGGTGAACCTTCTCCTTATTCCTCTCTGCGCTACAATAAAATTTCAGGCAAAACATTTGAAGTGATTTGATTATGAAATAATTTGAAAACAGTTAAAATTGTCTTATTTCCAGTGACTAAAATAAAATACTGAAAAGAAAAAACTTAGTATAATGTAGTTGCTGAATTTAAAAGGGACAAACATTAAGATGCTTAATTTCTAAAGCTCCTCTATTAGATGTACTGTTTTGAAGGTCTGGCAATGTAGAGGAAATGATAGTACGCAGCTTGAAACAGTGATTGACCACTTGGTAGAAAGGCAGGCCCAACCCAGAGGAGCTCAGGTGTGTGCAATGCACCTGAGTGACATGAAGCAGTGGAGCAAGGATCAGTAGGGAATGTGGTTGAATGCTGGACTGTACATTTCTGGCCTTCAACCCCTACAGTCACAAGGAAATGATGAAGCCAACACACTGGTCTGAGTCCAATGGATTGAGGATTTACCTTTGGAGAACATCACCTGCTGGTTACATCAGAAGCTGCAGCACACTGTACAGAAGACAATGTGGGGAGCTGCTAAAGCATGGGGGCTGCCCATACAACTGGCTGATACTGTCTAAGCATGCTGAGATTATGATACTTGCTCCAAGATGAGACAGACTGTTACCTGAAACAGCAACCCATCTTGGTAAAGTACACAATCCTCTCCAGTGATGGCAAATGACTAGATGGAGGCCCTCTCTTTGTCTGAAAGGGCAAGACATGCCTTGACCTGTGTTGACACAGCAAGCAGCTGTTGCCGTTTGCGTTACGATCTTGCTGTATCCGCCTTCACCCTACTACTTAAGTCTCTAATCGGAGCCAGGAACTGCTGGCACACATTGATGTGGTGAACAGCAAAATGGCATTTATTATTGCGTGGCATCTGTTTACATAAACTCGTGTGTTACTTCGTCTACACCCCTTAAGCATGCATTGTCCAATCACTGAGTGGGAGAGGGTCCTAATGTGTCACAACCTGATACCTTGTAAATGCCTACTACAGCAAGCAGGCTAATGCAGGCCCATCCAGCCCCAAGAGCGAATGAGGCATACACCATCAAGACACTCAACAAGTTGATGGCCACCTATAGGACACCTCCAGTCATTGAGAGCGGCTAAGAGATTCATTTCACTGGTGCAGTGGTACAGCACAGGGCAATTCCACCTGCCATATAGTCTGATGGGGGCAGGCCTTATAAATGCTGTAACAGTATTGTTAAGGTTATCCTGAAGACAGACTTTCAGCCCCTGCAAGGGTGGATGAAGAGATACTATGAATGAATGGCCAAGAATCAGCAGACCAGTGCCCTGAAGTTGCTACAGACTACATGGGCCTCCTTGCTTAGGATCCAATTAACAGGCACAAATAATTAAGACCAAAAATTGACAATGAAAATAATTATCTGTTCCTGCACTGAGAACCAGGTACCCATAAAATAGAATACCCTTGGAAGGTGCAAGTTTGGGGCCTACTCACACCTTGGGGGAAGGCTATTGGAGGTTGGGGCTGAGTAGACCCAGTGATGCTAGGAACACGGCCTGCGGACATCATAGTTGTCACTGGTTTTCATTGCTAGTGGAACCTTAATAGTGTCCCTATGGCAAATCAGGATCACCCTTTGGTACCCAATATTGTTATGCCTCAGATATCAGGCCAGAGAGTATGATATGTTCCAGTGCAAACTGAAGTGTTGACCTAAAATAGGAACATGGCCTGTATCTTCCCTTAGGAGAGCAGACCTCCATCTTCCTGTACCTCTGAAACACATATTACTCCCTGAAAGGCTCTAATTCCACAGAACCACAAGGAGAGTGACATGACACAAAGATGCCTCAGTGTACCTATAAGATCAGCATAAAACCCAGTGACTCAAAAGACACGGTGAGAAAGAAGGGGGCAGGCTAGGTATGAGGCAGCAGGTGATGAACAACTGTTTGAGCATCACTTCTTAGAAGTGTACATATATATGTGAGGACTATTATTCTATTTTTCCATTCTATGTTTCTCTGTCTTTGTAAAGGTTATCTCAACCTGCAAGTTCTACTTCATTCTACAGAAGGAAGGAGAGGAGGGAGCAAACAAGAGGGTGATGCTTGGTTACCTGCAAAGTTAAAACACAATGTTTGAGAATCAAAATCAACAGAGATAGCAACCAGAGCAACACCCATGCAGGCCAATAGAATCAGATTCACAACAGTAACAGCTACAGTAAACAAACAGCAAATGAGAAACTCCATTCCAGGTGTTGGGGATCAAGAACACTCATGCATGAGTCTAGAACAAGTGATCCTGAAAAAAAAAAAGTTACAAAGTCAGAATTTAAGTCTGCTTTGCACAGAATGTAAAGTCAGATTTGTTGAGAAGCCCAACTCAAGAACAAACCACATTACGAGAAAGAAAAACACCATGATACTTAGATCAGGAAACAGTGAAAGGCTCCTCAGATCCCTAAAAAGAACAGAATTACTGGGGTGATGAAACAACTAACTAGAAAAAAGGAGCTTTAACAGGAGTGAAATTAACTAATAACAAACACATCAGATATAGAAGTCAATTGAAATGCAGACAAGATTTGCACCGCAATAGCAAATAATATTAATACCAGAAATGATACAAAACTGTGGAGAAGTACCAAGACAATTATTCTTTGGAAACATAAAATGTGGAGAAAAATAAGTAAAATCCCAGAAAACAGCCAGATATCTGGTTCTTATCCTTGCGCAATCCTGCCTCCTGGTTCCACACGCGGCTTCTTCCGCTGTCTTCCGCAGGGGCTCCTGAAAAGGAAGGCAGGCACCATCAGGCCTGAGAAGCACCAACGTCCCCACCCAAAGGAAATGAGAAACCCAGCATCCCCATGGAGCTGGCACACGAGCGCCCAAGCTGAGGAAGACTTCGCATCTCCCAGCAAAAGAACGCTCCCCCACTGCAGTGCAGTTTTATTCTTTATTGTGTCTGGCAATGAGGTGCACTTTCACACTTTATTGTCACTTGAGGACCGCCCCCACGCAAGGGAGTTCTGTTGCCCAGGATGTTTCTCTCTTTACTCCTTCATGCTCCTCTCCTTTTTCATTTGTCACCCAGCCTTCCGAAGTTTCATCTGTTTCTCTTTCATCATTTGTTGGTATCTTATCAAATTACAAGATTGTCAGCTCCCAGCACGTAGTGCCATGCTTTCTTCTGAGTTAACTAGATTTTTATATGAAGGCACCTGGCAGAGCTGGGCATGAGGGACTCATCTCTTCAGCATGAGGTGTTCCTTCCAAGGCAGTACATATCCACAAACACAATTAAAAATTTTTTTTTGATAATTAATTCTTTATGGTGACTCCTCCCTCAGGTCTCTGTCTCTTCAGGGGAAATCCATTCTGAACTCAGAATATATAACAGTGTAGCAGTAAAGGAAGAGAACTTATGCTTTTGTTTCTTTTGAATGAGAGAAAAGGAGGCGGGACTTAGATTGGTTATAAGGTGGTCATTACTTTCTGTTAATTTAGAAATTTAAACAAGTCTGTAGAAAAGCTGGGAAAGGACAAAATGGATTGCAATTAATATCAGCTTATTTAAGCAAGGTTGACTTCTACAGCAGGAAAACTTCATTGTGTGCTTGCTTAATTTTCAGCATTTATTGTGATATTACACCTCATGATGCTGAATAATACACAGCATTATTTGAACTACGAAGAAACACCAGCTGCAGTTTCAGCAGTTTAGGCTTAACTACAGCTTTTCTGCTATTTCATACAAAATATGGAGGTGACAGAAATGGTTTTGTAGCTAAAATATCTGATTTGCAGTTTGCTGATATCTGTCTTACTTCTGACTGTTCTTCTAACCTGATTTTATTACGAAACTTAATCTCTGAATTTTTCATCTCTTGCAGTTATGTTTCCTTCTGTCTTTAGTGTAATATATATATATATATATATATATATATATATATAACTAAAATTTCTGAAGGAAAGGCATCCTACTTCCATCAGAACACTTCAACTGGATTTTTGAGGAAATAGTACAATATGAAGTTTAAGCTTAATTACTGAAAATGTCAAGAGGAAAGACAAAGAGTAAATACTTTAAATAAAAGATGTAAAATGTGTTTGTTCCTGAGTTCTCAGGCTTTTAAGCCCTTCCTTAGAGAAGAGCAGAAACCACCTAATTCTATACTTCATTACTAATTATCTGGTTATTTAGAGTTTTTAAAAAACTCATATACATTTACCTTCTTCCATTGCTAATTATTCTTTAAGAAAAGATGGATAGCTGTGCTTTTCACAAATGAAATTCGTGAAATTTTTATTTACTTTTTACTTCTTACTTTAGGAATTGGATACTGGAATAACGAGATCAAGCTGAAAATCGTCTTGTTCAAGTGGAGCCTTATATTCTACAGCTTGAAATAGATTCCATTTATTATATTAGCTTATTATAAATATGTGTTATTATTATTATTACAAGCTGTTACTCAGTGAACAGCCAGACTAAGAGTTTTTAGCAACTCAAGTTGTCATCATGCTTAGAAGAGCCAAAGACAAACCTTCAGATATACATGGCTTCTATCCTGGCACACAAATGCGGGGTCACTGGCAGCCACATTTTTAGGAAGTGCTGGGAAGCACTAATTGATTGCAGCCAGCAGCCCAAGCTCTGCAAACACGAAAATGAGAACAAGCTGTCATTTCAGGCTTCAAATGCTGTTAGAAAAATGGTTGAAGTGGCTCTCTTTCTTCCAGGGTTTGTAGGTGTATATTTACATCTGCAGCTGCTCCTACTGTACATCTCCTCTCTACTAAACTGAGCTGCTACAGAAAAGTGAAACAAAAAATGTGAGTTACGCACTGGACATTAAATGGGATTTTCACCTACAGCTTAGCTGTATAAACATGGTATGGTGCTGATTTATAGATGGAAGATTTGTGGAAATAAAGGTATTTTCAAAAATGAATTTTACACTCTCTGCAGCAGAGTTCACTCAAGTGAGTACTGTGATGAAAGAGAGAGAAAGAAATATTTAAAGGGGTTTATTACAACACAGAAATGATAAATGTTAAACTAAAACTGAATTCTGTTAATTCATTACTAGTAACAACTCAGTTTCTCCAGTGTAATGGAGTACAAAGTAGCTGCAACTGCAAGTTACTACTGTTTATACCATTCAGGGAACAGCTAACAACCCCTAATTACAGGCACCAACTTATCTCCTGTGTGATGGGGGAAAATGAACTAAGCTGTTCCCAATAATTACATCTGATTTTCCTCCCTTACTGCCTAGGAGAGGGGTTGCTGCCAGCAGTCCAAGGTAGTAGCTTTTCCTCTTTGTGGGGATGGGGATATGGCACAAAGGCAATGGAAACCAGAAAAGGTCAGGCTTGCGGGGAGCTTGAGAAAAGCTGACTTACAATCATCAGGTTCCTTTAGGGGACAAGTCAGGTCACCTGTGTTTCAGAGCCTGCTCTCAGTTGCCCTTTGGAGAACCCATTTTCCCTCTACAGGGAGAATTCTGGGAGATTTTCTTTTCTGGATTAAAGAAAGCCTTTTTAATTACTCCCATCACATACCAGCAAGGGGTTAACTTTTTGACACTTTTTTTTTTTTTTTTTTTTAAGTGTCTTGATGGAAATTTTCTTCTGAAAACAGGAGTTTGATTTTTTAAAATGGGAGTTTGATTCTTTTCCAAGCAGAGGCAGCTTTAAAAGTGCAACACAGAAACAGTTTAGTAGGCAGAAAAGAAGCTCTGCTTCTTCAGCAAACCACATTGCATTGTCAGAGATGAGCTGATGCAGAGATTATTGTACTACTACTACTACAAGAGTTTTTCATAGTAATCATGGAGAAGCATCTTTGGCTGGTGGCTGGTTAATCGAATACTTGATGCTCTGTTACTGTTCCCTAGTGTTCTGTATTGCATTTTACATGTGAAGTGCTATAGTAGATTTTTGTGCTCATTTCATAAATGAGTGGCAATTGGGTTAGATCAACAGTTACTTGATATTTGTGTTGGAAAGCATGAGATTCAATGGTACCTGGGCTCCTGAAAGTGTAGGGAGTGGGCGCTAAGGTCTTTAAAAGTCTCCCTACAGATACAGATATATCTTTCAAAAGGCAACAAGAAGTAGCCAGTTATGTTAAGAAAAAGCATTATTTCTCTCTTTGTCTTACTAGATACCAATCCTTCAGAAAAATTTGCTGTGTCACTGCAATCAAAATACTAAGGATAGTGTCGCGCCGATCCGCGGGAGACGAGTCCCAAGCTTTCATGGTCAACAAGTCTCAACTTTATTAAGTATGCTAATCACTTTTATAAGGCACATAATAAGCTGATACATA
>JAOWBP010001760.1:51645699-51657491 GCA_028571105.1 Tragopan temminckii | reverse complement strand
ACTGGGGAGCCCAGAACTGGACACAGTACTCCAGATGAGGCCTTACCAGGGCAGAGTAGAGGGGGAGGATCACCTCCTTTTTAATGTACCTCAAAACTTTAATGCTCATAAAAAACAAACAAGTGAAAACATGTTGATTATCTTTTCCAACCTGAGAAACTCTATGATTCTATTCTATGTTGCTAGCACTTCTGATATCATTTTTAAAAAAAATTGTAGTAATTACATGAGCAACTGTTGTTCAAAAAATTCTCCTGGCTTGATTGGCTCAGCAATGATTTGGGGAACCTGATCTTGGGTTTCAGTGTAGACTGTGTTTTCAATTCTGTTTTTTCTTTAATCTCTTTCCTAAATTGTCAATGTGAATTCCACTTAATGAATGTTATGGTGGCATCAGAACTCCTTCCTCTTCACTCTTGCTCCCATTTCATTTTACATATCATTTTCCACAGTGTATTATATTGCTCAATTAATAAACACCAGTTAAGTCTTCCTTCTGTAGTTTAGAGAGGATCACTCAGCCCATTTTACAAGCCAAAGTGACCAAAACACTGGTGATATCTCTGTTTAGATCTGAGTTTGGAATAGCTCTCACTAGGACTGTGCTGTCCACCAAGGCATCCCTGGAATGTGACTGTCAGAGCAGAGGTGAGGATAAGAGGATGTTAAACATAGATTCTGCTCCAGGAGAGGATGTCTCATGGGGCTGACCTAAGATGTGAGTAGGATGAGGTCACCCTTTACATTCAGGACCAGTAATTTCTCTGTAGGACTCTGAGTGAAATAGACTCTTGCATCCTTTCCTTCTCCACACTCCAGACTAACAATCATAGCATGGTGGAGCCGAGGCTGACCCCAGTGCAGTTCACGTCCTCACAGACAGGAACTGTCCCAGTGAAGCTAACCATAATAGGAAGACACAGAGGTGATACAGGACAACCAGTATGGCATCACCAGGGGCAAATCCTGATTGACCAACTTAGTGGCCTTCTATAATGGTGTAGCTGCATCAATGGACAAAAGAAGAACCATTGATGTCAATCTGGACTTCTGTAAGGCCTTTGACATGGTATCCTACACCATCTTTTTCTCTAAATTGGAAAGATGGATTTGATGGGAGGACTGTTCTATGGATGAAAATTGGCTGCAGGATCAAGTTCAGGGAGTGGTGGTCAGTGGCTAAATATTTGGATGGAGGTCAGTGATGAATGGTGTCCCACAGGTGTCAGTGCTGGGATTGATACTCTTCAGTATCTTCATTAAATGACAGTAGGGTTGAGTGTATCCTCAGCAAATTTGCTGATGACACCAAGCTGTGGGATGTGGTTGACACACCAGAGGGACAGGATGCCATCCAGAGGGACCTAGACAGGCTTGGGTAGAGGGCCCAGGTGAATCTCATAAGGTTCAACAAATCCAAATACAAGATCTTGCACCTGGGTTGAGGCAACCTCCACTACAATTAGAAGCTGGGGAATTGAAAGGATTGAGTGCAGCCCTGCTGAAAAAGTCTGGGGGTACCACCAGTGGATGGGAAACTAGACATGAGACAGAAATGTGCCCCTGCAGCCAAGAAAGCCAGCTGTATCTTGGGCTGCATCAAAAGAAGCGTGGCCAGCAGGTTGAGGGAGGTGATCCTGTCCCCTTACTCTGTGTTGGTGAAGCCTCACCTGGAGTACCATGTCCAGATGTGGTGTCCTCAGTACAGGAAAGGCATAGACCTGTTCGTCTGCATCCAGAAGAGGGCCACAAAAATGCTCCAAGGTATAGAACACCTCTCCTATGAGGACAGGCTGAGAGAGCTGGGGCTGTTCAACCTGGAGAAGAGAAGGCTCCAAAGTGACCTGATAGTGGTCTTTCAGTACATAAAGGGAAGGAACAGGAAAGAAAGGGACAGACCCTTTAGCAGGGTCTGTGGTGATAGAACAAAGAGAAATGGCTTCAAGCTTAAAGAGAGTAGATTTAGGTTAGATATAAGGAAAATTATTTGCATGCGATGAGGTACTGGAACAGGTTGCATGGAGATGTGGTTGATGACCCATCCTTGGAGACTTTCAAGGCTGGATCAGGCCCTGGGCAACCTGATCTAGCTGTGCATGTCCCTGTTCATTACAGGGGAATTGGACTAGATGACCTTTAAAGGTCCCTTTCAACCTTAAGGATTCTATGACGTGGGATCTGTAACCATCAGAAACCTTTGACATTGAAAGTGACAAACCAAGGCTGCGGTCATCCAGGAGCTCCCATCAGGAACTGAAGAATCTCAACCCATGAGTTCTATTTCTTTTCTTCATTATTATGAGAGTGAGTAAAAGGCTATATGCTTTTTAGCTATCCGCAAGGTTAAGCCACAACAGCATCGTTTATCTGTCCATCTAGATTCTTAAATGCAGTAGACCGTGTGGGAAGACAGAAAAACATTTCTTTCTTTTGTCTATGTTATTTACTAGAATTGTGGTTAATGAAAATGATTTTCTGTTTTTTGTTTTGTTTTATTCACTTTTTTTTTTTAATTTTTTTTTTAATTGGTTTATAGCCAAGAATGTGTTCATTAACTGAAAAATAGATGGATATAAACAGATTAAAGCTGATTCGGGTAATCTGTGCTAAATAGTTTTAATAAAATTCAAGGAAATGCATGGTTTCTCTTGGACATGTATGAATTTTAGCCAGTGTAGCAGACTCTTATTACTATTGTTCTTTAGGGTGACTGCTTGAAATTAGCAGGTATGCCAAATGGCAAAACCAGAAACGTCACCCACAAACAGCTGCTGCATATACTTCTCTAACTCCTAAAATTATTTGTTCACTTTAAGTTACTGATCTAAGAGCTGAATAGTCCTACCAAACAACATGCTCCTGAGAAAATATATTAAATTAATGGATACTTGCCAACGGTATGCAAACTTTCAATATGTCTGGGTCATTTTTAGCTGTGTATATTTTGTGACAAAGGTAATAATTTCTAGTGACCAGTTCCAACTATTTCCTTAATGTAGATACGTCTAAGTAATTTAAGTTCAAACAGTCTGAACTGATGAATTGGTCTATTTAAAGCAGACCAATATAATGGAAAATTTAACTGTTCCTATAATTTGCAATGTATTTCTCCTGGCAGCTAAACACGTTACCTCTTCTCAGAATTAATTGTGTGTGGATAATAAGGAATCACTGTGCTCTTCTTCTTTATAAGTTTCTACTAGTCTTCAGGGTTGTCCCTTTCACTTCTATGGAATGTACTAGCTTCATACCATTTGAGTCCTCATTTTATTTCAGATATTTCCTATGGCATAAAGAATAAAGACAGTCACCTTTCAATTATTGCAATATATGATGTTCAAATAACTGTTCGAACATCATACACTTGGAAGGTTCTTGTTCTTCAGCACTAGAGTTCAGCCTCTTTGATCATACTGGTCCGTGTAAGGAGGAGCCAGTGCATTCCACTCTACTTTTGCAAATATTGTTATGGCACTCAGAAGCTAGATGCTGCTTCTGGTGACAGTTTTATTGGACTTAGAAGAACAGCCATCTCTTTGCGATCACTAAATCTGATAGGAAAATTTATTTATTATTTTACTCAGGTCTTTCTCAAAGTGTGACATTCCACCTTTCTCATGGGACTTTTTTAGACTCTAATAACACTTCTAGTAGTAAGGCAGAAAAATCTGTCTTTGGGGAGCATATTTTGTGAGACTTCTTCCTGAAGTCTGCAGAGAGGTATAAATCTTGCACTTGTCATAACCAGAAATCTGTCTTACATTTTATAGTACATTTTATGTATTGCTAATGCCTCTTCTACAAGTCAGGACTTTTCTTCCCATGACCCCTTTGAATGGCTGAGTCTATCATCAAATTCTGACTTGTGGGAAAGATGAAAGTAAAAGAAAGCCTGAAAAGAGAGGAAGAAGGAGTTAAAGATTTTACAAACTGGCTCTAACTTTTATAATTAAATGAAGGTAAAAGACATTAGAAATTTCCAAGTGCATAAGGCTGTGGATACTCACCCCTATTTTATTTATAGGCAGGACAAACATTAGGCTATCATATGCCTATTCTTGTGGGGGTGGGAATCTCTGTAGATGTAGTGGTGATATGTTGAGACCTGTGAAAAAATTATTGCATGTTAACAAGCATATCTGTTTCTCACAAGAAAACATTCTGAGTAGCGAGAGTCCTACTGGGGTACCAGAGCAGCCACTCAGCATAGCAACAGAAAGGTACTGATTTTAGACTTCTGTGGAAAAATCTGCTGATACTTTATTGGAGAGGGTCTGTTTAACTTTTTCTTGTGGTAGTCATGTAATTCTGCTCTCTTCAAATCCTAGAAAGATAAAATTGAAGCGTATTCATCTTTTAAAGTTGCCTATTTAATGTATTTTTAAAATGTTCATCAGTAAATGGATTGCCTTCAAAAAGTCCTTCTAATGTTATTTATCTGCTTACTTTGTAACTTTTTATTTCCCTTACTCTGTAAATGTGTGATGCCAATAGTCTCGACTGAGCTTCTGTTGAGCTTCATCAATGTGAGATGGAAAAAAGCAATGACACAAGTCTACTCTAAGACTAGAAATAATCATATCAACATTATTACATTTACATCATCAGGTGGGGAAAATAATGAAGAGTTTGTTCTCCTGAACATTTGTAAAAATGGCTTATTTTTATTGGTGAAGTCCTTAATGTACTCTGCTGGTGCAAAATTTCTTTTTTTTTTCCTCTGTGCCCTCTCCATAAAACCTCACAGGAAAGAGAAACTATATAACAAGATCCCCAGTGGGCTGAGTTGACTTTGTACTAACTGAGTGAACAGAAGTTATTCAATGCATGTTGCAAAATCTCTCCTTTCTGCCCTAAAGCAGCTGAAATACTGATGCAGAAAAGTTTTCAACTGCAGATGTATTTTATAGTAAGCAACTACTATTATTTCATTATCTGTTTTGTTAACAAGTTAAGATAATTCTTGTGGAGTGACTGGTGAAAATCTTCAATGTGGTCTTACTTGGGCACAGACCATCAGCATAAGAATGAAAAGTAGCTAGAGTAAACCAGGGGCAAAAAGTCTCTTGCAGCTCTTAACATAGAATGAAGTGACTCAGAACACTGACTTGCAGTCAAAGTTGTAACCTGATAGTCCAGAATTTCTTCACAGCATTTCACCCCATGGTTAACAATTCCTATAACTTTTCTTTTTCATGAAAAAAAGACGAATCATGTCTATTGGTAAGAAAGATTTAAATGGCTGATGCTGTGCAGCAACATACAGTTTTCTGTTTCTAGTTGCTTAAACTTCATTTCAAGCATCTGCTCTCTGGCATTCACTCAGTTCCAAACACTGATTTGTGTTTGTCAAAGCACAAAGAGAGGGATTAAAGTAAACAGTTTTAAATAAGTGAGATAGTGAAAATTATGAATAAACAAATATGCATAAAACTGGAGCATCAAGACATTACTTAGGATGGGGGAGAGGAAAAAACAGAAGTTCTATTTTTCTCTGTAGTTGTATATTTACTGTACATATATTTCTTAAGAAGAGTTATCCACTTCAGTTTATTTTTCATAATTTAGTCCTATTCTATACCAGTAAAAGTTTCATTGATGTAGTGTGATTCCATGAAAATGTGCTTTCTGCTTTGAAAAATTACTATTTTTCCTGAGTACTCAAAAATGAACAAAATAATTGTGTGATCATAATTTTGGTTCTCTCCTCTCTCTTTGAAGCAGTAGCTTATTTGAGATTAATTCAAGATGAAAGAAAAATTACCCCACAGTTCTGACTGTTGACATGGGACTTTTCTAAAGTGACTATGAAGTTTGTGATTGAATTAATGGAATGATCTTATCTGCATCCTCAATACATTCTTTCAGTCTAGTATCTTCCTTTTAATTTTTTTTTTAAATTATTTTTCTCTTTATTTCCCAGAAAATGAAGGCCAGAGAAATTCTGTCTTTTCTATTTCAAAGGGATAGGACAAGTGCAATTTATTTTGGTGAACTGGTGTGGAATCATTCTTAGAATTTTTATTGGATAGGAATATCTTAATATTTTTCCTTTGAATTCATATTTCCTATGTTGTTGGTGGAAATTAGTAGTGTTGTAACCCTACTGAATATCCCCAGTGACTTTGCTCAGCGTGATTTACTTTGTGTAGTTTCTATACTAAGCTATTTTTATTTCAGAGACGATCAGAAAACAAAAGAATTATACAGTTTCTAGCCCCTAGGGGACTTAAGCATTGTATTCTCTTTCTTAAAACATGTTTTGCTGCACTAGAGTTCGACAAGAACAGTCTTTCCATGAGCCAGAACTAAATAGCTTGTGCTACTGGATTTGATGATTCCAGTTCATACACAGTATTGGGTAGAACAGCTTTTTAACAGTATTTTTGTAGTGAAGCACACTCATTTTAAAAATTTATCTTGACATTTTAAGATACAGGATGCAGAAGGACACAATCAACGAAGATTCCTGTTTCTTCTACAAAGAACTAGCATTTCATTTTCTTTTGTGTTCAACACATTGGTCTCTCTTGTCATTGTTGATTTTTTTCCTTTTTGTTTTGAATGTAGAAAAAGTAAAGACACAGGCTAGATGTAAATGTAGAACTGGCTCTTTTCAAACCTCTTAGGTAGGACAAATGTGTTAAGATAGACAAAGAAAAAACTTTGTTTGAGATCAGCTTCAATTTTCAGCCAGATGGAAGGACAACTCTTCCCTGTTCTGGTAAAACTGCTGGTTGATGCCCAGTAGGGCAATAGGGTTGAATCAGTATTGAAAAATAAATATTATGTCCTGGAATAGATTGTGGATTTAGCCTTGTTCCAACTACTGTCAAATTTGATTTAGGACCAGAGATCACTCACTATGCATTTATGAACAGATTGGAAAATATTTATTTGTGATATAAAAAAAAAAAAAAAAAGAAGTAAGGTAGTAAAAGAGACCGCTGTGTTAGCTGAAATGTTCTCTTTGCTTTGAAACTGAACTCAATCAAGTTGCATTGGGCTTTTTTGGTTGTTTTTGTTGTTGTTGTTGTCGCTGATCCAATTGCACAATTTTATTACAGTAAGTTTTCCTGTCTGTGTGAGATTGCTATACCAAACTAGATCACAAGCATTACTGAATTCAAATATATTGCATCATCTTTTCCCTTGTGTTTTCTAGGAAATTTGTCTTTTTAAGAGTAAAAATGTTGTGATTAAAACCTCTTTTTGACTAACAAATGTTAGATGTTCATTGTTACTTAATTATATTTGAGTTGTTTACAAACTGATTAAAGATGTATCACCATTAGGTGAATATTTTTCCAGACGTCAGTGCTACATGTACTATTGACTCTGCACCTTCTTTAATCTTCTCTTTCCCTTCCTATCCCTACTAATGGGTACAAGCTACTTCCTTTTTTTTTTTTTTTTTTTTTTTTTTTTTTTTAAATAAATTTTATTTATTTATTTATTTTTCTCCTGTGAGTCCTAAAGAAAACTGCCTAAACTAGTTGCTTTAAGTGATTCTCAACAGGCAGAGAGATCATTAAAGATCTAATTTATCTAAATGTTGTTAGCTTGTTCTTCCCCTAATATGACCTCCTTTCTCCCTTATTCTTAATTATAAATGTTAAGTGTTTGATCTCACTTAACATCTTTATATAGAATAAAGCAACGAAATGGAGGCAAAAAAATTTCAGCTTTTTTTGTCACCTGCAATACTTCACTTTTCTCCATTAAATAACAAGTCCTTCTTTCTCCCATTTCATTATTGGACTGAATGCATTTCAGAGCACTTCTTGATTGCCTTTTATGTTTTCTTCCAGCTGTATAACTTTTTATGCCAGTATCTTCTCTGCTTATCTCTCCATCATGTGCTATTCTTCTAAGTGGCTTTTTAGCACTATGTCCTTGTTTCCATTGTGTACAACTACTTCTCCCCCTCTCCCACTTCCTGATCACTGAAGCTCCTGATGGAGGATGTCTTACTACATCCATCACCTATTCTCTATAATGGAGCTCATTGTCATCAGACTTTGCAGTCTCATTATAATCAGCTGTTCTCCTGCTCTATGACAAAAATAAAAAATCTACTATTAAAAGAAATGTGAGAAGAGATTGCAGGAAGTAAAGGCTAGTAATTACCTAAGTAGTATAAAGTGATAAAATAGTCAGAAATAGTCACACTAAAAAAATCTAAAAAAGTGTGTGTGAGGTACATATTACTATAGTTTTGTAAGATAAAATATATCAGTTATTATCAATAAGCATTGTTGTTACTAGTTTGTGTGTGTGGAAGTAGCCTTGTTCATGGACCACGCTTTGCAAAGTGGCTTGCAAATATACGGAAAAGAGCTGAGAACACAGAAGATGGCAGAGATGACACGTTGCACATTAAAAAATTTTCTGTGAACATCACCTTTTACAAAGATTGAGATAGAGCAATAACCCAGGTGGTCCTGTGGAGAAATTCAATCCTTGTTTCCCCATAGGAATCTATTAAATCTCAACTGGCTGCATCTGAACATACAGATCTTCCAGCCTTCACTACTGAGCAAATCCTGCATTTGACATTTGAGCTTTATGTACTGAAACCCAGGAGAAAATAAGTGTTGAAAAAAGTAGTTGTGATTTTTTCTATGCAAATTAAATGCTGAAATTATGGTGGCAAATCTTGTACTTGTATGGTAAAATAAAGCAATAACCAAAATAAGTAGAACCTTGATGAGATGGGAAGATATGTAAAGAAAACCAGACAGTAAAGTGGAAAAAAAAAAAAAAATAGAGCTTGGGTGTCTTTTAAAGGAAGATAAAGCCAATTCTATATCCAACTCAGAAAAAAAGGTGTTCTATATCGTATGTATTTTAATTTGTAAATGCCAACATTGTCTTACTTGATCAGAATGATTGTTCCTAATATCACCTGACACCTGAGGGTGTCATGGGAAAACTGTGGAATGGTAAGGTGACTGAAGTTTTTTCAGTGCAACGTAAAACATAACATGAGTTTGCTGCGTTAGTTAAAGCATTTTTGCTGCTTAGATGCTTCAATTTTATTTTTTATTTTTTATTTTTATTTTTAAATTAGAGTGTATAGATTGTAAACACTAAATATATTTCATGCTCTTTTTTGTAAAACTTAGCTCTGGTATGAAGTATGTTGCACTGATAATCCTTATCTTATAACAACATCATTCTGTGAGCATCAATTCTCCATTTTTTATTCAGTAAGTAACTTCTCACTCATGCTGTTCAAATACAAATGATTTCCCACAATGGCATAAGCCCTTCATGGCATAGAACATCATGTTATGTGGATGCAGCATTGTTGATGCTGTTATGCTGTAAAAATATATATATAAAAATGCCTATCTACATAAGACTAACCATTTCCTTTGAAATGGAGGTAGCAATCACTGAAGGGGCCAGGGGACTGAAGAAATAAGGAAAGCTTAATGCATGAATGTAAAATCTTTTCCCTTGTCTGGATCATATCAAATGAAGATGAAATGCCCTGGGCTGCATTCAGGTTGCACAGAAAGTAATGTCTCCTATGTATTTCCATGGGAACTACAACAGATACGAAGAGCACAATAATGCTATTAGATAGGACAAATTCTCATCTACAAAACACTATTTTTAAACATATTCACCACCATTAGCTACGGATTTTCAACAGCACTGAACAAGATCTTGCATTCCATGCTCATCAAAAATTACATCAGTGGAGTTGACCTGCTGCTGCCACTGCTGAAATGTACCACACACCACCTCGCTTTGCTGAAATCCACCATTTGAACTGCATCAACATTCAGCAGGCATTGATGTCTGTCAATGAATGCCATTTTTTTCTGCATGGAGGAATTCAGTGACACATCTTTGCTTCATATTTGCTTCCATAGCAGATGTAATCCTGCCAGACTGCCCCTCTGGTGCAATCTGTGGCACAGCAACAAAATGTACTGGAATATTGGTGGGAAGGTTCATCTTCTGCTACCGTACCACAACATCTGTCTCTGATGCTTTGAGCCAACATAATAAAACAGGAGGCATTACTTTTGGAGCATCCCTTGTAAACTATATAGTATAGTTTATGTATATAAATAACAAAACATATTTTAACTTTTAATATTTTTTATTAAAACAAAAATGAGGGCATCAAAAATGTAAAACTAGTGAGATATTTGACCTTGGTTTTGTGAAACTAATGCATCAGTCCGGCTCGATTGTACTGGTTGCAATTCTTAGCCAGTTCTCAAGATGTTCATCAGAGATTTTTGGTGATTTTTTTTTCTCCCTGTGTTTCATTCTTGAAAAAAGTTGTTAAAAAATGTATGTTCTGTCAGAGAGCAGTGACATGAATAAAGTGTAATGGTGAAGTGAGAGAGATTTTTCACTGGTGAGATCTTATAAAAGTCTAGTAAAGAGACATAATCTATTTTTGAGTTGAATATCTGATTGCAACTTTATACTTTCCATTTAAAAATGTGCAGGTTACATATGTGAACTGAAAATATAATCTCAAACACACTACAATAAATAAATAAATAAATAAACCCTTTTCAGCAGTCTGGAAACCTATTCTCAAATTCCTTTATCAAAGCAGAAAGCAGGACTGAGTATTTTTTGCTGTTTGTAAGTCCGCGTTCAGCCAATGTATCAAAATGCATTAAATTATTTGCAGTGCTAACTTGAGTCAGCCTGCACTGCGCCCTTCCTATGTCCTGATTTCAGTAGATACACTGTTAATAGCACACCAATGTGCGACTGTTGCTGAGTGATAGAGGTGTTCACTGGAGGAAGGGCCACACAACAGGATGCGAAGGCCACACGCAGCCCATGGACTGCACGTGTTTGGTTTTAGGGTTTTAGGCTGATTGCTTTGGTTTATTGGGACATCAGTTGCCAGCTGAGAATTAGAAAAGAGATAGGAATTACAAAAACTCCACTGTGTACTATTTTTAAACAAACAAGCAGACAGCTAGAACCCAAATGTTGCAGGAGCCATAGAGGCACCACAAAAGATCTCAGATTGCACACTGGTTTTAAGTCCTACCCTGTTTCAGCTGACAGTGTGACCATAGCTGTTGTACAAATACAAGAATTAATTATCCTTATTCAAATACTGAACAAGACAAGAAAATAAATGAATGAGCAAGACTCTGAGGTAAAAGGTAAATAAATAGATAAATAAATAAATAAATAAATAAATAAATAAATAAATTGCAGTCTGACCTCAAAGCAAAGGGCTGATACAAAATTTGGATTTGTTTTCTGGTACTGTAGATTTTGAGTAGAATTGGTTACCAATCCACATATGACCACCAAAGGATCTACTTTCAATACCGCAAAATACTGAAATATGCTAATTTTGCTGATTACTCAGTTTGAATTGCTATGAACTCTCAGCTATTTCAAATGTCCAAAGGCACTGCTCCACACTCTATAATTGGCTAGTAAATGCTGTTATCACCTGACAGTTCCAATTTTATATCACATCACCTTACTTCCCCTAGTTGTTTCATTTTCCTGGCTCAGTGGTCAGTCAGTGTTTTAATTGCTGAAATTCTGCCAGAGCAGACAAAGCAAGACTTTGAAGAAAGTCTGGTAGAAGAATTACCCTGACTCCACAGAATCTGTGCTTGTGATCATGATTGTCTCCAGCTGAGAGGCTGTTAAACGTGAAAGAATAGGATGGATATTATGAGAGCTGGAAGGGAAAAAAAAGAGAGAAGAGGAGAGAAGAGGAGAGAAGAGGAGAGAAGAGGAGAGAAGAGGAGAGAAGAGGAGAGAAGAGGAGAGAAGAG
>JAOWBP010001760.1:51623121-51645599 GCA_028571105.1 Tragopan temminckii | reverse complement strand
GAAGAGAAGAGAAGAGAAGAGAAGAGAAGAGAAGAGAAGAGAAGAGAAGAGAAGAGAAGAGAAGAGAAGAGAAATCAGCTTGAAATTTGTAGGAATGAAGGATTCCTCTTGAAAGATAAAAAACTGTCTAGTAGCTTCTAGAAAAATCAGCTATTCAATGCTGATCCAGTGCAAGATAGTGTGGTACAGAGTACTTTCTGTGACAGAACTCCTCATTGTATACCCACACCACAGCAGCTAAGGGTGTTTGTAACTTTGTCGTGTCAACTACTATCTGTTTCTGATACTTCAACCACTGACAAAATCCTCAAGTATGGGCATGGTTTGGGGAATAATTTCTCTCTCTCTTTTTTTTTCTTTTTCTTTTAATCTATTCCTTCTTTTCTGAACTGGTGGAGAAACATTTTCAATTAGGAGAACAGCAAACAAACAAACAAAAATATTCTCCATCCCACCCCTTTTTTTCATTATCATAAATCAGCATCAGCAAGTCATTCTAAAAGCAACTCTACAGAGATATCATCTGCTCAGTAGTTAATAAATTGTAATCAGAAAGGGGACATGAATGTGACTCAAGAGGAGCTCCGCTCAGAGAAGAAATTCCTGGACTCTTAGCATAACAAAGTAAGCTTTGTAAGAAACTGTGATGAGAACCAGGTCTTCACACAATCAAAGGAACGTAAGAGGAGCGATGGCCATTAGGGGAATCCCAATAGCCCAGGAGCACAAGACCTCCTTGTAGTCAAAGACCTCTCCAGGGGTGACATCTACTGCTATGAGTCAGCAGGAGATCCTGTTCTAAGTTCTCCACTGTCTGAGGGGTAACTACTGGAGGTGGGGGTTCTTTATGGGATTGCAGTGAAGAGCGTTTGGGGATTTTACAAGACTTATTGTTGAGAGTTTATGAAAAGAACAGAAGGTAAAGCAGCAAATGTAGCTGAGAAAAATCTACTTATTCTTAAAGGGGAAAAAAGTTTTTAATTCTTTGATAAATTAAAAAAAAATACTTCAAATTTGCATTTTAGGTCAACCTGATGCAAAATTTGTTTCTTAATGACTTAAGTTATTTAACTCTTTTTTTCTTAAAGGCTAATTTTGAAAGGAAAACTACTACATTTAAAATGCAATATCACAAAGAGTTCTTTTCTTGCCTTAGAAGAAGTCTTAAAAATAAAGTCTTGTTCAAATTTGAAGTCTTGAATAAATCTGTTCTTATAATTTTGAAGTTAAAAAAAATAAATCACCTCTAATTTTCTTTAGTCAATTCAAAATACTTGAGTTTTCTTATCTGTGGAAGCAATATTGTCCTATTTGCAATGGAATTCTCTTTGATGTTGCAATAATAAAAAAATTTACTTCAATTCCCATGCACATTCCAAGTTGAGAAGTCTCAAAGGTCATAATTTAAATCCTAGAAATTGTGTCTTCATAGAGAAGAAATACGTCTTGATGAGCTTCCAAATCCCCAAAATACATTTTATCATACAGGGGAAATAGGGTGGTAAAGATGAAAGCATGCAGATATTGTGCTCTGCTAGTACAATTCAAGCAGTCTAGGGAAAAAAAAAAAAAAAAAGAAAAAAAAAATTTATTTAATACAAACTCATACAATTTTGCTAGCTTTCAGTACCTAAAAGCACAGGAAACTAATTTCTTGGTTGGATCCACAACCAAAGTAAACCAGCCTAACATTTTTGAAGCTATTGGAATAGTTACTGTTAGAACTGATTTTACTGCACTGTGGTAAATTTATCATAATTCTCATTGCTTTGCACATAGGGGTGTGATGATCTCTGCTTGAAACAAATGTTGGTACTTAATAATGTGGGAGGAGTGCTGTGCTTTTATTTTCCTCTCTGTTTCGTCTTTTTATAGTCCTGACCTCTTGTGAAACCAGCTCACACCATGCCCTGAGGCTTGACTTATGCTGGAATCTGTGTCTAAGGAAATGTACTGGAGGGGATTATTTTTATTTCTTAAAAGTCTTATAATATGTTCAGCTTCACTTGAAGTGATACAAAAGTCAGCTCCTCTTTGCAGAGGAAGGTAGCGTCCACTGGGCTTTTAAAAGTCTGAATGAGTTTTCTCCACTCTCATTTCTGGATCTGCTTCACCTACTAGTGACACTGGGAAGTTAGGAGGAAAAAGCCATAATTCCTCTATCTTAAAACTTGGTGGTACGACATATGCCATAAGAAAGACATCCCTTATAAGAAAACTGTCAATTCAGTTAGTATTTCCTTAAGTGACAGCCAATGAAATCTGGTGACAGTACTCTAATTTCTGTGTGGTAGAAAGATTTTGGTTTCATTGAAGATAGTTTGGTTTAGAAGTACACGTTTTACCTTTTATTTACGTAGCTCAGGCCTTAGACAGATTTAATATAGCAGTTTCCCAAGAAGTTGGATATATGATGTGAAGGAGTCTGTCTTTAACCTGCTTATTCAATGAGGTGCCGATTTCACTGAGATAGTCACTTTGAGAAAATTTAATTCCCCCTCCACATATAAATATATATTGTTTGTTTAAAATGACAATAGGGGAAATGCTACTGGCTTTGTCCTCGGTGTCCAGCCTTAACAAATCCCACCCTTGTCTCAGAATTTTCTTATCAGAACAAACTGAGGAAACAAACTGCTGTAGACCACTACACAAATAGGACAAGGTGACTGGGTGCTGAAAATTCAGAGCTAGTTTGGATCAGAAGTGCAGGGCAAAGATCATACTCCACTAACAGGAGCAGAAGAGCTCCTGCAGGAGCACAATTGCCAGTATCCCATTATGGTGGAGGTAGGGCACAGAAGCACATGCTAGCAGGTGGGAGAAGTGGCTGTTGTAACAACAACAGCATAAATGTACCATAGTTTCCCAGCAGTATCTTGGCTGTAGAGTAGAGTAGAAATATCTTTCTCATTCCCATTACCATGCAATGTGTTCAATTGTATAAAAATGTTTAAGCTCAGTTACTCAGATCAAGAATTCAGATCTTCTGCTTAATACTTCTGGCGGCATGATGATACACAAAAGCCCTACTTAAAAATCTGTTATTTTGGGTTTCTTTATCTTTCTTGCTAAAGCAGGAGTCCCACACATGATAAAAAGAGAAATAGTGTAGCGGGGTGATACTTGACTGTTCTCTCCAAACTCAGACTGCAGTTGAAACTTTTGATATAACTTAAAAAAAAAAAAAGGCTCAAGGTCAAATAAAAGTGTAGAAAGCTTCATTGGCTATAACCAGATATTGTAAGAACTGTGGCAGAGGGAGGAAGTACTTGTTTAACAGCTTCTCTCTCTTGACAGGAGCAGAACAGAAGTTTTTCACTGCCCATGTAATTTTCAGCTCACACCAAGCACTCTGTAACTCAGTGCATCATCCTGTAAAATGAATAAAAGTAGGGTCATACTTCATACAGCATTTTTGAATTATATCATTCCCAGTGAGGTGAGTACCAGCTTCACGAGTAATACATGTACTGAGCAAAGAGCTTTGTCCTGGACTAGAGAACAGCCTAAACAGCCCAGAGAAAAGTGACTTTAGACCTCTTGTATAATAGGATTGCAAGCCATTTTAGATGGAGTTAAATGTTTTCACAAAATAACATCTTCTTCGTCTTCAGGAAAGCCCACACTTGTCAGTGGTCTTGGCAAGCTCCAAAACAAATAAACAAACAACAACAACAACAAATAGAAAATTTCAAAGCTCATTTTTTATGGATGTTTTTTGGGAGTTAGGTCACATAAAGTAAAGATGCTGGACTCTTCTTGCTGGCTTACTCTGGACAGCTCTTTAGTAAGGTGGGCATCTACACAATACCACATGCACCAGGATCTGTAGTGTTTAAAAGCACTGACTTTGTATTTCACAACAAAATAATCTGACATAAGCTTAACTCTGTAAACAAACTTTGGCGAGATATCTACTGCATCTTTTTTTTTTTTTTCTTTTATATTTGTACCTAGTGAACCTGTTATCACTTCTTTTTTTTTCAGCCAAATTAGACAAATTATAACTAGCCTCAAGACCTAGGTGAAAAAGAGCAAACTCAGTACCCAATAATACTATTAGGAGCTGAAGGCAAGTAATGGCTTTCCTGGAGTCAGGCCTCTTTTCAGGATGAAGCATAACAACACTGTTTAAAGCCTTTTCTGGATATGGTCTCCTGGATTTCTTTTCTATTTTTTCTTGATTTGTAACGTGAGTCCAAGTTTACTCCTGCTACAGCTTTGGAAAGCACTACTGGGATAATGTCCACTAAAACAACATGAAGGAGTTGCAATGTCAGCCCAGGTAATCAACCCAAGAAAAATTATATTCCACAGCAGTAGCTGGTAACACAGTGTCCATTCCTTTTCCTTCTCCTCCTTCCACCTACTTTATTTTGAACAAACTGTTCGGAAATTACTAGAGCTATTGTAAAAGTAAGTGTTTCAGTTTCAATAGTACTTTACTGCATCATTATTTATTATTTTGACTTAGTGAAAAACAAGCTTATTCTAAATTCTGAGGAAGTGCATGAAATAAAACACAAGTTAGAGCCAGTTCCAAAATATGAAAGACTTTGAAAGTACAGAGAATGAGATCTTGCTCACTATCCAAAACAACCCACTCATCCTGCTTTCTCAGAAAGAACTTGTTAAAAAAATGTCCTTTGTAGTGTGATGGAGAGGTCAACTAATTCAATTTTTGTGGAAGGATAGGAAAAGCAAGTTCTTGAGTTCAGGACCTTTTGTCAGAACACTCTGTATCGTCTCTTCACAATTATATTAGTTTCTGTTAAAATCCTGGGCGATGTCCATTGTCATGTTATTCATCTAAAAAGAAAGAAGGAAAAAGAAAGCATCAAAGGTAATCTTTTGGAACTTCTAGATTAAGAACTTTCAGGTACAAGGAAACGGTTTGTTTTAGAAAATGATGCTTATGAATTAAATATTATTAGCTCGGAACCTCATTTGTGCTTGGAAAATAGCTGGATATCCCAAAATTAGAGATTTTGATTATTATTTGTATTATGGTAACACCTAGAGGCCAGAGCCCTACTGTGCATTGCACTGTACAAATGTACACAAGGGGTTGATTATTGCTTTGAGGACTATATTACAGGTGCAAAATGTAAGCAGCAAGTGGATAACGCAGGAAAGTGCAGAACAAGAACATGCAAGATGGTGGTAGTCAATCTGAAAAGAATGACTTCATTGACTCATTTGCTGGCCTCTAGTTGGGTTTAGAGAGGGACTATATCAAAGACATCCCAGGAGTGACTTGGAACAGGCTTGTGGGACCACAGACATACTGCAAGAAATGCCAACACATGCTTTATTATATACATTTACCACCATCCCTCACTGTCTTCACATTCCAAGTATTTTGGTAAGACTGTCTTCATGTGATTAGCAGTAACTGACAAATTATAAGGAAATAATTTGCCTGAAGTCGATAGTCTTTTATGGGAGTGATTAACATGGGATTTGCATGTGTCCTGGAAACTGAGAATGTTTTATTTCCAGTTTTTGTTTTCAATGTTCCCAACATATTTACATAAAAACTATTGATGGCACTGAGTAATCCTGGAATGGCTTTGCCCCATTTTTCTGCCTCTTGGTCTAATGAATCAGTTGATAACAGAAAACTGTTATGGTTTAAAAAGATACAGCAAACTTATAGACAACATTACTACCTTTGTCTGTTTAAATTTCACAGTAAATGTTCTCTTACTATCTGCTTAAGAATGTTATGAAATCTGACAGTGTCTTAAGACAGGAGGTCATATTCGAGGGTTGAGTGTTAGTACTGGCTATGGTTCAAGCACTGAGACTACTATTGAGGGAGTTTATTAGTGTTAGTGAGTATCTACTTCTATTTTTATAAAACAGCTGTGAGAGCCTCCTTGGAAGTGCGTGACATTTGGCTGGTCAGCTAGCAGTAAAAGAGTTGCAAGTTTTGTGATATTTTTCCATGCCAACAGTTTGCTCTCACAGCAAGTATTCTGTGGAGCATTATTCTTCTCGTTATCAGTGGCACTGGACAGCTTTCTAATGCCTCCCCTGAATGTTTTCCAAAACTATCTGGTTGGCTGGGACTACACGAAACTTACGTTTGCCAACTGCTGACCCATCTGTGGTGCCTGGCACATGTTACTTCCTTAACTTGGACAGGCATGAATTGGAAACCACAGCCCACAGCTTGGCAGAGCAATCAGAGCCATATCATGAACATCTTTGTGATGGCACTGGCTTGTCATGTATCATCTTTAAGTCCCACATCATGTGCTTGTTATAAAGAAGCAATAAAAGAGCAGGATTAAAAACTTGGTGTTAAAATGTAAAGACTGTCATACACATGTTACAGGAACCAGAGAGTTCCTGACTGCATGTCCAGCTCCTCAGAAGTCCAGTAATGCTGTCTCATTTCACTCTTCAAATTCTCTAATTTCTCTCATCTATTATCCACTCTGAATTACATTTTTCTATTTGGATACAGTTACATTTCTACTATATACAACTGATAGATTCTTCCTCCTAAATCCACACAAACTGTTTTCAGTGGTGAAGTCACTATGAATCATACAATCCCAGATCTTGAGAGACCAGGTAATTCCTGGTAGCCAATGGCAGAAATATATATTTTTAGCTTCAGTACTTCAGTCTTAGCCTATCTCCAGCAGCACATTTTTTTCCTTGTTTATTTTTAAATAATTCTTTTATGTGTAAAGTGAGAAGAAACTGTCAGATGAAGAGGCAAGACCTAACTAACCCAATTAGAGTTAATTTGACAAGTGAAAGACTATCAATAAGACAAGTTATAATTTTATCACAGATAATTGAGGGTTACTGACTGAACAAGGGCTTCTGGAATCAAACCTGCTAAGGTCTGGAGAAGACCAATATGCTAATGTATATTGAAATTCAGGTAGCAAACCAGTGGTGTACACTGTGAAGGCTGCTAGGATATGATAATCTTCAGTGATGTTTTGCTACTGGTGGAAAGATAAAATTTTCTTCAGCCATCAGCTTTCCTACGCATATAAAGACAATTGCAGCAGACATTTGACAACAAAGGCTCTGCATCTGGATGCTGTTTTTTCCACTTTGCCCTTCCATAGTTTTCAAATTCTCTTCCAGCTTTACCAGTCAGAGACAGCAATTTAGTGCAGAGACCAGCACAGCTATCCCACAGTCCCTCAGTGAAAGTACCAGCCTTCACCTTTGTGCTTTTCTGTACTCACGTCAACTGTGAGTTGATGATGTTTGCAGATTAACATCCAGGCCATCTCCAAGACTGAACACTGTAGATTAATGGAGGAAAGTGGGTGCCTTTTCTTATGTATTTTAGGTGTTAGTCCACTATGTTTAGGCAAAAACTGCAGCATGGACATTGTAAATACAACAAAGCTGTGTTTCAATTTCTTGTTCTCAGCCCTCTTTAATCTCATGCGCTGTAAAACAGATTTATTTGCCCAAATCTCCCTTTCCTTCAAGTGTAAGTTCAAATGTCATCATTTATGTTCATATGGGGCACAGAGATGGATCCTTCAAAAGATGTAGAATTCTTTTCACTGTCAGGTGCTGAGAATGAGATCTTTCTTTGAAGATAATAGATTTGATTCTTTCTTCTTTCTGCTTAGAAAAATCAGCCCAGGACGTCACTGTGATGGCACTGAGGAAGAAGTGGAGAATCAGTCTCAGAAAATTTCACTGCGTGGTGCTTTCTGTTCTCCCAGATTCAAGAAAGAAAACTTGGAAGAGAAAACAGTGTCCTGACTCTTTTTTTAGTAGGGCAGAATAGTATATCACCAAGCTGTTACTGAAGTGAGAGAGTCAATTTAATCAAATGTGGGTAAAAAAGCCTCACATAATTTTTCAATTACTGCTTCTCAACCCAGTGTCTGAGTATGTGATATGCACAAATTATTTGGTTCCAGCCACTTTTGTATTCCTTCAGCAGTAGTTTAAGTTTGCATCTTCATCTCACAGCCATTTTCAGTGCAGACTCTTGCAGTGTTTTGTACAGAAGCTTTTTTTTTTTTTTTTGAGAGCCTTCCTAATGCTTGTGTCTTCCTAATATTTCTGTAAATACTGATCAAATCTTACATGCAATCAGAACAATGTGTTATTTGTATTGGCTGATAACTTATATACCAAATTCTGTCTTTATAGCATCCAACTGAATCCATTTTCAGTGTCCACTCAAAGACAAGTGGTAAATTATCTTATATGAATATAAACATTTTTTCATTGAGAATTTCATAGTTCTCATTCCTTATGATTGGTCTTGTAACCTAAGGAGTTCTTTTCTTCAAAATAGAAGGCAATGTCTGCAGTCATAAGTCCATAACCATTTAAGTAAGTAGTAATTCATGTAGATAAATCAATAGACTGTGAAATTTTGTTTCATTTTCCATTTAGCATACATATGATAAAATATATTTCTTAATATGCAGAGATCTAAACACAGTCTCTTAACATTTTTCTTTTGTTAAATCAAAATTGTTTTACCTTGTATGTATTCAGAAATGTGGAACTTTATACAAATTTGTCACAAGAGAAGTACTTGGGTTATTAATTGCCAAAAACACAATAGTTTTCACCCCCATGGTGAAAAGTAAACCCTGGTGGTCAGCACTCTAATGAAAGATGTGGGCTCCTCATTCCCTGCTGAGAGGGGACACAAAGAACAAAATCCTGTGCCAGGCCCTCTGAGGTTTAGCTGCTCGGAGAGGCTTCAGATTGTGGCCTAATATTTGTCATGACACAACAAGTAAATAAATACCTTGGCATAGAGCCTAGAGCCTGTCAACACTGCCCCTGCTGCAACCTCCTGTTCAAAATACAGAGCTCTATTTATCATCTTTTCATATAAATCCTGTTCAGAGGAAATCACCTAGGACATATTTAATTTCCTTCCTTGGCTTCTTTATGATGTCACCTAGATAAACCCTGTATCCAGAGAACCTCACTGAGAGCATTAGGCCAAAGTAGCTGTGAAGGTTGTTACTTGTCAAAGTAATTTAATTTAAAATGACATGTTTCATACTTTGCCTGTACAAAGTCATCTTAAGCAAATAACTTCTCCACTATTTCTCCTAACAGCTAAAATACAGAATAGTTGCAGCTGCTGTTTAATGAAACATTTCACAGTCACAAGGATTTTCACACTAGATTGGAACCCCATTTCTGAGTCATTTTTTCTCTTCAGTGCTGTAAATATTCCCAAGATTCCCAATTGCTGTTACTAAAAAGTGGTGAAACACTACTAAAAATGTACTGTGAGCAGGAAAGTAATTTTTATTTTTATCTTTGCACTAGAAAGAATTGTTGAGCATTACAGGAGTAGAATTGGATGTTTTTTGCGTAAGGGGAGGAATGTGGGAAAGCAAGATAGAGATAACAACAAATTGTGGATGAGATACTGAAACTAGAGACTACAAAGAGAAGAAAGAGTGGTAATCCAGGGAAACAAATCAAGTGTTACCCCTGAATGGAGGGAAAAAAGGACAAAAAGATTATGTTTTTAGAGATACAGAAAGGAAGACACATCCTAGAAGAGCAGTGTTCCATGTTATTGAAATCTATGGTCCTGGAGGTCCTTTCCACTGGATTTGACTACTGTAAGTGGTGACTTTCGGGACACAGAATTTTGTATAACTTCAACATATCTTAGATGACCAGGAAAGCAGGGTCATGGGCTATGTCTGTGCAGCCGTTTGTTGCCTAGTCTAGACCATACACGCCCACTCTGCTAGTTTCATATTTTTATTGCCCTCTTTTCAAAATATGTTTTAACTAAATATGTTATATTTAAAAATAAAAATTTTGTTACTTGTATACATTAAAAATGTTATATATTTTATATGCAGCCCAAGACAGTACCATCTCATTCGATGTGTCCCAGGCAAGCCAAAAGCTTGAACACTCATGAGACAGCCTATTTCTATAGAGTATGAGACATATATTGAAGGACCTGGTGTGGAAGAAAACAGACAGTACATGAACAAGAAGGTGTCTTTGGATTGTTCTTCTGACTCAGAGTTTGTGAATATCTTTCTGGAAAGGAATAGTTCTCTGGTTCTTAAATTCTGCCTTTTCTTTGGAAAGCATTAAGTGACGGAACTGGGATTTTTCTTCTTTTCTTTAGAATGCTAACCTTTCAAAATCAACGGGGAGTACAACATAACATAAGTATTTCAAACCTGTTTCACCTCTGATGGCTATTTATAATGGCTGCTCAAATAGGAAATTTGCTTCTGACCTTTGAAGCTGGAATACACTTGAAATTCATGCCTCACTGTGCTCTGTCAGCTCCTTTTCATGCATGCTTTTATATGTGGATTAATAAATATGAGTTTGGGAGCAAAAGTTCTAGCAGTGAAATCTCAATCGTGATTTTGCTGTGAAACACATTTGCAAAAAGATCATCCAGAAACTGGAGGAGAACAATTTTTTTACTTATAGTGGTTTTGAATATGACATCACTATCTATGACTGACAGTATCAAGTACTTTTAATGTCAAAGTGACTCATACGACAAGATCACTAAAGCTTAAGTAACCCAGGGGAAAAGATTTTAATTATGGCTCTTTGTTGAAATGTATTTTCATGTAATATGTGACATAAGATAATAGTTTAGGTTAGCATTAGCCAGGCAACAATTCTGCTATTACAGTACACTGCAGTACAGCTTGTGTGTGTCAAGAGAAACTTGTATATTCCAAACTATACAGTGCTCATCTTTGAGTTATAAAATGAGTTTGACAAATACAATCTTGCTCTATATCCACAAAAAAACAGCATTCAAACAGAAAACATTACACAGATAATGTTAGGAAGACTTTGAGCAATAATGTGATGCACTAAATCTTTTCGTCCTCACAACTCAGGCTGAAGCTGAAGCAGAGTGAGAAACTACTCCTTAAACTGAGTCTTAGACTCTAGAGCAGATAGGAACAGTATTTATTCCAAAACCCAATCTAAGAATTTACCTACAGTATATATTGATCTGGTATATTCTGTATCGCATTGATAAAAATTCTCCGTAAAAAAATCATGCTATGTTATGCTAACTGAAAGTACTAGGCTAAAATAAATTCTGAAAGGAATAGAAAATAAAATAGGTAATTGTGTGTTAATTTGTAAGGTTATATCCCTAGGTTTTTGAGATACAGTGAAAGTAATTTAATGATACAAGTTTTGTGTGAACAGGTAAGCATTTGAGAATGGAATATTCTGTTACCTGAAAGCTGACAGTGTAATTATTTCAGGAGTTTATCCATCACAACAAATAATCTTTAATCTCTGACTATACAAATAGACCTTAAGGCACATAAGATCAAAAATACCCATGGTTCTGCTAACATAAAACTACAAGACTAGAGATATTTTTATTTTCACTTTTCTATGGCTTTCTCATGACACAATGAAGTGAAAGTCAGTTTCATCTTCCAGGAAAAAAACAGCAGACTGTCTTTCCTGTGAACTTGGATATGCATATGAAAAAAATGCTTCAATGTTTCTGAATTAATGTGAAGCACAAAGTTGAGTAGCTGTAATTTCAGGTTTGCAAAGGACTTCTCTTTTAAACAAGATTCAGTATAAGAATGATTGTGACTGAAATGTTACTGCGTCTTTAACATGCAACGAACTCTGAGTGCAAGAGTTAGAAACTTGTCAACTGGAAATGGTTTCCGATTGTATTGCTTCAGTATAATGTATTAAAAACAGTTTGTTTCACTCCTAAGAATTCAAAATTTGTGTTTTAGTTCTCTAGGTTTGGAAAGGGAAACCTCAAAATAAAATATTTTTTCCAAATACATTTTTACTTGGATCCAAATGACAGATCTCTATTTGCATTGAACTCAGCAGCCTTTGGATGAAATGCTGTTTTCTCTACGGTAATATAAATCCAGCTGGGACTGTACCAAATACTAGTAGGGTCTCATTTCAGCTGCAATCAGGTGAAGGTGCACTTAGAGAAAAATTATGTTGCAATTACTGGTATTGAAGCCAGAACTACCCTCTTATCCGTAGACATGGGTGTGCATGTGAAAACTCAGGCAGAAATTATCTGCTAGTTTGGGAGAGAATATCTATTTGTTTTATCTGGAGTGCAAACCCACAGTGCTGCTGGTTATATCAGCCCAGACAGACTTTTTTATATACCCTTTAATTCGCTTTCTGTGCCTCATGGGAGTGACACTCTGACTGAAGTGCCCTCAGTCTCGTGTTGATCTTGTTCCTGTGTGTATAAAGTACTGACATTCAAAACTGACTGAAATGAATATCAATGGCTCCATAAGCTGGCAGCTAGAATATCTGTGTAAAAGACACCACCAGATTTACTTACGGCTGATTCCAAGCAGGGAAAGAAGATTCCCAAGCCCTCGGAAGAGGTCTACAGTAATGTATTGCTGGGGTCATATGGGCAAGTCTTTCTCAATCTCACTTACCAGAAGTATTTGATTTTGAATATATATATTTTAAAAGAATTAATCAGGTCAAAGAGTCCCTAGGAATGATGCTTCATCCTGGCAGCAAAGGGATGCTAGGGAGGTGGAACACCTGTGTGCAATGAGTCTTTTAATGATTTAATGTGAATCTGAGGAGCCTCAGTTAGAGAGTTTGAGAAGCCATCAGCACTCTGCCCTGCAGTGTTAACAGTCAGGTCGCTGGGACCTTTTCCCAGGCAGGTGGCAACCATACTGACCCTTGTCCTGGCTGCTGTGCATGATCTTCTCCTTAATTAGGTAAAACAGGCTGACAAATTTCTTCTTGTTATCCTGAGAGAATCAACTGCAAGCATAGCACATATGGTGAATTAAAATCCAGTATTTCACCTGCCTTTACTAGTGTTCATTGAAGTCTTTTCTTGACCAAAAAAAAAAAAAAAAAAAATCTCTGTATGTACTGACGAATGAAAGAGGACAGAGGATCCTAAGCCACATTTGTGGGCTGATAAACATTTGTTCAGAATATTTTCCACTTGATCCATTATTTTTTACTGAGTGGGTAAAATGTGCCTCCATGATAAAATTGACAAAGCAGTATATTATATATTTTGGTGTTCGGTTTGAGATCTTGACAGGAAAGACTTGACCTACAACATCAAGGACATACGGCTAAAGGTAACCAAGACTTAATTAATTCTAAACTGTAATGTATATTTGAGTCCCATAGGACTCAAAATCATGTCTAGAATGAACTGTATAGTGAGATAGATAGATTTATTTTACTTCTAGTTAATTTTAAGTTCATTCTCTAGCAACAGCATGTGAGCCAAACTGAGAGAAAAAGGAAACTTGGATCAATTTTCACACACTGTGTTATGCTACAGAGTGTGCTGTTTTCTTGTATGAGAGCAGTATTTTCATTTTATCTAAATTGGAATATCTTTCAAATAGAAGGGAAAGGTATTATAGGAGGTGGTTTAGAGATTGTGGAAAGAGCTAAACACCTTTAATTCTTGTAGCAAGAAAATTTCAAATGCTTGCAAAAACTGCCCACCTAGGTGTGTAAAAATAAAAACTTGTTTGCACTGAAACAGATATAAAGTTCATGTTGTTATTACTGATGCACCACCACCAAAAAAGTCCATCATAAGAAAAATCCATTCTTTTCTTTAAAGAATCAGAACCATTGCAAACAATGATTGTGTTAATCCTTTAGTTTTTCTTAATTTAGTTTACATGCCTGAGTTTAAAAGGTGTAGCTACTGTAAAAGAGTAATCCAAAGTCCCTTTTACTCTGTACACACAGGCTGAAGAAATCACAGGTCAACAAATCCAGTTAGGACTTGTTTCTAAGAGCCCACAAAGGTTGCCCTATTTCTGCTTCCATGCTGTTTGCTCATTACATGGGATTGCAGTGCCCTGAGACCTCATTGGTGTTGGACAAACTACATACACACGTATTGTCCTAATTCTTTAGGATTTTGCAGTCTACTTGAGAATTGATGTGCAGGTATAATAAAAAGTGGGACACAATAAAAAAGCAGTGATGGGGAAACTACAGAGGCACTGTGGCTTATCTCACATTTGCAGTACTTGGTAGGTCTGATATACTTTAACATTTAAAGTAGGTTTAATAAAAGGCTCCAAACCTGCTGCCCCTGTGCTTTAGCTCTTCCCACCCTTATTTGCTGCAACTTAACTTGCTTTAACCTTTAATTATCATTTCCTTTACGTTATATAACTTATCTTCATATTTTCTCTGGCTGCTGGCTGCACTCTCTGGGGATACAATAGAGAAGATGTTTCTGGTAGGGCTGCTGAGAGTTTAGTATTCTCCAATGCTGTCTGGAGGCTATAAAAGTGATATTTGAGACCTGTCCACTCTCTGGGCTGCTTTCTGCTACACAACAGCTCAGATCTCAATTCAGCTAAGCACCAGTAGCACCCTCTGCTAGAGAAGAGGGAAGAGGGGAAAAGTTCTATAGCTTCTGATGTTCTTTGGTGAGATGTGAACCAAATACTTATGTACTATGCTGGTGGGCTCATAGCAAAATGTCTTGATCGGTGCCTGGGCCAAGTGTCTAGACTTTACTTTTTTTAAGTCATATTTTCTGTTTGTAATTTTGATTTTGAGCTATCACCTAGTTCCTGTAAAGGCCTTATGCTTTTCTGGGCTAGAATCAATGTAACATGATGTCTGTATGTGTAAACAATGTACAAATTCATAGAAAAATCATTTATGCTTTCTACTTGATCTCCTAGAATGTGTTTCACCCAAACAAGCACAATACTAGTTTGTCACATTGTTTAATTAAATATAAGTATATATATATATATATATAATGAAAACTTGGTGGGTATTATGCTGTGAGCTTTCCAAAAGCTGTCCACTGAAAACAATTCCTAAGAGATCAGACACAATAAGGCAGTCACTTAGTGAGGTTTGTGGTATTAGTTGCTCATTGAAGAAGGAAATGGGGAAGAAAAGAACAAATAGACTGAAACAGCAAGTGCTTTGAGCAAAACTTTTAGACAACATAGATTGACTGTTGGTAGTGCGATTCTGTAGAATCTGGATGGTAGGTATGTTGGGTAACTGTTCTGCATTCAGAAAGAGCCAGGATTCCTGCAACAAATCTTCCTATTGACACAAAAGCAAGGAAGGGAACTCCAGATCATTTTGAAATATTTCTGCAGAAAAGCACATTAGACCTAATGACTGCATACTGGGTGATGGAGGGCACTTATCTGGGAGAAAAATATTTTTTAATGACTTCATTTATTCATTTTTTAGAAAACAGCGAAGTTGTCATGTTATAATCTCCCAGAGATACTGCTGAGTGAGTTGTTGAAAGGTAATTTCAGCACACCTAGGGCTCCTACACTGCAATGTAACCTGTTGTGTCTTACGCCTTAATCATGCTGTGGCATTTAGAAATCATTCGCTGTAGCTGGCAAAACTGTCTTGCAATAACACCATTATCGCAACTTATAATTTTACAGAAGTTTTTACTTAGCAAACACACTGAAGTAGGCTACAAAACATTCTAAGTACATTGCAGGCATTGAATCACCAAGCATTGTGAGTCCCTTATGATCTAGCAGTGTCTCTTATATAATAAAAATATATAACTTTTTCATAAGAAATTATCACTGTTATAAAACATGCAGATGTTTCTGACCTACATAAAACTGCCTTTTCAAGAGATCACACTAAGTTGTGGACTGAGATACAGAGTTTAAAAGACAAAGCAATACCTTACATCCACTTGAAGATTGGAAATCTGCTATCAAATTATAGATCTTGAAGAAAATTTTAATGTTGGCTGCAGTAAAAATGCTTTCAACAGTCTGCTAAGCTCAGTTGAGGTTTACTAAACTCAGAAGCGTATAACACAAGCAGTTCAGCACGTAGTAGTCTTAGTGCTCAAGGAACAGACTTATACACTTTGAGGAGGAAACCAGCTAATGATCTGTGATGGCAAAATATCAATATGAGTGGAAGGTTGTATCTGTTAATGGTAAAAAGCATGTTTAATTTCCAAGGATTTTTGTTGACATTTACAAAGCTTTTAAGATTTTGGGTAGTGCACATGAAGAAAGTTTACTTCTGTCTGTGCACCTCTGCAGCAATTGTATTAGGCTTCTGCACTGTCAGATCATGTCTAAGCTGGTTGAGTTGGTCATTAATTCTTGGAGCTCATGGTGCAGAGGGCCCTCAGGGCACAGTGACCAACAACAAACTTGACTCAGGGCACAGTGAATGGTCCTTGTTAAAATTAGAGGGATGTATGTTTAATCTGACAGAGTAGGTCAGTCAGGAAATATTTTTCCTTGTTTGTTGATTACATGCATTTTACATATGGTTTGTCATTACTATCTGTACAATAGCCAGTATATGATTTTTATAAATGCAAACAAACTGATTATGGAATCAGAGCATTTTACATTTGCAGATAATAAATGGACTGTGTGAATGAGATGGAAATTAACCTGTTTCTTATATTACAGTCAGCATGAAGATATGATTTTATGCATGTGACATACTTGAGGTGTACTTGAAAAACTATTGAATGCATTGTTCTTTGCTGAGTGAAATAAATACATTCATCTTTGTTAACGGAAAGGATGCCCAGAAGATGACAAGCAATGACATTTAGCATTGCTGTTAGTATATTCAAAATAGCAGTGCCTTTTTACATATTGAAAGTTAAGAAATAGCATGCTCATTCTGTTCTGGTTATTCTTTTTTTAAAACAAACAAACAAACAAACAAAAAAAAACAACCTAACCATAGTACTTTTGGATATATTTTGGATAGATGAAAGAACTTTGTTGCCAAGTGACCTTCAGTGCTGACTTAAAAACCATTATGCATGAGCCCTGTTATCAGAAATTCCTAAACGTGAATGACCTTGCTGGATATTTAGTATTTTTGGATCTAAGAATAGAAAGATCTAACCTGGAAATCAAAATTCAAAGCCTGAATTCACATTTTCAGCCCTTAGGAGTGGAGGGGAAATTGAAATGCTCTTTGTTTAATTTGCAAACTATCAATCTATATTCAGGAGCGATGTGGGATTCCAGCTTTCTTAGAAAAACAACTACACACAGGCAATGCAAACTATACGTAAAGAAGCTGATAAAGCATTCTTCACATCAAGGGCCTTACTTTAAAATTCACAGAATTGGTGGCTGCGAGTCTCAGAGGTCACCCTATGCAGTGTGATTCAAAGCTGACACCTTCATCCTATATTCATCCTATCCTTGACACCTACAATGCATTATTAGACTCCAAATTGAGTCAATTCTTAAATAAATTTTGCTTAGGAAATGTTTTTAATGTTACAGGAAATATGGAATAGACTTTAAAATAGAAACTTCCAAGTATAATCTAATCAAGATAAGAAAAAGCCAGAGATCTGAAAACCAAATGGAATTATGATGAGGCAAACATGAGGAAGATCCAGCAAGGACAGTGAGACAGATAGATAAATATTACTGATCAGCCCATCCACAGCAGAGATGTCTGTGTGGAATTTTATATGCGATTGCATAGACCCGGAATGCTCTGAAGTCAAACTAATTTTAAAATAAACACTGTGGTTATTCATCTACACAACAAAGCAAACGCTGTCCTAGACTTGTCGCTGATATCATCCCTACATTGCTCAGCCACTGTTTTACTGTTTTTATACTTCTGTTCTCTTATTTCCCATACCTATACTTTTTATCACGGAATATAAAACAAGCAAACAAATAAACAAACAAACAAAAAAAACACTAAAACACTAGGTAAAGATTCATAAGCAGCAGAGGAAGAATGCACTCTCATTTGGCTCAGGCAGGAGTTGTGGACTTTCAGTAGTAGTAACACATTTGGTGTTAGTGTATCTTGAATTTTCAGGTGGAGTCTTTGTACTTCAAACTCTTCAGGTGGTCCAGGACGGGAATGCTAGTTTAATAACAGGCAGAATTGATTTTCACTTCATATCTGACCTAATAGCCATAAAAATAATCTACATTACTGTCCATATGAAAACAAACATCCTTAATTATTATGGATATTACCATCAGATTTTTTAGAATTTTTAATATTTTAGTAGTTCCATATTAAAAATACCATGCATTTGGAGCATAAATTCTTCTTAGGCCTGAGAATTTGTCTAGAAGCTTCAATTCTCATCATTATATATGTGCAGAAAAAAGTACTTGGATCTAATTCCCCGTCTGCCATTACTTTTATCGCACCTGCAAGCAGAGGGATCCTGATCCAGGTGTGCTTAGTGCTGTTGGGACAGTGATCAGACAACACTTCATCAGTTTAAATGAAGCCACTTTGGCGAGAAGAAGGAAAAACATCTTTACATGGAGGGGAAGATTCCGGTAATATTTTAGGAAGATAGCATGTACAAGGGGCTGTATGGTGGCCTGGGTCTGGGTTGAAAATGTACTTAAAAGATATTTTGGTGTCTTTGATATTCTCACTACGTATCAATTTTTCCGACCATTAGAAGTTTGGAAATAACAGATGTTTGTTAATAAGAAGCTAACTGCTTTAATGATTTTTAAATGTTTTAGCAATTAACAAAGGCAGATTAAATGTAATGAGAGAGGGAAGTGTGGAATAACTCTTAAATCATCATTTCATTAATACTACACTTTAAAAGAACAAAAAAGAGAGCTTGGATAATACAAAACAAGACTTTCATTCTTTTCAAGACTGCTTTTTTTAGAAGTGGGTTATGTTTCACAATGTAGTAACTGGCTAATTCTTACCAAACTGTTATGACAGAAATTTTTGTGAGTACCTTTTCAGAAGGTGAAGACAAACATCTTTGGATAGGAGCGAAGAAGGCCTATGGGAGGGTGGGAATTTGCAATGCTGCTGTAATTTATTTTCTGAATGTTTTCTGGATGGTGCACAGCAGAAAAACAAACAAACAAAATATAGTTGGATCCAAAAGAGATGTATTTGCCTAAGGGAATATTAAAAACACCAAATACAAAATTGTACAATACCTCCTTGCATGCCAGGTAGATATTTAAAAATTGAATATGACTCAGAGTTGTTTTTTGTTGTTTGGCTTTTTTATGGGGGGGTTATCTGCGCATGTTTTTTTCTGTATTCCTGCACTGTTTCATATCTAGCTCACAGTTAAGCTACCAAATAAATTGTTCTTCTGCCTTTCTCTCTGAAGCAATGCAAACTGAATAAGACCACAGACCAAATGCACCAGTGCGAGTCATTTTCCTAAGGGCTATGGGAGTGTAGGGAAAACACCCCTGACAGGTGAGAAAGCCAGGCCTGTTTATGTGCTACTTCTCTCCATGTCTCTCATCTCTCAGAATAATGCAGCAAGTAACAGGTTTACAGGTAGTCTCCAGGCAGAGAATCTCCGTAAAAGCCGTTTTGCTTCCCATAAGCTGTCTGAGATTCAGTGCATTAGAGAGAGGAAACGTGACCTCTTAGTCTACACAGAAAATACTGTATGTGGGGCCTGAGCCATAATGGAAATTCACATAATAGCTGTAAAGTCTAAATGGGACTCTGCACCACAAACATTTACTCCTGGAGACTCAGGGGGATTACTCCTGCGATTGAGCACCTGTCAGAACTGAGCCTTAAATACGTCACACATCCAATCTGATTGTGGATGTGAATATATAGTGATGCAAAAATATAAACACATAAATATGCCATCCTTCATGTAGCTGTTGGTGACCGATAGAATCAACTACTTACTGAAAATTAATTCTTAATTAAAATAGGAGATTATTATTGTTGTTCTTTTTTTCTTTTTTTTCGGAATGGTAGGAAACTAATTAGAGCTCTAATTAAGCAATTTCACCTGACATAGTTATCTGAATATTAACTCATCAGTAGTGCAGTGAGAAATTTTACATACTCAGGGAAATCTGCTCACATTCTTTTAAATCCCCTGAGTTTTATGTCTATCAGTTTTATGGCCTCTGTAGGCTTTTGAGTGGGAATTGCATAGATTTTATTCTGCTTTATTATTCTGATGTACATTAGCACAAGATCTCAGTGGATATTATTTTTCATGGGTAGTTTGCTTGGTTTGCTTGTTGCTTTTTTGTGTGTGGAGGGTTTTTTTGTTTTTGTTTTGTTTTTAACATCCTCAAATGTGAGGAAGGTGTGAATGTTATGTAATAGCAAGGAACAAGATTTGACGAGTCAGGCGACTCTTCTCAGGTCTTCATTCCCAATTCATGCTTTGCTTCGTGGTGTTCCTGTATGTGGGCTGCAATATACTTGGATACTTGATCCTTCCCCTGCATTGTGTTTCCTACTTTAGCTACGCAATAGCAGCCTCACACAATTCTACCTTTTAGCTCTATTTGTTTTGTAGGATTTTGCTCAGGACAAACATTCAGCATTACACAGACAGGTAAAGTTATACCCAGCTGTCTGTGCACTATTGAGATAAATCATAGACCTACAACAGTGTACTTTTCTCATTAAAATGTACACATAAAAAAAAAATGCTCTGTCTCCTGCTTTAAAATGAAAAAAAAAAAAAAAAAAAAAAAAAGAATACTTGGCATTTGGGAATCCTCCTATTTAAACTCATATTACACTTTCCCCACAGCCATTTGAAACCATCAATACCTTTAGGTGCTTTCTCTTAGGGTGGATAGAGATGATGCAGTTGCCTTTTTTATTCTGTGCAAACCTTAAGCTTTTAGCAACTGGTAAATCTGACCCAGTTTTGCTGAAAGAGAAGAAGAAAAGAAAAAGAAGATTTAAAATCTTTTAATTTGAGAATTGGAAAAGATTCATTATTTCCAGGATGGTGTTCTTTTTTTGCACTGAACAAGGCTTTGAACCTATCTGACTTTATTCTGGGAAACACTCTAGCTTTTCTAGTAAGCTATAGTTACTATAAGGTCAGTGCTTATTGGTAGTCTACATCTAAAGAGACTTTTGAGCATATTCCTTATCTAATGTATTGAGACTTGCTGGTTGAAGCCAAGTTATCCTAGCAGACGAGTTTGGGTTAAGTGGAGTTATGTTCAAAATGTAATGGGGTCAGCACTTAATTCTTCTGCATAATGACTAAGCATCTGTCTTCAACCTGTTAAATGGGAGAAGGTCTTTCTGACCATCCTCAAGGAATATTGAACACAGGAAAAGGATCTGAAGCAAACCAAGTATTCTGCTGGCATATTCTTATGTTAATTAACTACCATATGATGCATCTGAGAGTCAAGTTAGTTTAGGGTCTACTGTAACACGAAAGATAGTTGCCTTTCCCAAGGATCTTCACTTCAGATAAACCTGATGATTTTTCTGTTACTTACAGAAGGAAGAGTTCAGCTTGAGGTACTCTGGTGAGGCAAATGGAGCAATGGAATATCTCAACAGAGGTACTGAACACTGCCCTGAAGGCATTTTAAACTCATGTGCTTTGTTTTTCCTAAGGGTATGTGTGCTGCACTATGGAGCATAAAAGATGTAAGAACTCTGGGCTGCAATTTCACCAGTAGCAAATACAGCTGGGAATGTATGTAATGCTAGGCTGAATACTAAAATGCCAGTGGCTGTTAATGAAATCTTTCTTTTATTTTTTACCCAACACATAAAATTAAAATCATATATTTAGTTGAGTCAGGAGAGTGAAACACTCAAAATGAAAAGTGAAGCCTCACTGAGAACAGATTAGAAAGCAGGAACACCTCTTGAAATATTTTATTGAAAAAGAGCTTAGCAAGCCAGAAAGAGCTTTGCTTTCTTGGTCTGAGTTTCTATTGGGAGAGAACACTTTCTGTGAAGGAGTTCCTGCTGTTGTAACACCATGAGGGCTGTCCAATGTAGACCATGATAACTATCTAATGTGACTTTTTGCATAAAGCAGGTTGGAATGAACTTCCATTTCTGAGATTTCTTGAAAAAACTCTCCTTTTCCATTAGGAAATACTACCTGGTTTTGAGCAGAATTCCTGATCATGTCATTTTCCTAACAGACCAGAAATCTCTGCCGTTGTTACTGTTGGCCCACAACTATTGGTCTTGACCCCAGTGCGCCCACAGAGACAAACATCAACATGTTCAGAAGCTAACAAATCATACCTGATCTTTCAGAGGATGAACAACCCTGACTTACAGGTTGTATGTAATGAAGAACGTACTGTGGAAAACATCTCCTGATACTTAGCCTCTACCACTATTTTGGACTTTTGAATAGTTACATCCACGGCAGGATTAAATTACCCAAAACATGGTGTTACTGAGTCCTCTTCCCTACAATTCCCTCCATTGCAAAAAAGCAAAAGGTACAACTGAGTAGCTGTAGTATTCTTCCCCGCTGCCTAACAGCCTGGAGTGCTACTGTTACTAACTCCAGTTCACAGCTGTTAACATGTAACCCTTAGCAATATCAAGAATAAATGACAGCCTCCCTGAATGTATGACTTCATAAATGAGGGGAACTGTATTGGAACTGCTGAATCACGGCCTGAACCTCTGATTGATCACCTGGGGCGAGCAATGAGTCAGCCATGGGAGCACAGGTG
>JAOWBP010001760.1:51612082-51623021 GCA_028571105.1 Tragopan temminckii | reverse complement strand
ATCATCTCTTCTGGAGATTCCTAGCGAGCCCAGGATATGGGTGAGCACTTTATCTTTTCTTTGCTCTGGTATAATAATGGCTTAGCTGAGCTCTTTGGTATTTATAACATCTATACATCCATTGATTGTACAGGAACACTTGAAAACTAGCCATCACTGGACTCCTTCCTTTCATGAGATGGAGGTTTCTCATTTTCTGCTTCTTGTTGCCTCTTATGATAGAACTTGCTGCTTACATCATACTTTTGATTTTCAAAGTACTGTATAAACATTAACTAATCAATCCTTCAAACACCCCATGAATGAGGTGAGAGCGCAATATATCTGTATACTTTCTGCTAGTGTTCTTGGGAATATACTGGAAAAGACTTTAAAAGGAGACCTTTGTGCATTTATATGTATTAGCCTTTGTGTTACGTATGTCTGAACAACAGAGATTCTTTTAAGGGTACAGAGCAAATCAGTAACATGTCTCAGTATTTATCTGATTATTATTATTTTCATTAACCGGCTGAAAACTAATATATATTTCCCTTCTGCAACTTGAATAACTCTCTGTCACAATCTCAGGGTCTTATGCCTCACTCATCCCTGAGGTAAAAGTTAGTACACAAAGGTAATTTGATTAATCCAATTTTAGGCAGGATTTGGTAACTCCTACACTTGTGACTGATTTCCACTCATCCACCCTTATCTTTCTAGCATCCTACCCTAGCACAAACATCCTTGTTTCTTCTATTCCTTTTTCTGTCTCAAAACAAAAGTCCTGCTGTAAAATTAGATTCAATTCAAAAGACATACATACATAAGTTGTAGGACTTAACTTTTGGGACTCTGGTATTAAGTTCACTTCTTCTTCATTTCAGTATAATGTCTTGGGACTTACCTGTCTGCAACTTTTATCTGTCTGTAACCTTAGACAAATTTGAGCACATTTTCTCTTATTTTCTGCTTGCTGTGGAAAGTGCAGTAGCCTGTTCCTCCTCAGGATGTGTCCAGGAGAGATAATTACCTCATAAGGCAGTGAGCAGGCAGCTGGACAACTGTTACTGCCTGTGGTCACGACACTTAATGAGATATGAATTTCTATCATTTACTCAAAATCATCATACTTCCAGGCCCTAGCTCTTGTTGCTATATTTGACTTTTTCTCCTTGCATTTCTGCATATGTTGAGTTACTCATTCTCAAATTATTAATGACAAAAGCCTCTTTGTTCCTGGTGTCAATTTAGATGAATGCCAGAATGTGGCAATCAGAAATTCACCTCATCTGCCATGCATATCAGCCCTGAAAAAAAAAAAACAACAAATTGAATCTTTCTGTGCAATCATCTTTACTCCTTACCAGACCATCAGATTATACTTTCTGAGGTTAATTAAAATTCATAAATTTCCTTTATATTAAATAAAAAAAAAAAAAAAAAAAAAAAAAAAGTTACTAGAAGTTCTTTAAGCTGATGTTCTCTAAATCTGTATATTGTCACCATTACACCAGGTATGCTGCACCTGACAGTTAACTGTCTTTAACAGGCACAGTCACTCTCTCTTTCAGAAGAAACTATTTCATAGAAAACTGAGTAATAGTCATGAAAATGTTTTTTCCACATATTCCTACTTTGGTTTGCCATCACCAACATGCACTCTTCTTTTTCTCTTGGCCTCTATTTTATCATTCATAATGTGTCCTGATGGCTTCTCCATGTAGTTAGTCAGTAGAGGACAGAGTAAAAATGACTCTGTGGTGTGGTTTTGTTGTCCTTTTTCCTTGTCTTTTCACATTCTTAAGCAACCTTCATATAATCTGTTAAACGTACTTTTTTACTGTTGTCTATAAGCAGAATTGAGAGATTCCTTCATGACTTCAGAGTAGTGGTTATCAGCATGAGCTTCCAACCACACCGTCCTAGTTGCCTGATTGCTTCACTATCAGCATATGCTGCTCCACCCACACGTAGCCAGTTTCTTTTTTTTATCAGACTTCTTCATGTTTTTATTATATGTTCAGAGAATGTGCTTGCTACTATCAATGTTATCCTATGCATGTATTCAGCTGGTAAGCTCTATATTTTTAACAGAATTTATAAGATTTGTACTCTTAAGACAACTTGCTGGTTTCCTTTTTAAGCATTGGCAAGCTGTTTTCATTGGGTTTCAGATAATCTCAGTCCTCCAAAGAAGCTTTTATACCAATCCACCTACATCAGTTTGGTTTCTCCTGTCACAAGCCAGTAGTTTTTATTTTACTGCTGAAAGTAGATTGTGCAACACTCTGCTTGAAAGAGATCTGTTCTCTTTAAGGTTTTCTGTCCCAGTTCCTCAAAGACTGGCACCTCTTTACAGTCAGCCTGTTTGGCTTCCCAGACTCTTGCCAGACTCATAGTTACCTGAAATCACAATTTGTTCCACAGGAAACATTCATGTTACTGGCATAATTTCAAAGTAGGAGAAATAATTTTTAGAATATACAGTAATGCATTTTATTAAATATAAAAGAAAGTACTAAATATCTTGTTGTGCTTTTCAGAGTATAATCTTATAATTACTAAAAATTCTAGATCAATACCGTGATTTATAGGCCAACACCTAAAGTGGGGGAAGTAATGTTTCCTTTTCTTGCTGTCAGCTTTGCTACTATGAGAACACTGTCTGTATCTCTGTGAAAAATCCTTATTTGCTAGCAGGGTTGTCATAATTCTCTGTGCCTGTGCACTAACAATGCTCTGAAATTTTAAGTAATAATATTGCTTCTTTTATTCAATTGCTTGTTTCTTATTTTCTTGGCATTCCCTAAGCCAGTCTTCTGTCAGAGAAAGTACCACACAGCATATTATTTTATTTGTCTTGAACAGAGTTTTATGGCCCTTCTGCTGTAGGCTCTTGGGATTTTTAATGCATTTTCAGAGTCTTGCTCCTGTTTGGAAGATCAGAGTCTGCCCAGAAATGTGTATTTCCCATTGTGCATCAAAAGGCAGAGGGTGAAATTTTATCTTCTGTACTCTTACTCTGAGTTATTTTATTCTAAATCCAATTGGAAACTGAGTTTCTCAAGTTAAAGAGTGGACTTTTCAGCCTCAGATCAATCTCCTCTGATAAAAATCATAAATATCTGAAATATATTTTTAGAATGGAGAGCAGTACTACTTAAGTTTCTGTACAAGTTAGGCACACCAGATGCTGTGGAATTGGCCAACCATGAAAAATAACTGAAGTATTCCATTTACTTGTCCTCATTACATGCAAGGGAAAATGTCATACAAGCTTTCTTCCACATTTTCCAACATTTCTAGAGAGATTCAGCTATGCTGATAGAGCTTTTAGCAGTTCCATCCTATCATTCAAAGTTTCTTAGTACATTTTCTTTTACTCTGTTGTTTTTCTCAGATACTTTTAATTTAGTGCTACGGTTTATACAGCCTTTGAATTATGTAACAAAGGCTGCTTGAAAGCCCAGATTCCGCTCAGCATGGAAGCAGTCAAGAGACCAAACAGATTCCACAGACTCCTAAAGTAAAGCAGCTTGCAACCACCTTAGTTTCTTGGCAAAGACTGTTAAGTTAGAAGAGTATAAGGTTTGAGTGCTGCAGCAATGAATTAAAAGAAGGGAAAGAAGGGAATAGCCCTAAATGTTGCAAGAAATTAAGATCTGTTTTGGCCATTCTGTCATGCATAAATCCAAAGCTTCACTTTAAGGAGATGGCAACTTCTAATCTGCCACTCCTTTTCAGTCAGTCCTTTCATAAATAACTTTTTAAAATGTAAACTCATGAAAACAAATCAACAGTATACAAGCTCATCTACAAGAGCAGCTCCGAAAGTAATGCCTCCTGTTTTATTATGGTGGCCCACAAGAACAGAGGCAGATGGTAGTGGTATGGCAATAGAAGTTGAACCTTCCCAAAAATATTCCTTTACATTTTCTTGCCTTGTGACAGATGGCAGCAGAGGGGCTGTCTAACAAAATGGTGTCTGACATGAAAGTGTGTATGAAGCAAAGGTGAGGATTTGAATTTCTCCATGTGGAAAAAATGGCACCCACTGACATTTGTCAATGCTTGCTGAATGTTTATGGAGACCAAACAGTGGATGTGAGCACAGTGAGGTGGTGTATGGTGCATTTCATCAGTGGCAACAGTGGATCTCCTCCACTATTGCAGATATTTACAAGCACGGCATGCAGGTTTTTGTTCATTGCTGGCAAAAATGCCTTACTAGTGGTGGTGACTATGTGGAAAAACAGTGTTTTGTAGCTGAGAATTTTCTATAACAAGTAGTGTTATTGTACACTTTGTATCTGTTATATTTTCCATGAAAATTCATACTTTCATGGCAACTTACATGTGTATTATATATAATTCCTGAACAAAAATACACAGAGATTTACAGGAAACACATTGTGACCAAAATATCACCACTCCACAGTGAAAAAGTTAAAAATAGATATAATAAACAAACATCATGTTGTTCAAAGATCTGTGATTTATCATTAATGCAACAGAATTTTGCAAATATAAATGAGGGAGCCATTCAACTTTAGATAAAAACTATTCAGAGCTGTATTAGTCATATCTGGAGAATAGGTCTTATTCTTTTAGAAGGGTGATAATTGGGCTGCAATACAAGATTTCTTTCAAAACTATCCACTTGTTAGGAAAATGTGTGCTTTCCCCTGCTGTTTGTTGAAATGCTGTGGCAAGTCCATCAGTCACTCAAGCAATCACATTGTAAAGGCAGAGCAGCATTTCTATTTCAAGTGTGTCTGCCAGAGTACTGCTATAACAAGCCAGCCTCTATATCTCTTTCAGTACAAACACCACTCAGTATTTCAATCAGATCAGACGTTATGGGGGAGAACATTTCAGAGCTGTTGCATGCTAAACATCGATGTTACCAGTTTCTCTTATTTCATTATCCAACAAACACACCAAAAACTCCTGGCAAGTTTAAAAAAAAAAAAAAAAAAAAAAAAAAAAGTATTTCAAAAGCAATATTTTCTAAGAATGCAAGAAATAAGAGCAACTAGAAAAAAAGCTTCAGTGGGAACTGATATTTTTTCGAAGACAACTAAATAAATAACTGTATGGGTTACACAGCAGTGGGATATAGAAATAGCTAGTTTGAAAAGCTGCTTTTTCAACAGACGTTTGTGATAAGATGTCAAGATGCTTTTCCCCCATTAATTTTCATTACTTTCACTGACTCTTCTCTCTAACTTGCTGTTTTTTTTCTGTTACACTGATTACTAAAAATTTTTCCCGTTTCACCTACATCAGTAATTCCCTGCTCATTAAACACTCACAGTTACAGTGCTGTAATAAGCAACCAACAGATCCATTTTAAGCAATATGGGGTTTATAGACTTTTTCTCAGGTGTTATTTTGACCACAACTGCAAATATTGCTGGGTTTAAGATGGAGAAAAAAGATATACAAAATAATTTCTATTTTTACAAGAGACTGGAATAGCATTATCATTGCTAGGCAGTAGCAATGATGCCAACATCAGGAATGGAGAGAGTGGAATCAGTTACACTGCTAGCTGCTATATCAGCTATTTACAGATGCAAAGCTGGTAAAAGTTTTCCAGAGATTGCATCTGAACTGAACTGACACATCCTGCAGTATTCAGCTTCAGAGAAGAGAGAAAGAAGGAAAGATGTCTGGAACTTCCCTTTCCCCAGAGCTGTTCTCAGAAGTGAACAAATTTTTTATATTCCCACTGCATTCACAGAGCTTGTTTTTGAATGTATGAGACATACTTAGTGAGTGTTTTGGGGGGATTAGGTGGAAATCTGGAGTGGTATTTTGTCTGTTGGTGCTTCTCACCAACCCCTGCCACTGTGCAGGGTGGATTTGTAAATGCTGACTGACCACATAGAGCTGGGGCTCTGCAGATGATCCTTCTACCCTCTGTCTGTTTTCCCAGGCTTAAATCTCTGTCATCTGATGCAATTCAGTCACTGTATTTTCATTCCTTTTTAGTTCTTCTTTCCACTCTCACTTTCTTTGCCTACAATGTTATAATCAGCATTTCACTGCACTTGCCAATCCATGTTCAACGCTCCTCTCTTATGTCCACCTCTCTTTCTCTTGGTCCCATTTCAAGACTTTCTCTGAGCTTGTCATCAGTCCTAGATCACCTTCATACTCTCCCCTTGGTTCTTTTAGGCTATTTTAGTAGTCTCACTTCCTCTCCCTCTGGCCTTTTCCCATCTTTTCAAAACCCAACATGTCTCGTGCAGTTCTCCACATCATTTCTCCATTTTCTACCAAGCTCTTCAAAATTGTTTAAGCTTCAGCAACAAACTTCTCCACATTTTTCAGCTGTTTTTCCAGATTAGACAAGTGACTCGGTGCCTTTTACTAGGTCCTAGTTGCAGTCTCTTTCAACTCTTTTGCTCACTCAGGAAAGCTCTGTCCTTGGTCCATCTGAGCACTTGGTCACTATTCCCTCCTAAAATCTCACCCAAAACAATTTGCAAAAATGATAACAGATGTGAGAATGTGAAGTACTAGAAAATTTGATAAGGGGATGGCAGTAGCCTACACAGAATGTAGATTACAATCTCATTAGAGTAACATCCTTGTCTTTGTTTTCCTGCATACACATAAAGTGGCAAAGAAACCATTAGAACCATTTCTTCTTATTTTATTATCTGCTGTTAACATTAGTAACTGCCCACCACTTAGATCTCTCTGGGTCAGAAAGAAATTGAAATAATGTCAAGTAAAAGAAAAATGGTAATAGAAATAATAAGCCAGATGCTAAGATGATGTATATCAGTGTGACTATACTGAAAACTATATAGCAATTCCAGTTTGTACTAGCTGAAGATCTGCTATCTTTTGAATACATATTTGTTAGTGAGAGGAATACTAATAGAAAAATTGTTAAACTGAGGCCAAAAACCTGTATCGTAATAATAGTAACTTGATCAATCTCTTTTCTCTCTTAGGACTAATTTATATGCAAAAAATACTTGCGTTGTTTTTATTATCTAAGTGAATTCTCTAATTAAAAAGCAATCAAAGGTTGATAAGACAAGCATACAATGTAAAGAGCTCAGTTCACCTACTCTGATTAGAAACTGATGTTGCATGTTTAGACTCCTTAATAAATCTATGGATTTAGTAACTGTCTATTGATGCAATTTACATTGTATTTTAGAGATTTTCTTTTCTTTCATTTAAATAATAGTTATTCTCCTCTCCTTTCTTCTCCTTTCCTCTTCCCGCAGCTTCTTTCCCTATTTGGATATTGTGATTTCATTTTTCCTTTCTCTCTCGCAGGGTTCTTAATTTCTATTTATTTTCTGTAGTCCTCAGGATTGTTAAATGATGGTAGGTACGTAAACTGTTTACATTTATGAAGTGAACTAGTTTTAAAAGAACCAAAACAAAAAAAGAAAAATTGGTGTATTGATGTTCCAAACACAAAAACCTTCAATGTGAAACACTGATGAAAAACAAAACCAGATCAATTGCCTTTTTTAAATATTCCGCATGATAACATCCAAACTCCATATATTTTACCCATGGCACTGAGTATCTAAGATAACATTTGTGTTGGATAGTTGATGATTGAGATAACAAGCCAAAACCTCAGTTACAAAGATGGATTTTTTTTTTTTTATTTATTAGCACTTCAGTAGTAGTCTCTTCAAGGCTTTTTGCAACCATCCAGTTGCTTTGGTAGGATCTGGCAGAGTCATTATTCTTGAGATATATAATAAAGCTATATTGTAATTAGAGACCAAATGTCTGTAACTACAATATTTTACTATATTCTAGCTGCTTTTGTTTCTCAGCTCAAATGTCCTTAACATTATTTATCTGTTTGTTTATTTAAGTGCTAGAGGATCACACTAAATTTCTAACAGTTAGACTCTACAGCAGAAGTGTATACAGAGAAAAGTCCTTCCCACCCCACAGATTGGCACAAGAGATGAGAAGATAAGCAAAATGCAAGTGAATGTAATTTCAAACCATCACAAGAGCACTTGCAGCTTTAAGCTTTACTTTTTCAGTATGTTTTTAAAAGCAGTGATAAAACTTTTATAACTATTCAATATTTTTAACATAGATTTTAATGCCATTTGCTAAATGACATTTTCCAAACGACTGTTCTGCATTGGCCTATTCTTAACTGTAGAAAAGGTGAAATCTGGAAAATTTTGAGCAAGTTATGGCATAAACAGATAAAGGTGGGACTGAAATGCAGGGAAACATGAGAAAATAGTGTTACTGCAGTATGAGAATACAGAAGTGGTGCATAGCTTATATCAGCTGTCTAATACAGCATGTTCAGCCAAAAATGATAGAGCACTTCTACTTGTCTCTTGTCTCATAGAATAATGTGATAACACTGCTGTCAAGTTTCATTGCTGCTCGATAAGTGACACAAATATTTTTGCACCTCTATTTTCCTTGGTGACTGGTACTGTTCCTATAATATGCAGGAGAAAGTCACCAGAGGGTATATATATAACATCTAAATATATTTCTCTGGCATATTTTCCACATACTGTGAGAGACTGAATCTACGTTTGCAGAAGTAATGGCATCCCAAGAGAGAAGAAGCTGTTTTAACTGCCTTTCAAGTAGTCCTTGTTTCACAATTTGCAGTAGGTATTAAGTAAATATTTGCAGAAATTAGAACTGGTTTAAATGCGACAATGTTAAAAAAAAAAAATAATAATTGAAAATGAAATTGAAAACACCTTACTTTCTAATGCTTCAGATAACTTATGAAAAAGTAAGCTCAATACAAACTTAACGTTAAGGCACTCAGTAATCTTATTTATCAGCACTGTATGGTTTTTCTTTAGGTAGTTTTTTTTTTTTTTTGCTGATCTTCTACTTGTTTTGTAGCATTTTTTTTCTGCCTGACTAAAGCATCTTAAATATTCATCCACTTGCAAAATATAGTGTTCATACATAGTAACAAGAAGAATCCATACCTTCACAGGCTTTTATAATACATTTTGGTGAGTAGAGCCACTGGCAGTGCACTATTGAACTCTGGACTTGTGCTGTGAATGTTCATATTACAATTACCCAGTGTGCATATCTGTGCCTTTTGCTCCTTCCTGTTGTTTCAACATGGAACTATAGATGATTCATTATTTTTTCATTTTCTCCCTGTCGTCTTTCCTCATGTTTTGAAGTCTTTTGAACTTGTTCTATACTGAGTTGCAAGATCAGGGATACTGATCTAGAAGGAATCCCACACCAAAGAGATGAAGTAACCTTTAGTTTTATTGGTTATGATTACAGTTTCAGAGGTTGGAAGAAATTGTGTTTGATGGACCTATCAATGAAAGAGAATCAGTCCAAAACCACTCATCCTCTGGAGGATCCTTCCTAGAATACACAGTATGAAACAATACTCCCCTACCACTCCCCATCCCCAAAGGAAAAAAAGAAAATCTAAATTTTATGAGTATAGAGTGGAGATACTGATGTACTGGTATTTAAGAAATTCAAGGCTTGTTTTGAAGGGCTTGGCAAAAAAAACAGACTTACATATTTCTTGAACCAAATAGCTGTAATTTAAGAGATATATATGCTTCACAGCTATACTCAAGGGATCTCATAGGTTATAGAGTGAGAATCTTTATGTTAAACTCACTGTTGTTGAAGGGTTGTAGTTTTCGTATTGACTACTCCACGTTTCTCAGTTACTATTGGTCCACTAGCTGATTTACAGAAATTTCAACAGTTCTATAAATGATATATTTTGGGGACTCAAACTGCATAAGAAAATAACCTATTAACAATTACATCTGCTTCCTTTCTACTTGAATATCCCAGAAGATCTATCTAGTTCGCTGACACTTCTGCGCAACTGTAATCCTTCTGCTTCAGTTTAAAAATGTATAAAACAATATTTTAGATTTTATTTAGATAGATAAATAGAGGCTGTATATTATTTTTCTTCTGTAAAAATGTAATGCCTTTTGGGTCTTATCATTACCTCTACCTAGTAATAAATGTGAAGTTAATGGCACAGTTCCAGTATCTGCTGGACCAATCCCAGAGTTGATATTAAAGAGGTTGGCAACAAATATTTTATTAATATTTTAGTAAAAGTAATAATTTAGTAAATTTATTAACATTTTAGTCGTTATTTGCATGTACACTCGGGTGAAGTGTGTGATTTTATGAAAAAATGCTGTTGTAGTGATGATATATGAACAATACTCAGTTATGAATTAAAGCACACATGACTACCAGCAGAAAAGCACTTACAGCTTTTAGTATCTATTAGCTATAGAGTTAAGGGGCGACCTTGAAAACCTAATTAAGTCCTGATAAGTAAGCATTTGTGATGTTAGCGTCACCTAACTTACAGCTTTCAGGAGCTGTCCCAGGCTACCTTTGCATAGCATCAGAGTGATGCTGGGCAAGAGGCAATGGTTCCTTCAGCAAACTCCCTCAGATAAAAATGAAGTGCTGAGGTCCACTGGGAAAACTTTCAGGAAATAACTGAAACTGATGTTATCAGTTCCTGCAGGAATATCCCTGGTCGTATCCAGGTTTTAGCCCAATTCCCCATGGTAGATTTCAAAAAAGACCTTAATTTCTGAAATATGTGCAGTTGGGAAGCTCTACTCCGCCTTAACCATACTTGGAATGGCACAGGTGACAGCAGGCCCTGTAAAGCCTTTAGCACAGGTGGCCAAACCCAGGCATGAAGTTACAGCAGAAGCAAAGCTAAATGGTTCAGGAGTATTACACAGCTGCTGCAGATGTTGAAACAGCCAGATGCTGAAGGCAGCATCTTCATAGCAGCTAAAACAAACTGTAGACAAGTCCCTCAGCTGTATCTGTCATGCTGGATTATGAAGGCGATCCTGAAGCTGTTGAGAGTTAGCATTGGTTTGTCAGGTCACCTCAACAGTGTATCACACTTTTTTTGTGGGGGGGGGGGGGGGGGGGG
>JAOWBP010001760.1:51589336-51611982 GCA_028571105.1 Tragopan temminckii | reverse complement strand
AACATTGTTAAAAAATTTTTTTCCGCCCCCCCCCCCCGAATTGAAAAATCTGCAATTCACAAAAAACGACTTTACAGGAAGAGGGGAAGAGCTAACAGCGGAGAAGCTGTGGTGCTACCAAGGCATTCATTGACAAGGTGTGTATTTGCCAACAGTTATAGTCAATAGACTTCATAATTGCAGGTTTGCTTTTTCCCCAGAGGGGGAAAAAAAAGTGCAGAGTAGCAGTACAGATGAGGTATACACATCTGAGTAAAAACTCTATAAACATATACTTGAATTTAAATTATGTAGCATAGAAAGAGTCAGGAAGATGGGATGTATATGACAAATATTTGAAATTTAGTAAACTCTTGTATATGTATCACTGAATACCAGTAACCATGTAGTACATATTTCAGTCCGTAGGATCCTTTATTTTCTTTTAGAAATACGAAGAGACAGGTATAATAAAAGTTGTGTAAAAGTTGTGTTCCATTTTTGCAGAAGACAAAAATATGTTCCTTGCCCAGCATTGCAGGATAGACAGACATAATCAAAAATTTTTATATAGACAAAAATTTCTGTGGCATCCCTTCTTCAGAATGGTTTATTGCATGGCCATCTTGAAAATCTGCATTTCAGTGGAAGAGGGGACACTAAGAATTAAACAGCTGTTTGGTTTAGGTCCTTAAAAGCAAAGGAGGTTTCAACATAGAGAATACAAGGAGAAATAGAGACATGAAACATAAGGATTATCAGTTTTCTAAAATCTAAGTTCCAAAATGTCCTGACACAAAGATATTTTTTGTTATGCTTGAGATTATCAGCTTAGTTCTGTAATGTGCTACAGATCTTGTCCCAGTCCTTAAGTGTAAAGCTTTAAATATTTTATTATAATGTAAACTTAAATGGTTTTTCATACCATGGCCAGAATGCTAGCGTTTCACTTAAAGGTTTAAATAAGTTTATCCCATTTTGCAAGAAAATATTTATTTGGCAACAAACAATTTTAAGACACTCACCTCTATGTTACCATGACTGAATACATACCTGTTTTATTTTATTAGAAGATCACCACCATTAAGATTATTTTTCTTGTTCCCTTGAGTAGTAACATAATGCCAATTATGAGAAAATCAGTATGTATGCAGTACATTTTCCCCATACCCCAGTATGTGCATTACAGCAGATTTCATAGGTGCTGTCCTCTGAAGCTGTCATGAACTATACATGGTACTGTAACCATGACTCTCAATATCAAGTTCAAAAGTAGTAATTTAGAATTAGTGACTCTCTACAGCAGGCAGACCTGCAAGTGTCTACATCCCAATTAGCAGGAGCTGATCTTTGACTTGCTCATTTGTTAAAGCTGTAGGACAGGAAATGAGTGAGAAAAAGTGTTGGGCATCCCAGTATATATGTTTTAGCTACCAAACTGTAACCCCAAATATCTCTCATCATTATTCCCTTCTGACAAGGTGCTGTGTTTCCTCCTGCAGACTGGGTATAAATTGCTCCAGGGATTTTGCATTCTCCTTTTGATTTGCATTCTCCTATTAATGCTACCATTAGCCTTGATAGCTTTGTTGAGAAGGTTACAGAATGTAATAAGTATATTCATCTGAGACCTTGTGCTTTCTTTTCTGGCTTATTTTGAACAGATTTTTCCCTGTTGAGATCAATTAACTGAGATACTGCCTCAGCCTTTATTTGGAAGGGAGTGTTTTCTTCCCTGCTGAAAAATCTCAGTATACTCCTGCTTTCTTTGGCCAGTCACCAATTATCTTTTAGCATTTACAAGTTACCCTCCTTCTGGTTCAGATCTAACAAATAAATAAAGTTCTTTAAAAAGATGCAATGCAAGTCTTGTACTTATGTCAATGCGTTGATTTGTTAATTATCAGGACTTGGGTATGGAGACTTAGAAATAATACATACAAAATATTGAAAATATGTAATCTTCAGTATTACAGAGGATCTCTCACTTTAAGATTATCACAGTAATTACCATCATTATTTCTGAAGAAATCAAGAGATGATTACTCAAAGATGTGGGAACTGTATTGCACCAGTGTACAGTTGAGCACTGACAGTAAGAGAAAGAAGGAAAGATCCATGCAAAATAGATATAAGAAGGATATGTTTATGATGTACTGAAAATGCTGCACTATATTCCTTACCTTAACATGAATACTATTTTTTCATTTGTCTGTGCCCTAAATCTCGGGTAAAATGTTCCTGCTTAATCTGTCACACTATGTCATTCATGAATGGACACCATAACCACTTAAGAAAGGATTTCTGACTGTCTCTGATGGGTTTCTTCAGCAGAGAACTCCTGAGCTGTGGTCTCAGCCCACTACAGTTTGGGGCCTGTCTTTCGATGTGACCCATATACTCTCTTACTAAATATTATCACAGAGTAGTCAGTAGACTATATATTATAATAAATATAACTATATAATAATAATAGCAGAGATTATATTGATAATTATAATAATAGTAAACGATTGAGAGATAGACCTCTAGGTTAGATATAATTCATTTTGAAAGTAAATAGGATCTATATTTACCCAGTAAATACATGGTTTTAATGCCATCCCTGGAACACGAGATCTGCATCACTGGAATGCAATTTATTTCTCCCCCAGATCACAACAGAAGAACAGAGAGAACACATATTTGGCTGAGCAAGGCTGCACAGTTTCTGCCTTTGTTGTACTGACTTTAGGAAGGATCATATGGGACTTAATTTTTATCATTGTCAGCCCAGCTATCACAAGCATTACATTCATTTAGGAAGAAAGCAAAAAACAATTTAAAACAAATGACAAAAGTAAGAATCCACTATGAATAAGGTTGCTTGCTAACTGCTATAATGCCCATCCCACTTCCCTGTCAACTAAGATCATCTGAAGAGAATAATGCTAATTACTATTTTTTCAGCTTATCTCAAGTCTCCACTGGGAGTCTCAATTTTCTGAGTATGTATATTTTAAAACAGCTTTCCTTGTAAATGCATATAATATAGGAATGGCCTCTTAATGACTTGTTTTTATGTCCAGTATTAACTGTGTCTCATTTACTCAGCTTTGACTGCACATAGCAAAGGAATCAAACAGTTATTGATATTATAATATTGCTCCTTGCAAGTGTCAGGTTATTCATTGTGTCTCTGTTCATCTTGACTTTCCCAGCAAATGCAACATTTTTCTGCTTGCTGTGTGCTGAGTTAACTGTGGATTTTTATTTGCCCCTGATTTCACAAGTGCATTTCAGCATAAATATTATAATTGGGATTTGTTTTTACATCAGTTCTGCTCAGATGTCTAAAAATGACCTCAGTACATTCTTCTCAAAAACTGTGCTGGAAATGAACTCACTCTGGGGGGATATTCGGGACAGATATCTCCTACCAGCCAGTTGGGTCCCTTTTGAGGTTAGTTTAAAATAAATAACAAGCCTTTTCTTTTTAACGTTAAATTATTTAGTATCTGCCACTGAATTTGTACCTTTATATTCTGCTGCATACTCAAAGTACTCTATTTATTATTTCCTGCCACAGCTGATCCCACATCCTCTCCATCTATGTGTTATCAGTGCCTCACATCTTCTAGCAGGTGCTGAAATTTATTCTGTAAATGTTAACAGAAACTGCCGAAGAAATTTGAACATTCACAAACATGTGTCCTCGGAAAACCAGCATGTGAAAGAACCCAACAAAAAAGCCCCTGCCAGAAACTATTTGATCCTAAACCTTTCAAGCAGAAAATTGGCAATCACTGCAGAAACAATTCCTCAGGAAAGTATTCAACTTTCAAATAACCCTGAAACGCAACTCAATAGCATTTGATTTCCAGTGAGAGAGACTCACCATCCATCCTCACATTGGAACCCAGTGCAAGGTATAGACCTGCCTGTAGTCTCCATATTCCATGGAAGTGACATCCCTCAGGAAGAAGAATAAATACTAACTTCATTTGAATTAAAGGGACTATGATTCTTTATGCGTTTCTGATTCACATAGAAGTGAGGAAAACCCAGTAATTCTTGGATGATTTTTTTTGTAAAATCCTTGAAGATTTTGTAAATTCCTGGATGGAATTACAGTAAGAAAAATGAGTAAAACAGACACCACTAAGGTCTGATGACTTCATATTTGTCTTTGCATGCTCTCCAGGGGAGAGTGAGAAACAGTAAGTATCAGAAGTGGCTATGAGTGTGCACTGGATTTGAAGTACAAAATAGTTGCAGTGTTAGTTGGCACATATATACACAGCAGAAAATGAAAGGGGAAGACGGCTGATTTGGGACCGGCCTCTTCCAATTGCTTTTCTGAGAAGCTGAAGTAAATGCTGAAACAGAAGGCTTTGCAGAAGCCTGCAGGTTGTTAATTATTGTTCCAGCTCTCTCAGGAGCAGCATATGGGGAAACAGAAACAGAGGTGGTTTCCTGCACTCTGATATGTTTTGATCCACAAATGTGGAAAGATCTGTTGCAATATGAAGCAATAACTATTTTTCATGCAAGTCCAAGGGTTTCAGTGGGAAGCCATGCAAACAAAAAGAATGGATTTTGAGAGTACAATTAACATGAAAAACACCTTGTGTTTCCCAGTAGGGAAAATTTACTTAGCAGAAAATGCATCACTTAGAAAGTTTTCGCATTGTGTGCACAAGCAATGAAAGTCGAAAGATGACTTACTGAATAGACTGATGTTTTCCAACAGGAAAATATCAATCATAAGACAAGTTTAAATGTGACATTGTGCTACATGTAAGCAAAGAAATTTAGATTTTTTTCAAATGTAAGTGTATTCAGTTTTTGTTCTATCACCTCATCTTCTTAAACATTATTTTTTTTTCTTTTTTTATACTAGGAGTTAAATAAATTTCTGTAATTATGCACTATGATTACTAGTTTAATATATGCAAAACCTTTTATAAAGCAGTCTCTCAGAATATGTCGTTCATTTGACTTCATGAATGATCATAGATATGAATAAAAAAAAATCATTTTCAGTTTACAACATTGTTTTCATAGTTCTGGCTTCTGATTTTGACCTATATGGGAAAATTTACACGATGATATTGAGTAAACTCAGCTTCTAACTATGCAAATAATTCTCTTCTATAGAAGAAATGCAGCTAATATGTGGAATGCTTCAGGTCCTGTCCTTTATGCAAATGGGCTTCAGTAAAGCTAGTATTTCAAGATACAGGCTGATACACGCCTGTATATTGGAAGTCAGGAATTAAGCCTTCAAGGGTACGTGTGTGTGTGCATTTGAATGGAAGAAGAATGAAGTGTGATAAATGCTGGTGACAAGACTTTCACATGTATACTTTTCCACCTCTAGTAATAAGGAAAGCAGAAATGAAAAAAACTGATGTAGAAGTGGGATGAAGTCTTTTAATTTCATGGTGCATAATATACATCTGAGGGAAGCAATAAAGGAAACACTAAAGAAATTAAATATCTTCTGAAATTCTGAAAAATAGACCATAATAGAAAATACTCCAGATTCCTTAAGTATAGAAGTGATGCACTGTCTGTAAATAGCTTTATACTGGGGTATTATTGTAATGATACAGTGATGATAGCATATTGGTTGTAGACTAAAAAAGCAGTAGGAGCTTTCAAATCTTTTGTAATACTTGTAATTTATGGGGAAAGTAAACAGTGTTTGTGTCTGCTAGAATAGAGGACAGTGGGAGTTTATGATATATTCTTACCTAATCTAAGGTCAGAGCTATTCATAAATCACTTGACAGCAGAAATGTATTTTTATTTCACTCTTGGTGGAAAAATGTCCTGTTATAGAATTTATAATACTTTTTATATTGATCATATAAGGCACATGCTTACTCTTGAAAGGGTTTATTAAAATGCCACGTATTTTCCCAAGCTTTTCTGCCTGGGAGACTGAGGCAGGAAGGCTAAATTAGCAAAATACCTATTGTTTGTTCTGAGGACTTTTGTTTTGTTTCTTCTATTAACTGTTATTTTAATTTAAAAATAGTAAGTATTGAATAGACAAATAAGCATATTTCCAGCTTCTCTCTCACAGCTTTTCAGAGTTTTCTGGTCTCCATTGTATAATTATCTTAATTTTTTAAATTGTTCATACTTGTACTCTAGTAATTTCACAGTAAGTATTGTAGGAGAGCGCAGGGGAACTCTAAAAGTTTCCCAGATGCTTACCTTGCCAAGATCTTTCAAGCTCATGAATGTCAAGTAATGTAATATTTTCTTTTTTATAGCTGCAGGATATAAATGTCTAAGGCAGATATCTAAGAGTTCAGATGATACTTGGACAGTGATCAGTTTTTTTGCCCCTATTGATTATAAAGGGACTGGAAGGTGATTAGTTTGGATTCAGAGACCTAATTTCTTGATGTTTTGAGTGATGAAAGATGAATCCTGGCATCTGCTGGAGCTGCCAGCGGTGACTGTACAATTTTAACTACCCCATGTAAGATCACTTTTCGGCAGAACCCTTTTTCTTCTGTATTTTTGTTAGATGGGTTGGCAGCGTGTGAACATTCATTTCTACTATGACCAAAGAACATTACAATTCTGAAAAGAGTAATTACTGGCTGCCACTCCAAAAGACAACTTCCCCAAATCATGAACTATTATTTTGTTCAAAGCTTTGTAAATTAGTTGTTTTCTAACTTTTCAGTACTTAATAGAGGATTTTTTTTTAAGAGCCAGATCGTACCCTTCTGGATTAATGCAGTACTCATGCCGGGAATGGATCATTCGATGATGCTTGGCCAACACTGCTGTTCACCATTAATACTGGTGGCTTCACAAGTCTTACGTCAGGCCTGATCCCAGTTTAGATATTGCTCAGTGAACCAGAGCTTAAACATCCAAGAATCAAAGAGAATTTTCTTCACCTGGTGATATGTTCAGTTCAAGGGCTATCAACCTGATTTTCTTTCTTGAAGTATTAAACCTTGACAAATTGCCCTGGCTTAAGACAGCCATTGCCTCTTTCAGTCCTGCCCACTAACTTTTCTCTCAGTGGAGGGCCTGGCATCACTTACTGAAACAGGGCTGCTGGCTAATTCGTATTGTTAATTAAAATTCTTGTGAGGTTCCTGAAATAGCATATGGTATACTCAAATTCTGGCCTCAATTTAATTTTTAACTTTGATTAAGTACTTCTGAGCCCATGTCATGTTGTTATCTAATCTTTATTTTTCAAGAATGAAATATATTTTGGATTCTCTGAAGCATCTTTCTCCTTATCATAACTATGTTCTGTAAAGAATTCTACTACCATCAACAACAAAGGTTGGAGAAGGGTAGTTATTCTGATTAAAGGTTACTTGCAACATCTGGATGAGTTCTGGCTAAAACTCTACGTGAATTTAAGCCTTTTTAATATTGATTTTTATTTTCACATACATCATAACACCCTTGTTTCATATAAACCTAGAAACAAAGACTCTGTAGGAGGTAATGATAAGCCTTACTAAAGGAGGAGCTGGTAGTCTGCTGTACATCTGAGAGCCTCTTTGTAGCCCAAGATATAGTGTGTAGGATGACTTCAAACTACTTCATGCACTTCCAGTGGCAGCAAATCTTGTGGTTGCACTGTTTGTTAGAAACAGTTGATTATAGTGTCTACAACAATCCGTACTATCTGATCAGTACCTGTTGTAGACTAATCTTGACTTTTATGCTGTTTTCATGACATCTCCTCAATAGCAAGAGGTCCAGACAGTGCAAGGGTGTAGGGATTTGAACAGACATACTGCTGCAGTGCAGTTCTCAGAGGCCTATGCTCAATGCTTTGTAGATGTTTACAAAGTCTGAATGCAGTCTGTGGTGTAGTGACACAGTATATCTGCATTCTATAGCACATTTACATTCTGCATTCTTTCAATATTTAATCATTAAAAATACTTTTATAATTATAAAAAAAAAATATTCTTGCGGTTAATATTTATTTTTAGTTCAACATTATGGGATCCAAGCTTCACTGACTGTAATCTACATTGCTAGATATCCATGCAAAACAAAGAAATGAAGGGTTCTCTTTACGGATATAGCTAACACACTTCGGGGGAAAATATAATGATGTTTATTTTTGCCCAGGATCTCGTTTTTCTACCTTTTTCTCTTTGTCCATTTGACGTGCACAAATACATGTTTGTTTATTTCTGTACTGTAGACATTTTTTTTTCCTTGTGTTTGGTCTATTTTGAAAGCATGTTTTGATTGCATGAAACCCAGAGACTACTGTGGGTAGTTTTGGGATATTATACATGCACTTTAATGATGTACATATGAAGCCAAATCTCATTTTATTCATCCAAGAAAAGCTTTCAGAAAGAATATTTTGCAGTTTCTTCCTCAATATGTGTCTTTCAGTAAACCCAGGTGAAAGTGGACTGGCTTGTTTTGAAAGAAGTTCCCTGTGGGATGATGTTTTTTGCTGGTGGTATCTTGCTGTGAGAGGAGTTATAGAGAAAAAAAGATAACCTGTTCAGACAGGCAAACTGTGGAGATCTGTCCTGAAGTCTTCTTTAGCAAAGCAGAATATGCTGAAAAGTGTGAATAGAAGTAATTTAAAAGTGTTAGTTTATAGAAAGCTGGCTATTTAATTTGCAGAGATTTCGGAGGAGGTGAGAATGAATGGCCTCAGGAGACCTGATATGGTAATACTGGCTGACTCCAAGGAGTCCAGAAATATGCAGCAAGATTCAGGAAAAAAACAGGCATCCACCCATCCTGTGCCACAGGACTCAAAAGGAGGGAGAAATAAAAAAGGAAAAGGAAAAGGAAAGGGCATGGAGTCAAAAGACAAAGAAAACCATGTAGTATTTCCAAAAGAGATGTGTCTGCAACCTCAGAATAATTCCACACACACAGAAGAACAGTAGAAAATGCCTGATATTTAGAATGTCTTACATGTTCCTAAGAGGAAATGAACAGGTGTTTTCCAGATATGGGTATGATTTTACATTTTCTGATGGCAAATACAGCACTAGTTCCAACTCTTTGCAGATGCCCACTCATTGCATTTCTTTCAATTATAAATGTATTTTAAAAATATATTTTATCTCTGTTAGAAAACTACTATGTCTGAGACGATCAACACAGTCAAAACTAAAACAATTCCCTGGAACTGCGCCCCATGCTGTCAAATAAAATAAACAAAAAAGGAATTAAATGAGTGCCCCGTATTTCCTTGCTGTTCCTGACTTACCCAGGCAGTCGCCATCTAAGCAGCTGAGGGCAGGAGGGCTTTTTTTCAGACCGTACTCTACAAAGATGACCTTTTCATATTTGTGAGCATAAGGAAAGAAGAGTTACATTGTTTTCTCTGAGCTTTCATCCTCTCCTAAAAAATTATGAGCATGTATGGATACTTATGAAACAGTTATTTTCTGAGAATTTTCTAAAGCAACAGGATAGAATGAAGTAATTTACATATACTGAAGCACTCATCAACAAGGTGAATGAAAAAGTCCATGAATATATTCTGGCCAGCTTCATTTTTTCAACAAGCATTCACTAAATTAGAGTGGTTCCATTTGACACTTGAATACCAAATTTAATTTTGTTTTTGGATTAGGGTTGTTCATCTCACTCAAATCTCCTTAACAATGAACCTTTTTTTTCCCTTAATTCAGGAATTGTGTAAAGTTGAGAAGCTAGGTAATTTAAGTTCTCTGACACAAACTCTGGATTGTAGGGTGAATCAAGGATTTAAACAACCTCTGTAACAGGTAGTCATTATCTTTGTTCAGCTTATTGATGTAGCTGAATTTAGGGGGTTCAACTTTCCTTCTGCTACTATGATCAAACAGCATATGAAAAATAATTTGTTCCTCTTTGGGGCTTAATGAGAAAAGCCTTCACTGTACTGGGACTTATAATAACATCTTTATAGTTCTCAAAAGGATCCACAATTCCACTCTGAGAACTTAATCAAAAGAAAAAATAAACTGGAAAAAAAATATTATCAATTAAGGTTTTAAGTAATGTCTCAATTTAGTTATATTTTTAAACCTGTTGAATGTCAGTTCCATTTAAATGGAGAGTGCATTTCAAAAGCAAAATTTTGCTAAGATGGGAACTGCTCCATTTCTCATGTATGAAACTCTGTTGTGAGTAAGAAGATAAATAAATAGATGGTTTTCATTCACTGCTTCATTTCTATTCTTATTTTAAGAAGCTTATCAATGCTGGTTTGTTCTTTGCTTAATACATCTCATGAATTGCTACTAGCATGCGTAAGTGATAGAATTTTCTATTCAGGAAAATTGGAAAAATTCTATTTTACATATAAAATCAAATCGACAGAAACTTTAATATTCGCTGTTACAGGGGGAAAATGACTTCCTCTTTTAGACTTCACTCAAAGTTTCATGCCTGAATTTGTTTATTCTGTTAGAATATCCAAGTCTTGACTTTTTTTGCTTTTTCTAGTGGCAATACTTAACCCAGAAAGTGTCAGTTGTTTATGATCACAGCATGTATTTATTTGCACATATGTATTTGAGAAAGAGTGTGTGAACAGAATAAGGTATTTATAACAATAAATTAGCCATAACAAAACACCAAGAGTTAGACATTACTGATTAGTTTAAATAAATACAGGAGAATCTACAGCTCTTTTATGGATGTCTTAACTAAGCTGTTTGATTTTAGCCCAGTCAAAAACTAACAAAGAAATGAAAATGGAAAATTAGCTGAGTGAAACAATACTACAAAATTTTATTTAGCTGCCTTTTTTTGTTTATGTTTTTATTTAACGTAGAAAAAAATTAGCTCTTAAGGTCTTTCCAATTAAGACAGTGTGTTTTTGCAACCTACCTAAGCACTTTTTTGCATCATTAGTGGATCATCTTGGAAATTCTGGACTGTCTCATCTTGCTTTTCTCTGTAGTTTTGACCTACCTACTGGCACAGGAGATATTTATGGTAGATTTGCTTAACTTTTTCATCTGTTCAAATGGTCCTGGGCTTTCTGAACTATGTAATAAAAGTTTACATCACAGAGAAGGTATCACATTTATTGTAGTTACTTTCATGCATAATGACATTTTCTATTATCTCTATCAAAATTATTATCTGACTGAATGAACTTTCTGTTCATAAGCAGATCCAGAATTCTATGCAAACATTCATTACTTGCTAGCATTTGCCAAACAGCAAACTCATTTGGTATTATGGATTATTTACACATTGTTCATCTATGTGATGTGACATAGCTGGCTTTACTTCTACTTAGTACCTGCGTGGAAATATATTTTAAAACATATGGCTTATCAATAATGAAAAAAAAAAAAGTTTCTGTAAGCCTTTCTATTCAGCTTATCAAATATTAGCTTAGATATCTTATTTACTCTCACATTGCTCCAGCTATAGGGTGCCATCAGAAAATTTGTGATTTTTAGCCAATTTAAATAAACCACAGATATTTTGGATCTTGGTATTTTGCTCTGCATAGAATTAAATGACTGTGAAAGCAGGAATGGAGAGCCACATGTGAGATGGGGTCTGACACTGGAAGATATCTGTCAGCTGTACTACTCGTGCAATTATGCTGTGCATGTTGAAGCTTCAGTGGTATGAACTATATCCTGCCATGCTAAAGTAACAGAAAATCTTAAATGAAATATCCTTTGTGTTTTATATAATCTCTCTTGGAACATTAGAAGACCATAGTACACGTCCAGTTCAAATAACAAAGGAAGACAAAACATTTTCAGCTGCATTAAAATACAAATAGATAATAAAGTTTGAAAGTATTGTAACATTATTTTTAAATGTCCAAAAGCAAATATTCTAGTAGATCCTCTGCACCCAAAATTGTGAGATTTATTTATTTATTTACTTATCTACTTACTTCCACAGTTATTTATTTTTACAGTAATGTCTAAAAAGTTCTTGAAACTGAAAGAATCAAGAAACAAATGGATAAAGTGCTGGTTTTTGAAATCTAGATTTAGGTCTAAGTATCTACTTTTATAAAGTCTCTTAAGATCTAGAAATCCTCAAAGATAAAAATCCTTCTTTTAAACTTTTTGAAACATTTTATAGAATATGTCAAGTGTCAAATATTTTCATTAAGTCCATAAGAGCTTCAAACAGGAGAAAAGGCAGCTGAAATGAGACACTGTAATGAGTACAGAAGGAGGTAGAGGATAAAGACAATTCAAGATAGAGCTGCCTGCACCTGTGTTAGAAACTCAACAAAACACTAAGCTTGCAATGCCTCTTGATGAAAACACTTCTATTACTTATAATTTATTGAAATAACTCTTAAACAGTATTTGTTTTTTTTTCGTCTAAAAAGATTGGATTTGATGTAATCTCAGATTCTTAAATGAACAATTTAGTGGCCGGTTTATGAGTAGAAGGGAAGTTTGTACTATCAGGACTACATCAGAATGAGCCTGCTATTGTATTTTTCCTTACAGAGTTCTACAACCAAATTCTAATTTTGTTTCTGAATAAACTAATTTAATTTTGGGTATATCTCCTTTAAAATATGTTTCTTCTAAAATTCAAAGTGATTTCTTCTTTATTCACGTTCCCTCTGGACTTCTGAGATCTGTGTAAATATTTAATCTCATATGGTGTTTGATCTCTGGGGGGATAATTTTCCTCAGACAAGAAAGGCTTGAGATGTTTGATTATCAACACTGTTCTTTACCCAGGCAAGTGTGAATACATGCAGAACAAGGAAGAGACTATGATCTGCTATGAATATTTTGTCATCACATCATTTGTAGTTGAAACAGCCATGAATAAAATCACATCAAAGAGAAAAGTGCTAGACCACCATTCAGTAATATTTTTTGCATGTGTATTTGCCCCACATTGCAAAAAGCACTTTTTTTTTTTTTTTTTTGCACAGATTTTTTTGGGACAGAATATCCTTTGACATTGTGTGATTACTTCAAAATCCCTGTGGAACAAGGGATATACCTCTACTGAGTTTATAATGACTTGCCTTTAGAGGAAGCTTAATGGCACGTTGGAATGCCCTGCTTCAGCTGCCTTGTTGTGACCTATGTGACACTTCTAAGCTGAAAAAGTCCTGAACACTCAAGGCAAGGTTTTTTGTTGTCAAATAGTTAAGATCTATGCCATAGTATGCATTTTGTGAGAGAACATTAAAACTGTAAAGCTAAAGTATGGCTGGCTGTCACATCCACTCATGAAGGGAGGGAGAGGTGACCAGATTTGCAAATCTCCCCTGGTTAGATTACTGTGAAACTGACACTCAAGGTCTGAACACAATCATAAATTTTAATGAGAATCTCTATACTATAATTATCTTCAAATTATTGACACACAATTATATTTATCTGAGCTGTGTGGCTAAATGATGTTACTTTGTAAGACATCAAAGCAAGCTTTGTGTTACTTAACAACTTTACAAAGGAAAAAGAAAGAAAAAAGAGAGAAAGAGGTGGAAGGAAAAGAGAGACAGAGAAAAGATCATTGGTATGGCTTCCATCTTGGGTCCAGCCAATAGGAGGGTGGAGTTCTCAGTTTGTGAGAATGCTTGTCCAGAAGTTCCCAAGTCCCTAAAGCTTCTTTCAGGCATCTTTAAATGCCTGCTAGATTTACAGGGTTCATCATCAAAAAGTTTGCCATCAACAAGTTAGTACTAAAAACTTCGCAGTCAAGAGGGAAATTTGGACAGAGCAAGGCCATCCTGTGTCCCTGTGTCAAAGCCCTGTGTCCACAAGTTTCCCTCCTTTGATCATGTCTTCAGCTTTTAGCCTTGTCATGGCAGTGGTTTTATTTTGCAAGTGTTTGAGAAAATTCCAGGCATGCTACAGATATAGTGTTTCTTCTTGGTCTGTTACACTGATTTAATTCATATGGGGTTTTCTAAACTTCACCAAGGACCTCTTAATATATCTGATCAGTCCAGGGCTGGAAAGGTTTACAGGAGAAAGACATTTACAGCTACTTTATTGTTCCATCCTAAGTCTGTTCTTTGTATGTATGCTACAGGTCTTACCCCTGCCATGAAGTCACATGAAGAGGTTCAGCAGTGGAGAAAATCTAAATAGAAAAAAAAAAAAAAGAATCTCCTCTGAAAAGTATAATGTGTACATGTTCTTCCTGCGTATAGTTCAGTGCCTTAAGTTCCAGCATTCACTCAGGAGTAATCTGGAATGTGGAATCTCCTGTGCTCAGATTTGCAAACTGTCCATCTACTCAGGGGACTTTGAATTGTGTTATGTGTTGGGACAATTTGTGTCTACCCTGGAAGAGAATTTCCTGTCCTGGACTCCAGGCTGACATAATTGCGTTTAATCCATGGCAAACACAGAGAATAACTAGTAGAGTTAAATTCGCATTTTGAATTCAGAAATTAAATTTTTTTCAGTCTTTCCTAGCTGAAGTTGCTCAAATCTAGGATATTAGAGTGAATTCCAGGGAGCTGAAACTTGTGGTAATAATGCAAATGAGATGATCAGTAAAGCAATCAGTAACAAATTGGCTATTTCTCTGTGGTTACAATGTATAGAGGACCACTGAAAAATGTGCCTGTTTTAGACCACCAATATCATCAACCTTAATTTCTGATAGGCAGCAGAACCACCTAGTACTTCCTCAAGTAAAGGTTGTTACTCCACACTAAGAGTTAATATTGTCAAGACATATACATAGGCATCTACACACAGTTTTACACTCTTACTGTTTTTTTTCTTCTGATGAATAGAGGAGAGAAGAGAGGCCACTGCATGTACTCAGAGGCTACAAAATGCTCATGTTTTGTAAACAAGAAAAGCAGAATGACAGCTCAAACCACCCTAAGAGATTTGTGTGTGGGTCACAGAAACAGAAGCCATTAATTTGTCCAACAGTATGAGGACCCCAGGCAGGGTCAACCTAATTAAGTCAGTCTGAAAAGATGTTTAGCAGAGCGAGATTTATTCCACTTACAGCTCACACTGAGAAAATTTCATCACAGAGCATTATAAGGTGGGGAACCTTATATTCTCTCTCTCTGCACTCAATATCAATGCTTGTCATCTTATGCTAATGCTATATACTGAAATCTCTTCCTTAACTTGCCAAACAACAATTTATCCACTGCCTCTAAACAAGGGGTTTTTCTAAAAATACTCAAAACCACACAGTAGGCCATGGATCGAGAGTGCCAGGATACTCTTAGTCCTTTCTGCCTCTCCATAGAGGGTGCAGCAGTTTACTTCCCCTACAATTTCATATATAGTCTCTTTATTTGCTTTGGTGAGATGGCAAGGTTTGTTGCTCTGAGAATTTGGTGTCATTCCACAAAATCTGCCATTGGAAGAAAAACTGCTGGATTCCTTCCAGAAAGAGATTTGAATAGTAATGGAAAGCAATAAACTCCTTCCCCATCTTGGCATTTTTTTACTTGTACAACTTAAAGTCTTTACTCCAACTGTGCTTAATACCAAACACAAAAGCATAAAAGGGAAAAACTTGTATCTTACAGGGAAAAATTCTTTTTAACAGACAGACTAACTAGACATGACTAGACAGTAGAGAGGGCTACAATTATGTCTGCCTATTCTGTGATACAAAGGGATTTGGCTAATTAGCCAAGGCTGTGACAGAAGCTTGTGAAAGAGGAGGAAACTGAACTTGATTCTTTTGAGGTCTTTTGAGAGTACTGTAATGATAAGGTCATGCTTCCATGAAGATGAACACTGAACATTTTATTAGGCCTTTCATTTTCTCCAGTTCTTTCTCTGGGCAATTTCCACCTTTCTTCCTACCCAGGTCTCACTCATTCCAATTTTCATTGGTCTTTTGATGGCCCTGAATCCATTCTGCAGGAATGAGAAACTTATTTTGATGCACCAGAATTGCTTATTTGTAATTTTCTGGATTATATTTTAAGTTCATTGCTATTTCGAGTCAGTCTGATTAAAAAGATTCCTGACATACAGACTATGGAATATATTCTATAAAATATGTTTTTTTTTTTTCCTTTCCTCTTCAATGGACAAAGATGAAAGTTAAATAACTTGCAGAAATTCCTGCCACATTTACACCACAATCAAGAGCTAGTTTACAGTTTCCACGTTTCTAACCATCTGCAATGTTATTTAGTCTATTTCCTTTGGAGGACCAATTGGGGATGGACAAAGGTTCTGTTGAAGTATGGCCACCCACATTAGCACATTTGGACCTTTTCATTAACAAATGCCTCAATTTCATATGTAGAAACATTCTTTCCATCAGTGATGATGGGTACTGTAATGTTTAGATGCTTAAAATCTGGAAGTTTCTTCTTTTCATTCCAGAATCACTCATTTCTTAATGGCATGGTCTTGAGCAGTTTCTAGCAACTCCAGTTAGCCTGCTCTGAAAGGAGAACAGTGACAATCTGGAAGACAATACTGAGAGGAAAGAATTGATTTTGAAATGTCTTGGATATTTGCCCCTTCCAACTCTGAGTGAATCCATCAAAAGCCCTCTTGGGGTTCCTTAGAAAGGACAACAGCCGGAATGGATTGTAAGAATAAGAGAATTAACTTAACTCCCCATGCTTCTGCTGAAATCTTGGCTGAGTCTCTTAATTTATTCACAGATAAACAAAGTGCTTTTATTGCCTCACTTGCAGTTTTGACAGATGGTCCTTAGCATTCAGCACAGGTGTAAGAAGACAAAGATAAATGGATCTGTTCTTTTTAATTCACTCATACACTTATGACTTTCATCTCCACCTGAAAAGCTCCTCAGGCTGTCTTACTGTTTCTTGTTCCGTGTATTAGACAGATCTTGTTCTATCCAGATATTCACTTTATTGTGCATTCTTTTAAAAGAAGTGTCCCATCCCTCTCCTTCCACCCCCATCCCCCCAAAAAATATGCAACTTGCAGATTAAGAATCATATATATAATTAATATCTGATTTAAAATTAAAATAACATTTAATTATGAATGTTCAGGTATTCTTGGCTCAGTGGAAAGTCTTACAAAAAAGAAAAGGAAAAAACTACATCTCTCCCCATGCACACACTTATGTGAAAAGAAGTTGTTCCTTTTCCTGTTCTGAGAAGTAATGAGGAGAAGGTACGTGATGTTAAATAGTAGAAATAGAGAGCAGGATGGAAATGAGAGGGGACCTCTTTTATTACAGAACTTTTCTTATCCTAAGAAGCATCTTGATGGATTCCTTGCTCAGGAAGAACTTCCTTGCTTATTATTACAAATAATGCGCAATACAGCACTTGGGAAAAGTTTCATACAATACATGTCTTTTGCAAAATATAGAATTTTATAAAAAATCATCAACTCAGGATAAGATCTTGAAGACACTAATACTCCTCTCCTGTATTCTTCATAATGTTATTTAAGTTTATACTATAGGCAAACCAGTACTGACTTTACATCAAGGTGCTTTTGATCGACATTAGCTTTAGAGAAAGTTTTAGTCAGGAGTACTGGATCGGAACTTAACCCAAATTTAAACCCAGAAATTATACTGACTGAGTAGAAGTTATTTTTCTACCAGCCTTGCTTTTGTCATGTCATGCTGCTATCTTTGCTGGAAGAGTGGAAAGTATTTCTCTTTTACCTCCCCAGCCTCCACACATATGGTTTGGCAAGGGGAATACACATACCTGGCTGTGTCTCATAGCTAGATATACTTAGGTAGCCTGGTCTGGCCCACTTTTCTTTCTCTACTAATTTGGCTTAAATGTGTTGCAGAATGACCCAAAAACAGAACTGATTTCAGCCTGTCATTGTCAGCAGAATAATGCACAATGTACCTTCTCTGCTTTCCTTTAAGGCAGTTTGATAATTCAGTGCAAATTGGAGATTTTTGCTCACGATTTTGAAACATTGTAATACAGACTTGCGTGTGATTTTTCTGGCGCTGTTGTCTTCCACAAGCTGCTGCCACTGCAACAAATGGTAGAATAACTAAGACCTTGTCTCAGTAAATGAGGAAAATTTGCTGAGATTAGTTGAGGACAGTGGACCCCTAGGAACCTAAGTGAAGAAGTATGCTCTGCTGTTTCTAGGGATATTTCCTTCTTTACCTACTTCCCCAGAATGTCTGCTTCCAATGATGATGATAAACAAAGATATCACTGGTTTCATCTTTTGCCATTGGCTGAGGTATAATGCAGGAGAGAGAGAGTTGGTTGTATGTGAATGAAATCAGGCTACGCAGTAAAAACTTTATCTCCATATGTTTTACATTTCCTGCCCCCAAATGGTCTTTGGACCGCACTTCCAAGAAGTTTTAGTGACACTAGGTAATGAAATAGTATCACTAGAATTTGTAATTCAGGACTACTTTTCCTTTCAGAATAAGATGTTTAGTGGGTTTTTCTGCTCACTTTTCCAGAATGTTGATGCTATTTAATAAAAAGCACAAATAAAAATTTAAAATATTCACATATGAAGTGATGTTTGCTTGTCAAAAACAAGTGAGAAGTTCAAAGAAAACAGTTCCCACAAGTAAAAATGAAACCTCTGAAATGGTGGTTATAATACTGATTCCATCATTCTGACTGGCGAAAAGATAGTACAGCCTCTCCTCCAACTACTTTCATGTGTACTCTATTTCTTACTGCAGGAAGAAGATGAGTAGAGTCAGAGGCAAACGGAATCCTCCAACAAAAAAGGATGAAAAGGCCAATCACAAAAATTGCTCCTTGGCATGAGGCTGCTTTATTTCTCCAGTTGGCTCATGGAATGAAAGCTCTTTGGGATGGAGAAGGCTTGATATTAAAATATAACAAAATGCAACCTTCTGTTAAAAGTACTATTTGTGGTGTTGTGATTCTGTTTCCCATGCATCCTATCTTCTAACTAGTTTGTATACAAGACTAGATGTCTTTGATCTAGTATATAAATCTTCGAAGAACATGATCATTTTTGACATTCATTAAACCAGTGAGAAAGCACCAAAATCTGCTGTACTGTAAACTTCAATGTATTTTCCGATAATGATGTTTGACCAACTGCCAACATTATCCTTGTAGATATCCTAGATGAAATTGTTATTTTCTGGAAATGTTGCAAAGATCATCCTCCCAGGCTGTCTTTCTCTCTGTCTCTCATACCTTCCTGATATGTGATGTAAGAGTTCAAATGTATATTCGCTGCTTTGAAATACTCTCCTGAGCTGTGGTGCAAAATCAAACATAAGAAACATTTTGATATTCTATGAACTGGTCCAATGCTGGTTAAAGTTATCTGGTGCCTTACTGAAGCATCTCTATTATTAATGAAGTACCTGAAAACATTTCTGTGAAGGAGAAGGTGATGACAGAAGAGAATCTGATTATTCCTCCACCCTCTCTCTCAGGGCATTTCATGGGGATGACATTTCTTAGGATTGCTCTGCCCGAGGCTTATATTTCATCTAGATGGTGAATGCAGTGAAATGTTTCATTTGTGTGTGTTTCCTGAGTGCCTCAGAGGAACACAGGAGTACAAACACAGGGCTATACTGCAATGCAAATATATTTACACAATTTCCAGATCATAGCTGGATCCTATCTAACTACATTGCAATGTGGGCAGAATAATTTTTTGTCTACCTACAAGCCATAATGTAGGCATACCCATTCTTCTAGATTTGAGCTTGCTGTCTTTGTCATCAGAATGTGGTTTCAAGCCCCTGTACAAGCTGTGAAAGGCAGTAGCTGAGTGTACTGTAGCGACCTTTTCAGAGTTCTTCCACAGCTCTACTGATTTCTTAACAATTGTGGCTTCTGCTTCTGGGATGTGAGATAGGGATAGATTGCCAGCTAGTCAAAATTATAGGACAATGAAGAGGTTAAATCAGTCCAATGTCTTTATTACTATCTTTAACAGATGTTGTTAGACAGAGTATTTCTGATTTCTTGCACTACTGCTATAGACAGACAAAAAAATATTTAACAAATATGCATGATTGTAATAAGAACAAAAAATGGTATTATAATTTGAAGATTGTACTCTTGTGGTTCTCCTGATGCGATGACATACCTGAGCCGCAAAGCAGGATTTGCATAGCTTTTGATTTTACAAAAGTCTTCTATGTGTCTGATATGATTTGCTGCTTCAGTGGTTTTGACTTATAAATGGTAGCTGTAAGTTCTTTTAATTCTTTTGGAACTGAAGTCAAAATATAATTTTATGGAGAAAGGTAATAAGCAGATTATATCTTTGTAAGTGGAATGTATTGGCCTACCTCTGCTCAATTTTCCCACTGAGTCTTGATTGTAGCCTTTCTTCAGGTATACAAGGAATGTTATGTTTGTGTTTTTGTTTGTTTGTTTGTTTGTTTTTAAGGGAAAACAGCAAACACTTTAAAGGAAAAAAAAAAAGTAATAATTGTGGTTTGGTAGCTGCTTGAGTTTTCCCCAGAAAGTTAGGATTTTTTTCTACCTTGCCTTAATGAGTCGTCAGAGACATAGTTGCTCTTGGCACATGTCTGAGGGACTTAGTTGTACACTCTTTTCTAAGGGAAAAACTTTTTCTGTGCAACTACAGAGTAATAGAGTACCATTAGAAATGACAAACTCCTTCCAACATTCAAAAAGCAGACATAATATTCAGGACGGTTTTCATCTTTGGGGCTGCAGCTTGTGAAGATTTTGTTACAAAGTGGTTTTAAGAAGTAATCTGTAAGAGTTCACATGATTTAATGAAGTTCTGTTGTACCAGAAAGTTTTTTCACTGTGTGCATATACCGAGAAAGGTACTGCATCTTGTAAAAAAATCCAGCAGCAAGGTGGCTGAAACTAGCACTGAAAAGCACCATTTTGCTTTATTGTGAAGTACTTTTGATGACTTTTTTTTTAAATATAAATATGAAGTTCATGCTTTTGATAAAAGAACAAAATAGGAACGAAATGTTGACTTAAGCTAACTTGGCAGTTCAGGCATGAACCTACCTCAGGGTTAGTAGGACCTTGATGAGAACTTAAATATAGAGCTGAAGCAAACTTTAGCTTGAAAAGCTAGCATGTATGCTAAAGGAAAGCTATTCCGGAGTATAAGAGTATAAGTTTGAATACGGGTGGAGGTAATGATGTAACTATCAGGTAAAATTAAAACTGCAGCTGTGAAATGAAGCATAAACCTGCTTAACCCATGCACACCAAAATTAGAGTCTTGTGTCCTGTAGTTCAGTTCTAGCTTGGGGGTGGTTTCAGTAACAGAACAACAGTGACGGCATGATGCTCAAAAGTTGTGAGGCCAGTCTGCCTGGCTTTGTTACTGTGGCATGAACTGCTCACTGGAAGATGCATAACAAAATATACCTGTCTCGTGTTCAAGCCAGTGATTGAAGTGTTATAATTCAGCTTAAACTCACTGAAGAGTTCTTGATGTAATTCCTATTTTAACAAAGAGAAAATCATTTGTGGAAGACATTTGTAAGAATGGAAAGAAAGAAAAAAAAAAAAGTGCATGAGGAGAGGCGCAAAAATGGCTATTGAAACTTTAATGGAAAATAAGTCTTATGTTTAAGATACAAAAATCAGGAAGATCCTTTGTTCATCCTCCAAATAGCCAGCACCTGAGAATAAGTGGGAGGGTGGCTGCAGCCATGTTGGAATGACTCAAAAGATGGGACCTGCAGCTGAGAGTAATCTACCACAGAGATAATATTTGAGAGCAGGAAATCTTCCTTCCCTACTGTCTCTGTGCTAACAAAGAGCAACAAAAACGTGTGACAGCCTCTAAAGCACGAGTCAGGCAGACCAGGTAGCAAGAAGCCAGATAGAGCCAGCTAATCGTAAATGCTAGACACAGAGGCTTTGGTGGATTTTAAACTTCTGTTATTGAACATGGCCTAATGGGCAGCTTTCAGGTTGTTCAGATACTCATTTGGGAGGAGAGATACATTTAGTTTTGATATGAGAGTGAGGGATATGGGGTGAAACCTAGTTTAGTTAAATGCTTTTAACCCTGCAGTTGTGCCAGATCTGACTGAAACACTGACACAGTGTTTCAGAAACCTTTTCTGTGTTTTTCAATAGGTCTGATTCTTAGTCCAATGAAGAGAACTGTAACCAGGGTAATTCTAGTTGAGAATTGTTTGTTTCATTTACCAAATATAACAGAACAACTCTGGTGCAATAATTTTTCCTGTTTGAAGTGTTGTAACTGCATGCAGATTGACATAACAGAAGCACAGAAATAAGAAAGCAAGGAAAGGAATATCCTCAGATTCTGGTATTAGATCACGTATGTTTCTGCCATGAATGTTGTTTAAACCATCTGTCTTCATGCAACAAGGCTAAATTGCAAATAATCTTTAGAAAGGCAATTTTTTTATAGCAACTTGCCAGCTCATATGCCTTTCATTTCACTCGCTGTCAGAAAGAAGAGCCTTTTGTAATGACAATGGCTAATGCTCTCAGCATTCAAGAGCCTGTAAATTGCTTTCAGTCACCAATCTGGGGCAGGTACATATGCTTAGAAACAGCACTGCTCTAGCCTTTAATAATCTGGGAGCATAAAATGGGTCTCAAGGTGTCACATACTCTCACTTAGGGCGGCCATCAGTTCTGCCAGATCTGCAGAATGATTCATGTAAAGAGCAAGTATATTAAAGCAGAAGTGCTCCTTTCCCTAGATGAAATGCAAAAAAAAAAAAGTATTTCATGTAATTCTCAGCAGTGCTTACAGTGAATAGGAAATGCATTTATGTGCAGTGCTGAA
>JAOWBP010001760.1:51559098-51569837 GCA_028571105.1 Tragopan temminckii | reverse complement strand
CGCCATTGCAATCGCGAATAAAATCTGCTTTTATCAGAGATCCCGTCCTGACAAAATTATTTGGATATTTCCAACAGTAGGATCTCCAAAGAGAAGAAATACATGGAAAAAGTAATTATGCAATAAATTAACCTCTTCTCTTAGGGGAAAAAAAATATATATATATATATATTTGTATATTCATTGCTTTATAGATGCTACATTTCAAATGTCAGGATTTGAGCTTCCAGTGTTCTGGACTGAGCTGCTCATTCCATTTGTGTTAATAACTATGTATGTTGTGTTTTAAGACTAGGCAACATGTTTACAATCAAATCTGATCTAAAAGAGAGCTAAATTTCTTAAATATCGTGCTTAAAATACACATTAAGGAGAAAGCTCAGTAAATTGTCAACCAGCAAAAGGGAGAATTTTTGAAGTTTTCCACTACAATTAAAGCTTCTCTAACTTGCTTGATTTGTATGAAGTAACTCTACTCTTTCTCTCAGCTGTATTCAAAACTTGATTTTGATATTTTCAGGAGAAAGGTAATTCTTTTATACTCTGAGGGATTTTATCTTCATTAGTTTCAGCAGCAAATGGTGCTCACGTTCATATAGCGTTAAGAATAGTTACTGCTGAAATAATGAAGGCTGCGGGACCACAGAGGCCCTTCCCCCAACTCTTTTGCCAAACTTCTGTCATAAGCTGCAGAACCAACACAGAACTTTCAATCAAAACAAAGAACACTGATTTCGTCTTATTTTGAAAAGACAGAATTATTTTATGGAGGTGTCAGATTAAGATATTTCAGACTTACAAAAGTACATCATTTGCTATTTATCCATCCAGATTTGATCTCTATCCCATCATGCACTTAACTTGTATATGGAATTAGGTAGCAATTTTGTGAAGAGAAAAACAGGATGCAATCACATTATCAAAGATTGTAACTCTAACCATAGGCAAAGGAGGTCACAATAGTTTCTTGAGCTAAGTTCACTTTTCATCTTAAGTAACTCTTTAAAAGTAGTTACATGCCATTTCCAAAGTCCTTTTCACAAAGTGAAATAAATGCATGCAGCAGTAACACTCAATGTTCAGTGAGAAGAGTTTGAACATTTACTCTTCTGTAAATCAGTTTATGCTGCTTTTATTTGAAGTGAAAGACCAAATTAATTGTCTCATACACAATTTTGGTGGTTGTTTAATTGCTGGTTCTTACTTGCTGTCAACTCAACAAATCTAACCTAGAGATGGTCAAACTCATGTCAGACCACTTTTCCTGTATCTTGTTGCTAACTGCTTTCATGCATCCCTAATGCCTTTGCTGCTTTCGTGCTGATGTGAGTACATCTCCGGAACATCTGTGTTATTGCTGTTGACGTATTGATAAGAGTAATGTTCATATTCAAATTTTAGACAATAAATACTTAGAGATTCATGGGGAAACTCATGGACTGTTCTGTAGCATGTGAACATTCTTCCCCATCAAAGGCCTGTTCTGTGGACACAGATCCACAGAAATGGCAAATGATGGGAAAAAGGATTAATCACCAGTTCATATATAAAGAGAGTAAACGTAAATAGATCCCTGCTGCCTTTGGGGCTGCTTCTTCCAATTAATGTTTTTGGTATCCAGATTAGTTTGGAAGTGAGTAAAAAGAGCCTTGGTTGTACTGCACCTTTGTGCCTTCCAATCCATTCTTTCTTAACTGTCAGAAATCTTTAATATTCACAGATAAGAAAGAGGCTTGTTTTCAAAAATTAAACTCTGTAAAACTTCCTCGTTGAGTAATAGCCCTCAGTACTACTTAGGAAGGTGTATCAGGAGTTTTCACTGTATGACAAGTTACATGCTCTCAAGATCCTACTTAGGCACAAGCTGCTTGCTTTTTGGTTTAAAATGAATATGCATTCTGGTCGCTCACAGATGTCCCTTTTTCTTGTGTTTTCCAGCTGTGTGCTGTCTTTATTAATTTTTGAAATATGTATGTGTTTTCTCGGGAACAGTCAAATTCAGAATTGCCCACTGTTTTCAACTTTATAGCTTACAGAGACGTTTTTATGGCATGGACTAATCAGGTTTTTTCTTTGGATTGACAAAGATTTACTGAGGCAAGTCAGTAAATACCAATGTACTGCACTAAAAAGAAATGGTCTTAAATAGTGATGCTTTTATGCTTATTGCTTTACTCATGAGCTTTGGCCTCTTGCAACTACAGCACCTATTTGTTGATGGAAGGTAAGGGGGAAGAAAGGACAAATAAATTGAAGCTACTGATGGTTCTTCATTACCATCTGTTTATGGATAGAGGAGGAACAAGATGAAAATGCATTTACAAACTGTTATAATAGAACTTCTAACCTTTCAAAAATTAAGCTATATTTTCTCATCTGATCATGCTTCTCTTTGATCCTATCTAGTTTTTGACGCCATGTCCCTCCCTTCTCTCTTTACTTCCACTCACCTTTCACCTTTTAAATGGCAATACTAAACAACTGCAGAAAGAGATACTGACATCTATAAAATTTGATAAGAAGCATCAATAGTTTAAGGAAGACAATATTTCTGGCATTCTACCTGTTGGCAAACTGGAGCCTCCATCCAGTTTTAAGGGAATTGTACAATCTGACACATTGCTTTCACTTAATTTATCATTTCTTTCAGTTTCCGTCCTTCTCCCAGCACTAATATCTTAAGTTTCATTGTACTTTACTGATCTTTTCAACAGGTTAAAAAATTATATGTATGCATATTTATATTCTGTCACCAGCGTAGATATGCTCCTGTCATATAATCAAAGTAAACATCTATCCTTGTAATACAGCTGTAAAAAATTAACTTGTGAGCCCTCTCGTCTGACTTGTGTCAATGAACTAAACTCCAGTAAGAGTCCGTCGTAATGAGTGAAACTCTGTGGAGGAACTGAACACTTCTACTAACAGTGACATGTTCAATGCAATGTTTAGATATGCACTGGTGACGAAAGATTTTAAATAAAAAGTAGAGTGAAGGAAGGCAAAGAAAAAAAAAAAGAAAGGAGAAGAGTGAGATTATATTGGTGTTTGTAGGGGAGGTGTTACTTTGGTTTTGTATGTTTCTTCTTATCTATGGTGGTTTTTTTGTTGTTGTAGTTTTTTGTTTGGTTTGGTTATCTTTCATTAAAGAGCCAGTGAATTCCTACAGTAATGGAGAAAAAGTGAGAAAATCTTGTATGTGAAATAAAAACTTTTATATTTCTACTGATAAACAGCATTTCATAAAGCCAGTGAAGCTACTTTATATCCCACTATGTCCTGAGCCATAACATAATTTGGATAGCTTTAAGAAATTATGAAAGATTCAGTATTATTATTTATGATATAAATAAGATTTTCTCTTTTTACAAGATTTTCCTACTTTGTGCTGAATGAGGTGAACAGAGAATTGGAACCTCATTTTCCCAAAGGCCAACATGCAGTACAGTATTAGGTATCAAATATTAAAATGAGAGCATATATTAGGTCTGGTCTGCTTCATTAACTGCCAGATGATAAACAGTTCTAAGCAGAGAATATAACAATTCTGCAGATATCTTCATTTTGTGAACTTTTTTCTCACTGCTAAACTCAACCCACTTTCTCATTCTCTTATGTGAAAGACGTGTTTAATATTTCACTTTGATTAGGAATTATGTCATGTTTAATTAGTTCAGCCTCCCACAAACATTCTAATGGCTGCATGCAGTTTTTTAGACAGTTACTAATGTTCCATGATACATTTTAGTCCTGCAAATTTTTGAGGGGAAGTTCTGGTACAAAAAAAGCTCATTTAATTGGAACAATTTAGGAGAAGGAAGATTTAACTGGGAGCTTTGGTTACTGAACTTTATTCCATTAAAAAAAAAAAAAAAAAAAAACCAACAACAAAAACAAAAAAAAAAAAAAAAAAAAAAAACCAACAAAAAAAAAAAAAACAAAAAAAAACCAAGATCCTTAAAACAAGCCAAGAACTCAATTCAGTCCAGTTATGTATTTACTCATTAGTATTTTTGATTGTTTGTATTAAACATGACACCTTTTCCTAGAAATTAAATCAAAAATCTCTTTATTGCTAAGCTCTGTAGTTTCCCTGTATGTTATATATATATATATATTATTCAGGCGGGTGAAAAAGTAGACAAACAAAATGTCTGGTACTTTATAGGATGAGGAACAAAATGAGAGGGAATATTGCAGGAGAATATGTTCTTACTTGTCTCTCTCCCCTAGTGCTGGGAGGCAGCGTTCTGGGATGTCAGATTACTCTTGTGGTGTACACTGTGCTGCTTAAAAAAATACTGTGGCAGTTTTCTGAACTTTGGAGGTTGTTTTGCTCAGAGGTAGTACAGGAGTGAGTGCACTCGTCTGAATCAAGTTGCTCATTGTATCCATTGCCATATAAAACTCATGTTAGAAACTGTTTTGTTTTCAGACGTTAACTTTTATGACCTAAAATCCCATAAAACCAGATGCCTCTCGTTGTCTAAGCCTTTATTTAAAAGTGAAAAATGTTTGTCTCCTTTCACCTTGTTTATCCTCCGCATCTGTAAATGTTTTGGTTGGGAACTCTGCTGAAGCATAAATCACACATGCTTTGCTCAAGCTGTTGAGATTCTTTCTTCAATCATATCAGCTCAATTTGGACTAAATGAGAAGCAGTGATGAGTGAATACTGTGCAACTGAAAGATATTATGGAGGGCTAGTGACAGGTTATCTATTTACCTCCAAAAATGCTGCCAGTGTCCCTGGTGGTCCTGCAGTATATGTTGTACAAATTGTAGAGGTGAGTTGCTTCCAGGCCCGTCCAGGTTGATGTCCATCACAAGCTGTTAACTATCTGAGAAAGGTGATGAACTTTAACATGTCTTGTTGTCTTATTGCCAGAGATCCTCTCTCAAAGCCCTGTTATTGTTACATGTAAGAGGCTGCAAATAAGTGTCATCTTCTGTTTGTTCCTCTTTCAGAAAAATCCAAGGTAATGTTATAGCTTTGAAGATTAAACTGGGCAGATGACCTAGTTGCTACGGAAACCTCTCTGGAATAAAATGAAAAGCAAGGGGAGGGAGCACTGATGAGTGCTAATTTTCAGAAGTAAGAATATTAAGTATCCTTGATCTGTGACAATTGATACCACCTCCCTGTTTTATTTATTAGCAAAATGACTGAAAGGAGATCTCTCTTAATTTGCCCCCTGGAAAAAAGTACATACACAATTGCTACTTTGCAGTTATGCTCCATTAGTCATATTAGCTTGCCTAATGCAAGAAGGATGATTATTGTACCGTGCCCCATTTGCAATAGGCATAACACAGCGTAGTCACTCTCAGTACAGCTGTACTGCTGTGATCCCTCAAAAGCCACAAATAGATGTTAAGTTCCTGGTATCTTTTTGCAACATGGATTATCTGGGTTGAATGCCTTTTTTTAAGGCATTAGAATTTAAGGATGACCTTGGCATAGAATCCAGTGTTCAACTACTTTTTGGGGAGATTTCTTCCCCACTCCTAACAGGCTTATATAGATCAAGGGTGGGACACTTTCCCCAGCCCTGGCTACACACCAGCACTTCTGTCTGTGGAGTTGCCAGGTACAGTGTGATTGGCTAATAGAAGATAATAATATTTAATTTATGTAATTTATTAATGTATTAATATTATATATATATATACATACATACAATATTGCTACAGAAGTTCTGCAGAAAGCTGAATCCTCAGGACTGAAAAACTCTTCTCTCAAACAACATGACACTTGAGCCACACTGAATCTGCTTTCAGTCCAATCTTTCTTTGTCATTATCACCACTTCTCAGAAACACATGATTTTTCATCTTGTGGAGACTCTTGCTGTTTTGTGTCTGCTGTGGTTTTCATCTAACAGCAGAAGGTGGATAAAGGAAGTAGGCAAAGTAAGGATAAAAGTGTTTTATATATCGAGTGGCAGTGACTACAGGTACATTCTGTATTTTAAGAAGTCATGTGCTATCCTCCCCTGATATTCTATTTATTTCTTTAAGCCAGATTTAATGACACATCTTCATGGACTCAGATCTGTATGTTTTTTCTTCAGTATGAAAGTACCATGTACTCTGTATAGCTTGTCTGTCATGAGTGTGAAGAGGCCAGAGTACTCTCATTCACTGCTTTAAGTGCTTGCTTAAAATCCCATAGGTGCAATACAAGGTAATATATTATCAGTGCATTCATGTACTGTGACACGCGTACACAGGGTAGACCACATCCCACTGGTCATACCCAGTGGTTTCAGTTCATCACATTTTAATAAACAGCATTTAAATAGCCCATAGCCCATCCTTCTATCTAGGCATTGTCTAAAAAGGATAATGTTTCCTAATTGGAGCTACTGTCCTAAGATCTTTTTCAATGCATTTATTTTACCTTCCCTAATAAGATTTCTTTGTTTTTAGCCTTTTTTTTTTTTTTTTTTTTTTTCCTGTTGTTCCTGTTTATTTGTTTGGCTGTCTGGAAAAAATATATACAGATTTTTTTTCTAAAGGGGGAGGGAAAAATGTTGCTTGAGGGTTAACTGCAGTTTATCCTTACATGTGAAGCTGATCTGTGAAGCATAAAATTTTGCATTTTAGCTCCTACTTGCAGAAGTAAAATGCTCTATAGGTCACTGTAACCTGACAAAGTCTCTTTTCTTGAGTAGACTTTTCCCCTTGTTGGGAACTGTAAGTGAGCCAGTTGGTAGAAGCTCACAAATGACAAATCTTGTTATTGGTGCTTCCTTCTTTGCTCTCTGTGTTTCAAAATCTTCTTACATTTCACAGTTCTTATTATCTGATGGGGCTTTTTTAATATGACGTTCTGGGTAATGTTTTTACATTGTATACCTTGGAATTTTTTGGTGGTTTTTAATTACCCGCACCATCTCATTTAAAAAAATAATAATAATAATAATAAAGTGTGTGTATATATATAATTATGTATATATTTGTATCTACATACATATATTAATCTCCTCATGCCAGCATTAAAACTCTGAATTTGCTGAAGTATAACATATTTAATCTTTTAGGGATAGAAGGTCTACATACTTGGAGGATTTTTTGATACGTGTGCCAGAATGCAAGATTTTATTACTTCGGTAGCTCATGAAAATGTATCTAATTGACAGTTGACTGCTTCATTCAATCTTAATTATTAAACTTCAGAAAATTAAGAATATGAGCATTGAGATTTGTTTCTCTCTAAGTAATGCAGTGCGTACACAACACCAAAATCACAGTAAAATATTTCCCTAATAATGTCAAGAGCTAGTCACGGGCACACTGCCTTCAGGAAGCAATTAAGAAATTTTTCCAGAGGGGATATCTGCTAAAACTGTGTTGCAGAAGAAGTTAATCAGAGTGAGTAGGAATTAATTTTTTTACCTCACCTTCAGAGACCTGAGGACATTTTTCACCTGCTTTATTTACAATGGAGGAAGTGTGCAGAGACTTCTCATCAGAAAATTAATGTAAAAATTAAAAATACTGTGTCCACTTGGTGGAATGACCTTCCACAAAAATGTGTCTTGATTTAAACAATCAGAGATATTAAAATGTTTATTGAAAACACCTCAACAGTCAAGGAATCTGTTTCAGTGTGTTTGTGTGATGTTGGAGGGGGAGGGTCAGAGCCAGAGGGTGAATTTACTTCTGGCAAACTTGTTACAGAGTAGTACATTAAAATGCATGACCAGGGGGGCAAGGAGATCAGTGGGTGACATGTAAAGAAACAACTAAGTAAAAAGTTATTTTACATGGATTCACCATGGACATTTAGGAGTGGAGTTTCTGTGTTGAGAATTAGAAAGCATCATTTTTTTTCAAACTGTAGTATTTGCTACTAGGTTTGTTCTCCTCTCCTATTTGCTCCTGCTAAGAGGTATTGGTAGAGTCATTCCTAGTCAGCCTAGGATGACAATTTAATAATGATGACCTATGGGCTGGAGTTCTGGATGACAAATTTGAAGCAACTGCAGAAAAGTTTGGGACTTTGCCTCAGTCTCTCATCTTTAGGGGAGAGTCACAACACTTTCAGGACATAGTGGAGATTCCTATGTATTAGTTTGGGAGGTTAATGGTAAACAGAGAAATGAGTTATTTATCTGACAAGCTAAGTGTACTTTCAGACATTTGTGGAGAAAATTGATATTTTCTGGTGCATGAACTGTATGTATAAAAGGAGGTGCATTCACATGTGAAGCACTGAATAGCTTCATCTTCCAGAGAGGCACTAGAAATGCTCTGTAGTTTTGTGATAAAGTGTCTGAAGGAGTGATTCTAGCTAATAAATGAGTAGCTGTTTCACATGACTGAGCACTTGAAGTAAGGCCACACCTGTGCTTTGTAATATTATAAAACTTATATTTGAGTCTGTCCTACTAGGAAAGAAAGAAGAAAAAAGCTAAAAATGCTTCCCTCCTATCCAGTACCATCCTCAAAACTTGTAAGGCTTTAAGGAAAATTTTTCCATTCTGTAGAATTACAAGTGAGAAGACAAGAAGTCCTGGACTGAAGTTCTAAATGTCTGTCTGCTACCACCCACTTTGGGATATCAAGGTATGTATGAGTTCAACTCAGATAAATATGAAAATTTAAAATAAATGTTTAACTGCAGTTGAAAACAAATGAATTGAAAAATTCACAGTTTTCTTCAATAACCTCTGTTCTGCTATTTATTAGCCATATAGTGTGTATGCCTGCATCTTCTTCATTACTCTTAACCTTTGGAAGGTACAACCCCCTTGGCAGGAGATAATTTTAGTGCTTGGTTGCTTGCTGTCTCTTGTGCTCTTATTTAATGCATAAAGAATGTATTCTCCTTCTGTCCATGGTCAGTCACATCACTTTGTGATGTTGCTTCTCTTTAATAAGATAAATACGTTTGGAAAGATAATCAAGATAATGATACTCTAGAAAGCTGTCATTTATTGTATGCTTTGAAAGTGAAAGCTGTCAAAGTAACATTGTGTACCATGCACTAAAGCAGCTACCAGTACCATGTAGACAGTTGTCCTGGTTTCGGCTGAGACAGAGTTAACAGTCTTCAGAGAAGCTGGTATGGTGCTGTGTTTTGGATTTGTGGTGAAAATAGTGTTGATAACACACCAGTGTTTTAGTTGTCGCTGAGTAGTACTTGCACAAACCAAGAGAATGCAATAAGCAAGAGCGTATTTAGTTGAGAATTCACTACTGCAGTCTAGGCATATGGTGCATAACTTAGTTCCTTGAGATTCAGTCCTATATATCAGTAGTGGAGTGCTTCAAGGGGGAATACAACACATCTTGTGTTCAAGAACAAGCCTTCCTAGGCTTTGGATGGATGCTATTCTTCCAATCAACAAATTGGCTCTTGCTGAACTGGTGACAAAAATCACCCAGACTCCACAGCAAAATGTTTAGCGCATTAGGAGTGGATCTGTGGAGTCCAACTAACATCCACTGTGCCCAGTGTTTTACTAGGTTTTGCATTATCTCTAGCCTGGCCTCAGTGTAGCAGGTACAATTCTGAAACATATATTTCAGTTAATTTTCATCCAAATGATATCAAGTTCATGTACTCTGAGACTGCTCTGTGATTTGAACTGAAGTGTGTAAAGTGGAGTTGGTTGGGGGAGAGATTTTAAATTATTCTTTTGATTCAAAATAAATAGCTAATGCAAGCAATATAAAACGTATGGACCGAGCTTTTCCTTCCTAAATTGGCTTGTGAACTTAAGTTTCTTCTGTTGTGCAAGCATACAAAAAATCTGACCTCACAACTAACATCATCAGCCAGAAAGTAAAAATCCTTGCAGTTTTCTTTTCTGGAAAGTTTAAATTTCAATCTCATCCCAAAAATATCTCAACAAAAAGTCAAGAAACCTTTTCCTGAAGAACTGGTAATGAGACGGTTTCAATCCAAGGGTTTGATTCACCAGTTGTTGAATGTTAAAGGACTGCTCTGAGAAGTTTCAAAAGACACTGGAATGGGTCCTAGAGGACCAGCCTTCCTGAAATGTGTAAAGCCACTCTACATCCACTTGCCAGCAATTGCTGGAAAATAAAATTAAATATAAATATTCTGCCAGCAGAGACAGAATATACTCAATGATTTTCCTAAAATAAACATATCAGAAAACCCATGGTGCTTTTGGATAATGGTTTTATAGCACATAACATTGAGTGCATCCTTTAGGCTATGGATCAGGTTGGCTGTCCCTCGATAAGCTTGAATAAAGTTCCTGAGCAAAGGAGATTTTTGGCTTTTGTCTGGAATTTCAAATGAAATGCTTTTCTTGTTTGACCTGCAGCTCTTGGGTGTCTACAAAGCCTGAACAGCCAGCTTGGTTTGAATGCTGAAAGTCAAGCAATCTAGATATGCAGATTGGAGCATTCTTGAAAGTGGTTGACTGAAATCTGTGTTTTAGAGAAATCCCCAGAATATTTCATTGCTAATTTTAGCTGTCTCATGTCCTAGTTGCAGATATTGTTTAACACTTGCAGCATCTCTTGTTAATGCTGTTAATGTATGATTGCACCATTTCGTGGTATAGGAAATATTTTCAGATATTACAATATAAAAATTTTCCTCTAGTTAGACTTCCTAGAAAGTATTTTGATACAGTATGTTCTACACTGACAGGTGAACACAGAAAAAGGTTTACTGGCAGTGTTGTTTGGTTGTTAATTAACTAGCTATATTTTTTCAGTTTCATACTATCAACAATCTGCTTTCTCACACCA
>JAOWBP010001760.1:51529018-51544688 GCA_028571105.1 Tragopan temminckii | reverse complement strand
ACCGCCCCACCCGGAAGGGCCAGATCCCATGACTTCTGTAATGTACAGGGATAGGTACCCAGAATTGGAGCATTAACGCTTTAACTCCCAAGTGCACTACATGATGTTATGATGTGGAATACTGAAAACAAAAAAAAAACATAAAACCATGACAAACAGATGTGACACTAAAGCTCCACCATCTTGCTCCCTCCAGCAGCAGTCTGTTTCAGAGTCTGGATATCTCTTTTTGGTTATAGTTGTTTGCTTTAAATTTGGGTAAAATTCTTCAGCCTCTTTTGCCATGATGGTCAGAAGTTGCTGAACATAAAAGTCATGTTGTAAATAGAAGAGAAGAAGCAGTGTCAGAATCAGGAGAAAGGCAAAGGAAAAGTTTAGGAAGAAAGGAAAAAAATAATAAAAAAGTAATTTAAATGATATTTAGAGATATCTGAGGTATTCTACTGAATAATTTTTCCTAGTCCCTCAGGTTCTTGTTGCCATGTGGGTTTCAGTTCATTTTGGCAGTGTGCTTCTTCCACTGCTACAGTACCACTTATTCTGAATCACAACCCACAGGCTTCTTCCACTCACAGAAGGACCCTGTGTAATATCTTTGACATTGAAAAACACAATTTTTCAATTTTTTTTTTTTTTTTTTTTTTTTTTTCATAGACACCCAAGTGCGCTTGCACACAAACACAAAGCAGAAAGAACCTTTCTGGGAAGAAAATGTCCTCAAGATCATCTAGCAGATCTAAATAGAAATTTCCAACTATGCCTCTTTACGGACTTTGCTAAGGAACCTGTGAATATCAAGCCTCAACACTCTTCTTTGCAAAAGGTTACAGCACCAATAGAACAAGTATCTCCACCCTCCTTGGTGACACGTCCACAACGCTTACTAATAGTTTGAAAGGAAAATGCTGTCAGCAACTGAATGGTTTTCCATCCTTTAATCACTTAGCTTTCAAATGACTAGAGGGGTGTGCTATAGATCTAAAGATCCCATCCCTGAGGATGACTCATGTAGAGAGTAAATATAACCCTACAAGATACAGCTCTGAGATTTTTAATTAAAATAAGGAGGAAATTACTTCCAAAAGCAAGTGTTAGTCTCATTAAATCACATTCTTAAAAGTTAGGATGTGCCAGCATTATGACTATAGCCTATTCAAATCTAATTCATTCCCCTGACATTAATTACAGAGCCATGTGATTTGATTTTTTTTTTTTTTTTTTCCTTCCACAAGAACCATGTCACATCTACACAGGACAAAATAAGTTTCAAGAACAGTTCTGGCTAATGCAACAAGAATCTATTAAGTAGAGAAGAACACCTTATCTCGCCCTGCAGAAATGTTCTGAAGATTGATTTTTTCAATATGTAGAAGGTATTAAAATGTTAGAAAGACATTACCAGAGGAAAAACCTTGAAGAAATTAATTATGTTGTCCTTGGTTCAGGATTTGAATGATGTGTACAAAGATGTACAAAGCCTCCTCTAATTGAATAATGTTGATAAACAGAAATACTGCATCTTTGCTAGCAGAGGATTGCATTGCATGTATCAAATGATAAGTAGTCACAAACTGTTTAATGATTCATAAATATAAGGGATTGGAAAGAGGAATACTGTACAGGCAGCCTTAATTTTGTTACTTTAAGCGCTTGAGTTTGAAGCCTTAAAATTAATTCCAGTGCTGTGTCTCTTTTATCATGTAATGTATATGGATATAGAATTTAAAGCATCTAAACCTGTATCATGATTCAAAATTAGTGATCCATTAAAAAATTATTAGGTATAAAAGTTGGCTAGCATCATAAATAAAAGACAACCAGGAAAAGTAGTTAAGTGAAGCAGGTCAGAATTTTAACAAAGAACATAAATACTGTTGGTCAGAAAAGAACATCTATCTCTAGAGGAAAATTAAGAGATGTCCTGAATAAGTGAACACAGAATGTCCTTACCGATATTCCCCTGTATTATCTTCTTGCTTTTAGCAAAAGATATGTAGGAAGTGGTTTTTAGTTTGGTATTTCAGCAGACTCCAGCCACTGATCAGGCATCACCTTTCCTTGTGACAGTACTGACTTGATAGAACTCACTGTTTTAGAAAAGGAAAAAAGCCTCCCCCAGAGTTTGCTTTCTTGTGACCTCATTTTTGCTAAATTTAGTTCTTAATAGCTCTCAGAAACCTATTTTCCTCTTCTTTACAAAGCTGAAAATTTCAGCTGCCAAACTGCAGTAGCCCCCCTGAGTGCAGCATGATCCACCTGCCAGTCCATCAATATAATGAGATGCCACTGTAACCCGTCAATTAATACAGCACTGATGGAACATCCAGAGGCAAACAGAATATATTCACCTTAATGCTAAGGATATGAAGGAAATGCAGACAAGCATGTAAAATTAAGGTAGAGCATCTGGTAAGAAAATCTGGATGGGTGGATAGGCAGGCAAGTCATCATTAAAAATGTTTGCTTTAAGAGTCATCCTTCTCTCTCCCATTATTTGAGAACAATATATCTCAGGTCAAATTATGAGAGTTTGTTTCTCTGCTGTACGCAAGTTGCCCTTCATTTTAATCTCAGCTTCTAGCTAAACAAGCTTGTTGATGCAAAACAGGAGAAAAAGATTGAGCGTGACTGAAAGATCTTCATATCTTAATGAGAACTCTCAGCGTGCTGGTTCAAGTCACTTGTCCAGAAAAACCCAGACCATGAGCTCAGGATAATTTCCTGGCACCACAGTAATGTTCCAATTTAACAGATGGATCAGAAAGCTGTGCTCCCCTGCTGCTTCTTTCTTTTCATTTTTCCTAGTATCATCCCAGGGATCTTGTCTGATTGTTGGTTCTCCACAATGCCTACTGCAACATATGAGAGTGTGGAACAGACTTGAAGTTTTCAGGACAAACAGAAGTGGACTTATCAGAAGGGTGCAACGTTGCTGACTGGTATAGGGCAGACTAGTAAGGTCTGAGTCAGAGAGAGGAAATAAAGAAAAAATAGTATGACTGAAACTTAGAAATTGTTTGCTATACTTGTTATATACACTTCTTGTTTCCTTTCCTTCCTTACGCTAGTGTGTAAATTATGCATGCTGACATAAAATATTTAAACTCAGTGTTTTTGCTGATTATTGTCTGAAATACACGCATAATAGTCTGCTTTAAATTATACTACATTGATGACAGGTAAAAGCTTCCATTAATTGTAGCAATAATTTATTTTTTCACTTTCATAGCAATCTATAATTAGAAGCATCTCAATTTCTTTCATTAGCATTATAGAGAGAGACATAAAGCCACTGGCATGTCACTAGAGTAGAAATTCAGAAAACTGTCTTCTAGTTTTATCCTAAGGTATGATCCCAGGTGCACCTGCTTTTTGGATGCTTTGTCTATTTTATATGTGAACCTCATGTCTTGATACGTATGTCACTAAGATGTTCGTAAATTTTTTGTCCTGAGGGAGCTTCACTGTCTTTTAAGGCCACTGGGCATTCTTTTGTTATAAATGATTTGTAAAATAGTAATTGATCATAGTTCAAAGCACAAGGTGAAGGGGAAAAAAGGAAACTTAAAATTACATGTGGAAACTAAGATGACGGTGTTTACCTGTCTGTAGAAAGAGAAGACCTGCTCTCTGATCACATTTGCAAGATGAGACTGGAAGCTCATAAAAGTAGTGACCAAATGCATGGAATCACTATTGTCCCTACATACCATGAATACTGAGAGGTTTTTCTGTTATTAGTGTTTGCAATAAAGTCTGACCTTTTTGTTCTTAAATTTTCTTCTACTCCTGGGATATTCTAGATCTCCTCAACCAGATAATGATATTAACCTGGTATTTGACCTTTAGTCTTCAGTAAGAGTGAGCAGTTGGTTTTGACCTCATTCAGTTGCTAATCTTAAGAAAGACCTAGCACTGGCTTCTTATACATTTGTGAATTCTCACAAATATTTGCCCTGTTGACTTTATTGACATAATTCACAGAAGTAAAATTCTTTGTATTATAGAACTGTTTTCAGATATTTTTCAGAGTAGAAATTTGCAAAAATATTATTTTAGTGCAATCAAAACTCATTGATTAGCCAGAACAGTCATGAAATTTCAAATTACTGTATTTTCATATTCTAACACTAAGACTCAGTATCTATCATGTTTATACTCTTTAATTTTTATTCCCTTGTTTTTGAATAGAAAATATTCTGTATGTTAGCGTGTCTTAACATGTTCTTCAGGGAAATATGTTCACATGCAATTTGAGGACAAGATCTCTGTGTCTTTTTTTAATTGAGGTCTCAAAATGGTGTAGAAAAACGTTATTGTAGTATTACAATTTTCACTTTGGCAAATTATTAAAGCAATAATAATGTACTTTTGTATGGACAAGGGGTGCATTTGTGTGCGCTTGCAGTTGCAAATTTTCCAGAACTCTTAACTTTTAGTTCTCTTCCATCCAGAGGCAGATTTTTTCCTCAGGCTGTTGCAGTTCCTACTCTTATTTCTTACACAATGTTCTGAGCATCATCAGACAAAATAAGATATCAGTGTGATGCATTTTGTTCTGGTTTGAGAAAGAAAGGGAAGAACAATGAACATGGAATGTAAAATACAGTTCAGTCATATTGCTATTTCTGTAACATTCAAGGGTCTATGTTGCACATAGCATATCGAGTGAAGCATTGTTTAACTATGGAGCAATACTATTCTTACTACTCTTCAGATCAAAAAAACTGAAAGATAGACAAAACATCTGTCTTAAATTAAATGGAAATGTTTTGTGGAGCAAGCATCTTCACAGTAAAGTTCTCTGCCCTGTATGTCACTGGACTATTGTTATATTTGAGTCTTCTATTCTAGTTTTCCTATTGCTTAGTGAATACATGCTTTATAACAATTCTTAGCCATTTGAAATGGCAGTATTGAAACTGCTATATATTTTGCTTTTAAATGAATGGACAACAGCAAACAAATTTTATAAGTAAGCCTGAAGCCTTGTAAGCATTAGAACAAAATTCACTGGAGTGGTATTTCTTCTGAAATGAGTGTTCCCAGACATTCTTAGCCTGCTCGCTACTTCTTCCTCCCAGCTGGTAAACACATTTGATAAATGCTCTCTTGTTCACTTGGCAGTGCTTAGAGTGTGCCTCAGATGCCTGCTTTCAGGTTGGTGAACCTTTTGAAGCTGTATTTGAAGACAGAAGAAAAAAAATCTGTGCACAGTTTTTCTTTTTATATATATCTAAATGGGCAATGCTTGAATCCCACACAGTGATACTGTTTTAGAGACTGATCTTTGGAAAATGAAAGCATCAGTCCCAGAGGATGAACAGGAGCACTTCTGCAGAAGGCCTGGAATGCCTCTGACTAGGTCCTAAAAATCCTGTAAGCAAAAGGTTGGGAAACATAGAGAGCTCCTAGTCCCCTGCTGAATGTCATAATCCTCCTTCTTTTCTGTGTTAGTTATTTGTAGCAATTAAAATAATAGATCACAAAAACATGTGGAACAATATTTACTGCTGTTCTACATAGTTATATTTCCACAAGTCCAATCCTGATGTCTGTCTTGCTCTTGTAAAAACACAACTGACAGTTTATTATCCCCATTACAGAACATCCTTCATTATTTATAGAGACTGTATTTGGAAAGACAAATTACTCCTGTTCTTTCCAGAAGCAATAATAAATTGATAATGCTTTCTGTTAATAACTAGCTTCCTTCTTACCCTGGGAGCTTGCTGCTTGCTCCTCTAATCGTGGGGTTTCATGGCCATGTTGGGTACATTGCAATGTTGTATTTATTAGCTGCCTCAGGTTAAGAATGGCAAAGTATTTCTTGAAATGAATTACTCCAGCAATGTGTCGGGGTGTATTTTTTTAAGTTACTGTGTAAATATTTGCAAGTATATGGCCTTTTGTGATAGAATTTATCATCTGCCAGCAGACCACAATGATGATACTTCTTCACAAACCAATGTCATGGGGATTTCCTTCAGTATGCTAATCCTTAAACTGTCATCTTTAATAGACAAACATTCACAGCAGTTCTTTGATGCATATTACACAATGATTAATCTTAAAATAAAGTATTATTTCTTAATGACTTTGCATAACTTAAGCATTAATGTTATGAAGAAGATTTTCCAGCTTTCAAGTACTCATTCTCTGAACGTTTCCTATTTAAAAGCCTCATGGAGAAGCTTCTGCAAAGTATTTCAATAATCTGTATAAGAAGGCAGCAAAATTTTTCATTCTAGTGCAGATGCGAGAAATCCAAGGATACTCTGAACAGAGATAGCAGTGAGAAACATTCCATTCTGGGAAAAGGCAAGCAGAAGCTGAAAGAAAGAATCCTAATCAAACAGGGAGCTGGACGTTTTTTATGCTTTGGTTCAAGCTGTGTCTTTAAAACAGCTCGTGTACACTTCCAGCTAAGGAGCCTGGTTTGTGCTTTGAGTCACTGCTGAGTACACGAATCATTGCATTATTCAGTGGTAGCAAGTAAATATTAATCTGCATGACTGTATTTTTAACAAAGCATCAACTGAGCAGAATGAGTTGAATCTTACAGTAATTAGAAAACATCACAAGTTCATGGTGCTGAAATGTGAATCTTTCAGTGGACTTAGATTACAAAAAAATTTAAGGCACAGTGTATAAGAAAACCAGTCTTGATAGCCATTCTTGACAGTAAATGCAATGAACAGAAATTGGATTAGAAAACTGGATCTGGCTTAAGTTTCTTTACACACATACACTTGCTGTGTATATCATAGGGAAGAGGACAGAAAAAAGATTTTTATCCTGTTTTCACTTTTTGTTTGCAGAATTCAGAATAAATGACTTCATCACGTTTTATTTGTTTGTTTTTTCTGTTGTATCACTATAAATATACTGCTAGTTTAGACTTGAAAATAATGACTGCTAGTCTCTTAGTAAATCAACTCTGCATATTGATGACTGGTGGAGTGTTCTGTTAATCAATTCTGTTTGTTAAACTGTTCATCAGTTCAGTTCTCACATTTATGAGTTGGTGGTACTCCTTTTTCCTCCTCTCTCCTCCTATTATTTTAATTGTTATTCTAGTAACAGAAATGGATCAAGCAATGGCATTGCCTTGTTTCCTGGTTTCCTTTATCATTTTCACAACCAATTGCTTGATTTAAAAGAGATGCCAAGTAAGCTGGTGAAGGATTAACTGTAATTAAGAAGCAGTGTCACATTTCAGATGTTCTGAGTTTAGGTCTGTGGATCACATTACCAAATCAACCAGATTATTTTATAGGAGTTTATGCTGATCAGTAATGTTATCTACAGACTCTGAAGCTAATGTTAATTAAAATGGATAAATTTATATTCAAGTATTGCCTTAGACCTAAAAGTAGAAACAATGTGTTACTACTTTCCACTCCAGGAGCATGAGGCCTATTAGCCTGAAAGCAGGGTTTTGCTGTTGAGATTCAAATGCTATCACCTCTTCTACACAGCATTGCACTGGGACTTCTGAGCTTATCAGAATGAGTAAGTAGCCATACCAGGTCCCTAAAGCACATGTTAATGAGAGATCTAGGTATGGCTCACAGTATCTCTATATTTCCAATTCTCAAGCATTTAATACTCTCTCTCTCTTTTTTTTTTTTTCCTATTCTAGGGCCAAAGGCTGCCTTTGATGATGCACCATGTCCTAAATAGGTGTTAATGCAATAAATGTTTGATGTATTGAATCAGGTTATGAGACTTTTTAAGCTATGGGAACTTGTTTAAAACAAACAAACAAACAAACAAACAAAAAAGTTGAACTCTTTTGGCCCATAGGGTGTTTGACTTAAAAATCAGAAAATATTTACATATGTATTTAGAGAACAAAGCCTAGGAAATTAAAGTTCAGTACAGAAGTCCCATTCTTCCTGAAAATGTAGAGCCTGAAAGATCTACTATGTTCTGCATAATATATTATGGTGCAAAGAAATTGCAGAATGACTCTCAGCCTTGGATTTTTCTTGCATTTTAAGGACATAAACCAGTGATTACTAAGAAAATACAGAGAAGGAAAAGGACAAAAAAGGAACAAAAAGGCTAAAAAGACTCTGACGAATTAAGGAACAACAGAACTCCTCAAACTGCTACTTCAGCAACTTTTCAAAATTAGAAAATGCAATGGATTTACACAAATTTAAAATGTTAAAATAATGCACTGTGACTTGAAAAATGCAGAAGAGGCAATCCAATTACTGAAGCTGGGGAAACTATTAAGCAAATATGTCAATCTTCTTCCAAAAGAAAGTAAGGAACTCCTTTAAAATTTAAATAGCATTCCCTGGGAGTTAATTGCAGGTTGTCTCACCTAGAATGCATTCAAGTCTTATATTGGAAGTGTTCCTAGTATTGATTCCTTTGGAATATTCACTTAAGGTCTCTGGAACATTGCACAGTAAGTACCAATATGTAAAAGTTATGACTTGCAGCTATTTTAAAACAAATCTTGTTAAGATCTCATTTTCTTTTTTAAACTTGACATAACTGGAGGCAAAAATTTAATTGAAGATTATGTATCTTCTTTGGAGGTTAGGACTTAGTAGGGTTAAATAAAGGTTACACTGTAGCAGTTCCCTTTCATGAAAACGTGGGTTTTCCTAACAAGCACTTAGTATAGTCTAATGAGAACTTTCTATTCCTGTCCACTTACACAAGGTTTTGTGGGGGAAAAAAGACCTTTACAGACTGTAAGAATGAGGGAGATTCAAACTGAAACTGCTCCTCCTCTCCACGCTGTTCTTCTTACCACACTAAAGCTAACTCAAGCCCCTCTCCCACTCCAGGAATCCAAAACAATTTCTGAATCACAGTTCAGTAGACATACACAGACTGAAGTGCAACAGGTACCTTTTTTTTTTTTTTTTAATATATGTTTCCTGGGCTCTCTGTAGCATTCTCATGTGTCACAGCTGCGGCACAGACACAGTGCAAACCCTGTGAATGGTGTAGGAATGCACTGATCTCCATGTGAGGGTGATGTAGATTTTTCTCATTACCAGACACAGCTTTATTTTCTTATTTTCTACCCCATAATTTCTTGTTTAGACATTTTGAAAAGTAAGAACTTAGCATGTTTTTGATTGCATTCAGGACCGTGAAGGTGGATCTGTACTCTCTGCAAACTCTGTGATCAGGTTGCATAACTACAGTCATGATCACTGATATGCTATTGACACAGTTCTATCTAAATACTTTAGAGCTGCTTCAGTATGATCAGAGATCATTACTGCTCATCAGATTTGCTTTCATTTGTCAAATTACTCCTGCTCAGACTAACATGTAATTAAAACACTGTGATGAAAAGAAATATTCATTTCTTTATTTTAATTCACTTCCTCAAAATGAGTTTTGCAGATAGCTAGTCATTTGTGTCCTGATGAATTTCATCCTGCCCAAGTCAGGACATAAATGAGGTCTGGGACATTTTTGGTTTTGCAAAACATTGATTTTTCTTGTGTTTCCTATTAGGTTCACTAGATCATAACAGCAAGTTTTACTTAATAGCATGTCCCAAAATTGGAGGAGAGCTAAGTAACAGGAATGTCAAGAATTATTTGATTTGGATTATGAGGTGTCTTGAGTCTTTTATGTAAGCCTACTATATTCGTTCATGTTGAATGTTGCTTTACTCCACCAGTAATCCATTGTATTGCATTTAAGACTGTACAGGAAACAGAAATACTACACCATGTGCAAAGGAGATAAATATACCCCTTAATTTGCAAAGGTAAGATGAACATTACTTGAATAATCACCTCCTATCTTCTTGGAAATGATGATTTTTTTTTTTTTTTTTTTTTAAGAATGCAGACAGCTGTGTAAAACAAATATCCATTTGTCTTTTAACAAATAGATATTCTGCAAAATAGCTTTGTATATGATATCATCTACAGTGAATTACTCAAAATCGAAGTTTGTCAACAAAAACTTGAGATTGTCTTGTCTCTGTCTTCTCACAATTTCTCTCTCTTAACTTCCCTACAAACAAGGAATTAACTCTTTGACCTCATTCCAAATATTCTTCTTTCTGTGCTCTGTTGTTCTATATCTATCAGATCAGAGGACTGAATTACTGTAATTCCCCCAAATTTTGGTATCATGCTTTATGTTAACCTTTGAGATATGGTTCTTTTTCATATGCAAAGAAGAGGAATAAAGGAAAACAAAATTTACACAACATAGCTATTACTGACTGACACTTATGTGTATTTAACTTTGAGAGGGTGTTGATCAGGAAAAGTTGATTCAGTTTATTTGAACAAGTATCTGATATCTACTCCTCATCTTTCCCGTTCTGAGTACGTACTGAAGTGATGCATGAAGTATAGCTTTAGAGTTGTGGTGGCAATAAATATGTGTATTTCTTTACAATAAAGTAAGTAATCCACCATGAAAGAAAAGGGTTTTTTTTTCTTTTCTGTTCTTAGTTTGTAAAGGAGGATGCTCTCCTCTTCAGATGGGTTTTCTGCAAGGACAGATATCTTTTTTCCCCTTCTTATCTATTTGAGATAGCTGATTAATATCCAATGCACTGATTCTTGGAATAAAAGATTTTGTAACTGTTTACCATTCTGATGTATCACATGAAAAAAAGATTCAAATGTATTCCAAGCATGCACTATTACAGACTAAGCTGAACTATGCCACAATACATTTGAATATGTTAATTTCTGTGTTAAGAGGTCTTTTGTCTCTTTTTATTTTTAAACAACAAAGCATTTTAATAAAATATTATAGTAGTTGTGAATGTGCCAGAACTAGTAAGATGAGACTTTGCATTTCTACCACTTTTGCATATTGTTTTCATTTAAAAATGGAAACTTATGAAATACTTTGATTTCTGGGTTCTAGAGCCTGTCAAAAAATGAAGAGTATAGAAAAAAAGTATAATTATTTTCTTTTTAAAAAATAAAAGCATAAAAGAACCTTAAAATGAAAGGCTTCTCTTTAAATACAGCATAGAGAACTATTCTTAAACTGAAGAAATGCGGAGAGAAATACCACAATGCATTTTAGGAGTTTGCTGTAGGAGTGTTAGTAGAGGTACAGTACAATGTAGGAGACCTGAGATGACTGTGTGCTCACCTTTCCCTCCAGCTCCCTCCTTAGGCTTTGCTGGGGTAGATAAGATACCCCCAGCCTACATCAGAACTGATAACAATCACGGTATCACCAATACTGCCTTATGTTGGGTGATCAAAGAGCTGGTAACAGACACCTGGTTTAACAGCTGAAGGAAAAATGAGCATGTGCCAAGACTATAAGTCAGTTATCACATAAATAGTAGCCCAAGAGTGCCTTGAATAATTTACATAATAGTAGGCTGCATAGTAGAATATCTTCTTGAGTAGGGTTGCTTTTTGAGGTCATGCCTACTGAAAAGATTCCTCATACCTGCCTATCAAGAAGTGCTCTGCTAATACCCATCCTTGGTGAGTGACTAATTGTTTTAAGCTTTGTTACCTTTATTAATATGATATCATTAATAATGCAGATGTAATCCTTTAGACTGCTGTCTAAGGCTGGGACTAAAAGTAGATTTGGATGCACCTAGGTTCCTCTGAGAAATAGTTTATAAAGAAAAGAGCATCTGCTCTGAACCTTAAGACTCAGGGAGAGAGTTTTCTGGGTGAATGTGTTTAGCTGTATCCTCTGTACAGTAAATAATCATGTGTGCTTTTCTGCCTATCCTAGGGATATCTAGAAGTTGAACAACTATGGTAGCTGAGGAAAGTCATAACTGCCTACTATGTTTGATGAGAGTAAATCTGAAACTAGGTGGACTACACATCTACATCTCTACCATTGAGTAAAAGGATTTTATTTACTGTGGGCTAGTGTGACAACAATTGTTCTGCCTTCAAGCAAATAGTCCTTGATATGTTCTGACCCTACAACTTATCTAGGATTTAACTAGGACAGTGAGAGCAACCAAGTAACTCAGGAACTGGCTAATAATCAAATGGTGCAGGTGGTCAGTGCTCATACAGTATCTTGGCCTCCTTTCCTTTCCTGTAGGATGAAGGGACACACAGAGTAGTATTGTCCTCCATGAGGGAGGAGACATGAGGCACTGCAGGAGTTCTCCCCTAGAATAGATGCTGTGTGTTTTGAAGCACTACTGATCGTTTCATCTACAAAAGCTAGGAAAGCTCTACAATTAATTTTTGTATTGGTTAAAAAAGTCTAATCTCAAAGTAATGTCCAAGCGTGCTTTGAATTTGCATGCAGTCAGCTAAATCCTGCATTCCCATTATGAGGTTTTTCTCTTTCCTGGATCTATCAGGAATCCTAAGAAGTACTAAACACTTAAGTGTAGGGTTTTTTTAAGAATGATATGAATCATAAGGTAAAAAGAAAACATAAATACTAATACTGTGTAGTTACTGAATCATATAAAAAGGAAAAGAAGTAGTGATGGTGTGAAAGTTTGTAATATGCAGGTGTGAAATGGCTTATGTTTTTCCTCATGAATAATATTTGACTGGTATTTTTGGGAAAAGGCAGTGTTTTTCCCCTTTTGCTGGAGAAAAAAGAAGAAACTGGAAGAAATGATCTCATAACATATATAGAAATCTTTGAAGCTACTTGAGATTCTATAGCTGTAATCTCATGTAATGATTAATATAATTCAATGAACAAGTCAGTTTTACTGAGAGCTTCTAACAGGGATATTTCAGAAGGATTTTGTTTTCTTTATCTAATTCTCTTTAAGTATAGAGAAGACTTCTATGGAGAGAGGTTAGAACTACTTCAGATCTACTTAATATATTTCCTTGATTCATCCTGCCACGTTTCACTCCCTAAAAATCTTACTTCTCACTACTGAAAATGACTATTTCCATTGATGTGGAATGCAAGGTAGAGTGGCTTAATTGTCAGGATATGCTTTCTTTTACTCTTAAATTTCTTAAATATGGGGAATTGTGTCTGTTTTTATGAACACTGCTCAAGAGACTCACCAGCAAATCTGCTCTTCCTGCTTATGTTTAATAGTATATTTAACATACAGATAATTTAGAATTGAGAAATTTTAATGCAAAAAAAAAAAAAAAAAAAGAAAAAGGCATGAGTTAGATATCTAACTTCTATAGAGTGATTTAAAACTATCTGATTAGGCATGCAGTGGTATCTGTGATAGTATTTTCAAGCTTTTGAAAATCTTGATTTGAATGTATGCTTTCACATATTGTCAGGGTCCTTTGCAATGTGCTGAACATATTACAGCACTGTTTTACTCACTTTATGGCTTACTGCCAGCATTTCTTTGAAAGGTTGTCTCTAACTTAATATCTGAAGGTCAGGCAATGCATGATAGACCCTCTAATCTCATCAGCAGAGTCTTAAACCAATGCTATCACTATTCTGCTCTTAAATTTGTTGCTTTTAATTTGAATGCATAGAGGAGAAACTTTAGAACAGTCATTAAAGAGTAATTTGTTGACTGCTCCCCAAATTTTTTCTCTAATAATATGCATTAATATTCTTATAATTAATAAAGTCATAATGGAATCATGGTTAATGTAATGCTGCCCATCTGATCTGGCAAAAAGATCTTTTTAATTGCATCTTTGAGGTTTTAAACTTCTGTTTTAAAACTCCTTCTGTTCAAGCAGTCGATAGTGATGGATTATGTGTTTTGGTTTTTAAATTATTCTGAAGAAAAAAGAGCTGTGTGGGAAACCCTGACAGTCACCTTGCCTTAGATTGTATAATACACTTAACAAACTTTCATTAAAAAAAGTATGTGGAGCTCAGACTTTAGATTGTTTGCTGAATCTGGAGGAAAATGCTGAGCAGCTCATGTATTATTACAGAATCACACTGAATCACAGGGGTTGAAATGGACATCCAGAGGTTGAGTCCAACATCCCACCTAAAGCAGGTACTCTACAATAGGTTGCACAAGATGTCCAGACGTCTTGAATATCTCTATGGAAGGAGACTCCACAACGACTCTGGCAACCTGTTCCAGAGCTCCATCAACTTTACCTTAAAGAATGTTCTTCTGCATATTAATACAGAACTTCATCTGTACAAGTTCTAGGCCATTATTCTTGTCACTACATCTCACCAAGAAGAGTGTTGCCTCCTTCATTTGCCTCCCACCTCCCTTTAGGTATTTATAAACATCAGTCAAATCCCTCCTCCTCCCCTTTGTCATCTTCTCCCGAGCCTGAACAGACCCTGGTTACTCAGTCATCCCTTGTATGGGAGATGCTCCAGGCCCTTTACCATCTTTCTGACCCTCTGCTGGACTCCTTGTAGGGGATCACTGTCTTTTTTTGAACTTGGAAGCCCAAAACTGGACACAGTATTCTAAATGTGGCCTCACCAGGGCAGAGTAGAGGGGAAGGATTGCATCCCTCACCCTGCTCGCCATGCTCTTTTTAATGCACCCAAGGATACCATTGGCCCTCTAGGCCACAAGAGCGGACTGCTGGCTCAAACTTGTTGTCCACCAGGACCAGGTCATTCTCTGCAGAGCTCATCTCCAGTTTGTCATCCCCTAACCTGTGCTGATGCGTGTGGTTTGCTCTTGTTAAATCTCATCATTTCCTCCCAGGTCTTGTTGAATGGCAGCACAGCCTTCTGGTGTATTAGCCCCTCCTCCCAGCTTTGTATCACCAGCAATATGGCAGTACAGGCAGGATGCGATTTTACTCAAGGGACTGATTAGCATGGGGAAAGAATGGAGCTGAAAGAGTGGAGAACAGGGCTGAGGGAAAGTTTTTCGGTTGCTTTGTTCTTATCATAGCAGAGTGTTTCAATGCCTATGCCAGTTTAGATCTTATGGAACAATGAGCAGCATAAACCTTACTCATTTGATACCATTTTCTTTTCTACAGTTAGCCAAGTTTTGTTTCTAAGACACCTCAAGGAAAATAGGGTTATTCACTATTATTTTAGAGAAATGAATGAATATTTTGTCTAATTCTGTGCTTAAATTCATGGTTTCCCATCTATCATCCACAGAACTGTCCCCTAGATGGGCAGAACATCATTAGGAATCCATATATAATAAAGAAATAAAAAAGTACACTAAGGTTATTTGGCTGATGCATACACATCATTCTCCATTTTCCTTACTAACGTGAACTGCTCTTACTTTTCGTATTACTTGAGGCCAAACATTAACAAGTTTTTGCTAGGTCATCAAGCAATAATGTTTTTCCTGGGATCAATGTTATCTATATTCTCTCTGGATCTGTAAGATTAGATTTATTTTCTGGGTCAAAGCTATTTCAATATTTACTAATGCTTTGAGGCAATAAAAAGGGATTGCTTGTGTCTGTTCAACTTCTGTCCACTTTGCTGCTTTCTCATTCACTTTTTTTTTAAAGTTTATTCCAAACAAGAGCATTCTTTCTAATTTTCAGTTTATACTTTTTTGAGGTCAGTGTGAGAAATTAAGTTATTCTTCTCCCTCTCTAACATTTCTACATAAAAATAGGTATTTTGTACCTATTTCCATACTTAGTAGGCAAGTCCATCTTTCCTAGTCTCTTCTGCTAAAATTTCTCTGTTCCCTTAACTGTCTAATACTGTGTGAGTAGTGGATGAGTGGCTGGATGACTGTGAAGAGGAAAGGGACCTGGGGATGTTGGTTGATGCTCGGCTGAACATGAGCCGACAGTGT
>JAOWBP010001760.1:51498535-51516222 GCA_028571105.1 Tragopan temminckii | reverse complement strand
TGCACATATGTAATGGAGGAGTACAGTGTGAGAAGAAAGAAAAGCTGGACTACTGACAATGCATACAAATTTGTCATCGCTCCATGAAGGACTTAAAAAGATGACTTCCATCTATTCCTAAAGTAGCTTTCATATAATTAGATAACCTGTGTAATGCAATTTCATGTAACTAGAGGCAATGTTTGGTACAAAAGAAATGCTTGTACCAGTCTCCATCCTTTCTACTCCCCTAAGTAAGTATTTTGGTTTTGCACTAAGTTTTCAGTTGGATATATTAAGAACATGTCAAGTGCATGAATTCTAATGTAATGCTTCTAAATACATTCCCTTATGCTATTAAGCACGGATAAAGAAGTAGACAGTTGCTACCTGCAGTTTTCCAAAATAATTGACTGCTGAACTCCTCCACAAAATCTTCTCTTATGTACTATTTGTACTTTCAGATTTGAAAATATCTTTTAAAATGTGGTCTAAAGCTTTAAGCCAGTTTGTAGTATTTATCATTTGTTCATTTATATATAATGCTTCACAAAAGAATTGCCTAGTTTTATAAAGATCCTATTCTGAGCTTTTAATTTAATGTATCCCTAAAGAAATATTTATGACAATGGAGAAAATTCAAGCAGTTTTTTTCAGACCATTCCATTTACATCAATGCCTAGCTGTTTTATAGTGAAATTAGACAGAAATAATCTACTTTAATTTTAAATTCAGATCTGCTGTGAGAATTAGGTCATTTCCCTTGTAAGATGAAGGCTAAGGATTGGAGTTGTGACCCAAGAGCTGATGGTCAATTCAAATTTTACTGAATCACAGTGGTAGTGTATTTGATCTCAGTTTTTCAAGAAAGTTCTCTATTTTTTCAGCAAAATAATTTACAGGAAATTTTAAGAAGTGCTTCTAAATATATATATATATTTTGAAGATTTTTTCCCCCCTCAAACTGGGGACAGAATTTAGATTTGCTTGATCTTGAATGTGATAACTGAGGCTACAGAGCAAAATGAAAATACAAGGCTCCCAGAAAGAAAAAATGAAATTTAAGCACATGTGCAAGGGAAACAGAGTATACTTGAAGTAACATCTCTTTGCCAATGTTCATCCATCTCTGTGCCACAAGAAACTCAGCATGTCATGTAACCTCAAGAAGAGACAAAAGTAGCCAGTTGTGAAGCCAATGAGATTGGTAATTAGAGATCTTAATTATGACACAGATCTGGCTTTCTGTGCATTAGTAATGCAATTATTCCACATTTGTCCCCCAGACTAGGCAAAATACACCCCAGCTGTGTGAGTGCAGCTCATATACATTAGAAGGCTTGTTCAGTTTCTGTCTGCATGGCATTTTCAGGCCCTGTGGTAGAATGTCCTATCTAAATGCTGTGTTCTATTGATATATACTTTATAAAACAGATTTTGTCAGATGGTAGCAGATTATGATCTATGACCTAAAAGTAATCAGATCTTAGGATATTTTGCAGGGGCAGACTTCAAGGGAGATTACTCTTGATGGAGCACCTTTGACAAGAAACCCATTTTTAAATGTTAATTTACATGCTGAAGCATAATATAAATGTTAAAACCTTAGGTAGGCATGGAACAGGAGAAAAATGTTCTCTTGTACTCTGTCCTATTCCAAACCTATACATAACCTCAACACCTTTTTTTCTTTCTCCACAGTTCTGGCATTTTTTAGATTTCCATCTCTGTCTCTGAAATAAAGAGCCTAGGGCACAGAGGAGAGTAATACATGTGAAGGATGAAAGTATATTGCTGCATAGCTGAAGATGGCCAAATTTAGCCAATTACAAATTCGTTGAAGTTATAATCAATATTGCACTTTCATTTTTATGAATATTCTTTCAGAAAGGTTTTTTTAACTCTGCAGGAAAAAAAAATCATACTTATGCAAGTCCTCCCAACAAATAATTGGACTAAAAAGTGAATGATTTTGTACAGTGGTTAAATTGCTTGGATTGGAGGACTAAAGGTCTATAGCAACACACTTGTAGAGATAAACCATCCTTAAAGAACAGTGCTTTAAGATGTCTCAGTATTCTGAATTAAAACTTCACTGGCCATTTTCACACTTACATAATTACAGTGTCAGGAGGGGGAAACAGACAATTTCCATTCTTAGCTTTGTCAAAATCTGAAGAAAATCACTGCATCACTGTAATGAGAGAATATAAATATGTCGACAAGCAGCTGGTTAAAACTTTCAGATAGTAAATTATGCAGAGAGATTTAAGAGTTTTTATGTGGCAGTCTCTGATGGAGGGAATGTCTTTCAGCTGCGATGCAGTCAGAATTGGTGGTAAACTTTATCACTGTATTATCAAGTAAAATTTATCATTGCATCACTGCATCAGTAATTTGAGGATATTACAGTTTGTTTTATTATTCAGATTCCTCAGCTGTGTTTTGTGGTTTTTAAGCTTAATTCTTGAAGATCACAGACATTCCTTAATTATAACCCTTTTATTTTCTCTGTTACTTTATCATCTTACCTCACTCCTAACATTACTGCTTCAGAAGTTAGGAATGTTGAGTTTAAGCTCAGTGGCATTCGATCGTTATTTACTTTTAATCGAGATTCCATGTTTTAAATGTTCTGAGTTAAGGAAAGAAAAATTCAGGGCTAATGTAAGCTTAGTCAAATGTGAATTTGAAGTATACTAATGAATTGTCAAATGCTATCCTCACTCTCCCTTTTATTCCTTTTTGATGCTTTTCATTTTTTTTTTTTTTTATGCCTTCTATTCTCTTCTTCACTTCCTGACAGCTTTCTGACTCAGCTACTGACATAATTTTAATATAAGTAATTTTAATATAAATGTTCACTGACATCCATGGGAGGTTAGGGTGCAAAAATAGTTATCCAGGAAGAATATAGGACAAGACAGGCAGAAACAGGAAACAGCAATAAGGAAAGTAAATTACAGTGTAAGTTAGATAAGTGTTCATGCAGAATCAATTATTCTTTATTTAAGTTACTGATTCAACCCACATGCCCAGTGTAGTTTCCTGGTGACTTGCAGTATAAAGTCACAATAAATAAGCTAGGATTCTTCAGTCTTAGAATGAGATGAGTTGGGGTATACGTTAGAAGTCTATGAAGTTATTACTCATGGCACAGAGAGAATAGTTTGAGACACTGTCCCTTCCAACACACTAACCATCAGGTGAAACTAGGAAGAAATAAAAAAAAAAAAAGACACCTCTTCACTGGGTAGATTTTAGACTACAAATGATTTTGTCAAAGGACCTTTAGATTGAAAAGGCTCAAAGAGAACCTGCATCAATACTTACGGAGAAATTTGTTGAAGTTAGTTTGGACTTGGATAGGCTTGGACTATATGCCAACCTGGAAAAAGAGGCTTGAGCACATACTGAAAGTACCCAGTATGTTTTTCCTACTCTTACTCCCATCAGAACTTCTGCTTGTAATCAGTGTTGCAAATTCATGTTGAGCTAGTTTGAAACCCTAGTCTGAACCTGTATCTCTCTACTTCAGTTCTTAATTTTTCTCACAAACACCGGTATATTTCATTCCACTTCATAAAATTGAGTCATATACTTGGTTCTACTTCATGAACCCACAGAAACGATCCCCACCAACATAACAGATTGAAGGTAAAGGAATTTCCACATTTCTGTTATTAAAATATATATTAAAATATGCATAGAAATTGTGAATGCCTTACCCCTGGAAGTGTTCAAGACCAGGTTGGTTGGGACTTTAGACAACTTGATTTAGTGAAAGATATCCTGGCCCTTGATGGTGGCAGGTTGGAACCAGATGGCCTTTAAGGTCTTCTTCAATCCAAACCGTTCTGTGATTCTTTCAAATTTTTGGTTTTAGTACTCACTTATTCGCTGTTTCTGTTATTTTAAGATGCGCTGTTCTTGTGTTTACTACTTCCTATATTTAAATACTAATCCTCATAATTTTTTATTGCCAGTTTCAGTTCCTGAGGCTATATGAGTTTTTAAATTTGTAACTTTTTCTTTCTACCAAATCCTTCCTCAGAACTAACCACTGTCACTTATCTTAAGGGACATTGTCAGAAAACACGTATTTCTGTATATAATGTGCATGACAGAACAGTGGTTTTTCAGTATATTGTCTATTACTATGATTTACACATTCTATATGGAAGGATTTACGTTTACTTCTGTAACATTTTTACTGTAAGCTATTTCACAATTATTTAAAAATAAGTTTTTCCTATGCAGCATCAAAATACATGTAAAATCCAGTACATTTAACGTCAGACCTTCTTTGATTTTTAGTGATTTCATTTAAAAACTTTCCACTAAGTACACCAACAGATGAAGTCTTTCAGACCAGTCAGTAAATTTAATTAAGACTTTAATTGTCAAACTGACATCATGCCAGTCACTGAGAAGGATTAAATATGAATTAACCTGCAGAATGATTCACTCTGGCTATACAGACAGCTATTTAACTTCTGGTTTTGATCTGTCATTACATGCCAGCATTTTAAAATTGCGAAACAGTAAATAGTAAAAACGAAAGAAAAATACTAATTTAGATTAAAAACTGGGATACATATATAATTCAAGAGCTATTTGCAAAAAACTATAACACAAGTAGCAAAATCTACTGCAAAGTGAGGCAACTGAAACTTGGTGCTTTTATTCATGATCTCATTCACTTTTAACAGGGTCAGCTTTGTGTTAGCATGCAAATCATTCTTATTTTTCTAATTTAATTCCTTTGTAGAGAGAACATGAGGGTGTGCTTGATTACTCTTATCTCTGAAGAAGAGGAGGCTCAGGGGAGACCTTGAAGCTTTCTACAACTATCTGAAAGGAGATTTGTGGTGAAGTTGGGGTCAGCTTCTTCTCACATGTAATAGTGATAGGACTAGAGGGAATGGCCTCAAGTTGCACTAGGGGAGATTCAGGTTGGATGTTAGTAATAAGTTCATCTGAAAGCGTGGTTGGGTACTGGAATGAGCTGCCCAAGGAGGTGGTTGAGTCACCTTCCTTGGAGCTGTTCAAGAAATGTTTAGATGCTATACTGAGGGACATGGTTTAGTGGGGAAATATTGGTGGTAATCAGACAGTTGGACTGGATGATCTTAGAGGTGTTTTCCAATCTTGATGATTCTGTGAAATGCAGTTGGATTTTCTGGTCTGCCTTGCATTTTAGCAGGGTATATTTTGATCAGTATCTTTGGTCATTTTTTTCCCCAGCTATGTTCCTAATGTGCAGTCCAGCATATTATGTTATATCCCATGGCACAGAGGATTGTTTAAGGTGAATGTGAATACACTTAACAATTGCCAGAGCTATCTCTTATGTGCTGTATTATCTGATGAATAAATCAGGCCAGTATTAGTACCATGTGAGTATTTGGGGAACTTCATTTGGGAACATATTTTTAATAATCTCTGCCGACTGCTAAAATAAAATATTCCCACTGAAAAGAGAGCTATCTGTCTTAACCATGTAGCTGTTTTTCTAGAGCTGTTGGAAAGCTGCACTGAGGTATAATATTCTTAGTCAATGGAAGCTGATTGATTCAGCTGTCTTAAATTCAGCATGAATTTACAGCTAAACAGCTGGACTCTTCAAAAACTGATCTGTGGCTGCGCTATGATCTCTGTGCTAAGGTTTTTCCTGATTCCTGAAAGGATCCAAGTCCCTCCTACCAGCATCATATTTGGAAGGCAGATGCAGACAAAAAAAAAATAATCCCATAACTTATTTTTCAAGCCACCAGCTAACCTTATTTCCGCTTAGAATTTTCCCCTTCTCCCCATGACAGTGTTTGCTTTTATTCTCAGCCTCTATGGCAATTTGTGGAAAGAAACCGAGCCTAGCAGTGACTGAATACTTCCTTGTTTAATTGAGACAGGATATTATAATTGATTTTGAAAACCCAAATGGACCAGAAGTTTCCCTGTGGTTTCATTAGGAAATGCTTTGTACAGCTTGTAGCAACTATATTCACGTGGAGCAGTGGAGGCAATTGAAGGGGGTAAGGAAGCATTTAATGGCCCCACCTGTTTGTGTGTAAAAGATTGCATGATTACCCATTTACAAGAGTTAAAATGGAAACAGCTGTCCTAAAACAATTTTAAAACTACCCCCTCACTTAACTACAAGAATAAATAAAAATCCATTTCCAATGCAAATCATTCTTGATACCAGCTAAAGAGATTTTACAAGTTAGTTATGATTGTATCAAGGCTTCTAAGATATTCATATTTATCCTTGTGCTTTATCTTTGAAAATAATAATGTGAGACTTGATGCCAAAAAAAGCTAAAAGACACATGCAGCGTGGGCAACACATCTCCAGCACAGTTCTGTAAAACTACTTAAATGTAGATCTACAATCAGTTTCTCTTGTCACTGCATTTTAAAGAGTCTCAATAAGACACTGCCTGTAATTGATGCCACTGGTGCTTTTCAACGTGTCTCTGCCTGATCATCTTAAAAGACATTGCAAAATATATTATTTAGAATGCCTTGAGCTTGGAAGGTCTGTCTGCATTCCCCAACAATAGCCATCTCATACTTTAAAAGCGCTGCTTATACTGGTTTCCTCCCAGCGTGAACAGAAAAATTGCAAACATTAGAAGCTCACTGGTACATCCAGCCTTTGTACTTTTTTGTCTGACTACAGTGCAACACATTTTGCTTCAAATTTTACTCACAGAGATTCTACCATCAAAAACAACAGTAGGCATTTGGGGAAAAATATTTCTCTGGAGATGCAAAATAGGCTGATACAATGACTCATGTTGAGTTTGACAATGTCACAGGGATCTCCAAACCAGAGTGGATAACCCAAAATTTTAAGAGTAAAAAATCTTCAACTTTCCTTATGAAAAATCATGTGATACTCAAATGCTCTAGCAGCACTTTTGTAGATAGACTGATGAATTTTCATACTCCCTACTAGTAAGGAATGGTCAGTTTGGGAACAGGGGAACTTCAAAAGAATTTGGGAATTGCTCAGTTCACAACATTTCCTTCCAGTATTTGAAGGGAGCTTATATACAGGAGGGGGAACAACTGTTTACGAGAGTGAATAGTGACAGGACAAGGGCGAATGGTTTTAAGCTAAAACAGGAGAGATTTAGGTTGGATATTAGGAGGAAGTTTTTCATTCAGAGAGTGGTGACACACACTGGAACATGCTGCCCAAGGAGGTTGTGGATGTTCTGGAGGCAGTCGAGGCCAGACTGGATGTGGCTCTGGGCAGCCTGGTCTAGTGGTTGGCGACCATGCACGTAGCAGGGAAGTTGAAACCAGATTGTCTTTGTGGTCTCTTTTAATCCAGGCCATTCTATGATCCTATAATTCTATGAAAATCTCTCTTTTTCTTCCCATAGAGTGAGAAGGCAAATAGGATTTATTTGCAGTTGTATGATGTTTTTATACTTGACTCTCTATAGTCATTTTATTTCTACTTGAATTATTTATTTTGTCTGACTCCCTGACCTTTCTTTTCATGCATTTCTTCATTAGCTTCTATTTAATCTGGTCAGTCTGATCTCTATATCTCATTTTCAGTATCAGACATACACCATGTTCCATGATACTTTTTTCTACCTGAAGAATTATTAAATTTTCATCTTTCAGACAGATTCCTCAGTATCTAAAAAGATTAGAATTCATTATATTACTTATTTACTCAATAATTATGGTTGCAAAGTTGCCTGGATACATATTTCCATGAGACTTTAAAAAAAAAAAAAATGTATCTTGGAAACTCTGTTATTAAATAAAACTTAGTTAACAGGTTAAAAAGGTATTCAAGAAAATAGGCAGAAGGAAGCAGATAGATACAGCTTTGCAGTCTAGGTCAAAACATTTAAAAAGAAAAAATAAGGGAAAATAAGATCTTACAGAAAAGGGGGATGAGGGGTGGGTTATTTGTTACAGTGCTAATCTTGAAACAATCTATTTAACAAATAGTAATAACAATGAATTCTTGAAAAATAAATTGTGGTCAGATGACACTTAGAAAATTTCTGGCTTTGAATTATTTGATCATTTCTGTGATGTGTGGGCCCTTCCTGGCCTTTCAGAGTGATAACGGGGGCATTTCTGAATTTGCTTAGTGCTGCTTTGCCAGTCGTTCCATCAGTTCAGTGAGTTCAGTCAGACACTCAAGGTCTCGCTTCATCTAGGCTACTTCATCATGCTACAGGGCAACAATTTAAAAGCAAACTACAAAACCTCATCCTCGTTTTGTAAAGCAACGTAAAAATAGCATGAAGTATGGTTTAGCTCGGGTAGATAATACTAAATGTGATGTCCCTTAAAAGCCTACAGAATTTAAATCATTGTAACAGTACACATTATAATAGCTTATAATTCTGTGTGAGAAATGATCAGTACTGCTCTTGCCTATAACTTGGAAGACAAAGTTCCATGCTGGTGATATGATGCGAGTATTATGAGCGTGTACATTTTCATGTGCATCTTGGACGTGAGGGACGTGTAAGTGGTGAAAAGGGTAATGGGAGGTTTCCTAGTGGGGCTCGTTTATTTTTTCTGCTCGTATCTAATTTTCCTTTTTACTGGAGGTTACTTTGAAGGATCCTCATTATGCTAAAATGTGTTGTTAAATGCTAATTAAGGAAAGATAATGGCTTGAACCTTTAAACTAGTTCAGTAATCAGAAGCCTTCTGCTAACATATATGTTTGTTTCCTCTCCTAAACTAACTTTAAATTGTAATTTTTTCCCGGAAGATATTTTCCTTTTTTTTTTCATTCTTTTTTTCTTGGAAACTACCTTTTGTCTGTTGTTCTAGTTCAGTTGATTATAATTTGGTATTTCAGTGAATGGAAACTAATATTCATTAAACTATTTTGTTCAGCCATAATAAAGAGCAGCTACTACATGGCTTCACCAACCACTATATGGCAACTGTCCCACAGCAGGGCTGTGATTATTCTCACAATATAAAATCCATCTCTTATGTCCAGCTAAATAAATGAATAAAAGGAAAAACTAAAAAATTCAGAGTCCTGATACAAACCCTTTCCTATCTGATTCAGTAGATCTTCCAGTACTTTAGCAAATGATTTTTTTTATGCAGTTTGCATTTCACATGATCATGTGTTAAAAAACACCACAGAAATACATAAGGGCTGAAAATGGAAGCAATAACAACTATAGAGAATGGAGGGGATGCAGATATGCTCACCACTTCTAATACTATTTTCAGTTTTAGGCCCCTAATTACAAACATAATGTTGAGCTGATCAAGCGTATGCAGAGAAGTGCAACAAAGTTGGTGAAGGGACTAGAAAACAGGAGTTATGAAGAGAAGCTGAGGGAATTGGTTTGCCTGGTCAGGAGAAGGTTGAGGGTAGAACTTGTTTATTTCTACAGCTACCCAGAAGAAGGTTGTAGCAAGGAGGATGTTGATCTCTTTTTCTCGGGTGACAAGTAATAGGAGATGAGGAAACAGTCTCAAGCTGCACCAGCAGAGGTTGATATTGGATATCAGGAATGATTTATTTATGGAAAGGGTGGTCAAGTATTGGAACAGGCTGTCCAGCAGGTGTTGGAGCTGTCATCTCTAGATGTGTTTAAGAGAGGTATGGACATGGCAATAAGGGGCATATTTTAGTGATGGGATTCATTAAGTCAGGTTGATGTTTGGACTTGGTAATCCAACCTACGATTCTATAATTCCGTATCACATATCCCAGCACCTGTATGTCAAAACTGATGATCCCTGAAGAGGTGAACAGATATCAACATTCTGACTGTGGTGCATCTTGTCTAGAATCGTTGTTAAATAGATAAGACAGAATAGTAAATTGGAATGGTTAATAAATTCATACTGCAGTGTCCTCATAATTGGAGCTGTTCAAGGAGAAGCTTATCTCTATAAAGATAAAACTGACTCAAGAAGTATTTCAGAACATGTAACTTAAATATGTCAAAATATGAGGTGTTGCCAGATCTGAATGAAAATATAGGGTAGTCTGCAATTATACTGTGCCATGCATTTCCCAGAAATAACAGCTGGCCATTTATGATACTATCTAGTTTTATTATTTTCAGAGAAAAAATGGGTCAATGACATATTTACCAATAATTTACTTAAAAGATGTGTTCTCTTATTCCATGACAAACTGCCATTGAAACTCAAAGCAAAAATCAGAATTTGGCCTGCAAAAGTAGTAATATGATGAGGAAGTTGCCTTGATTTTAGATTGCAAGCTTATTGGCTTATGAAAAGAGTTGCTATAAGTAGATCAGAATGGATAGAAAGTCAAGCTGTTTGGATCATTGAACCTAGGCTGAAAATAAATCAATCCCAGACCCAAAGAAAGTTTTTGTATTATCTCTTATGTATGCTTTTGTGCTCTGCTTTTGGCATACAATGAGACATAGGGTTTATAGGATAAGGAGACAAAGCTTGTAAATACCATCAAAAATTAGTGAGGAGTAGTGACAGGTAGATAAGTTATAAAGTTAATTAAGCTTGAAATTCTACTAATAGTTGTTCTATTGTTTTCTAACCTTGTTGACTGATCAGCATTGTATCTGTATGCAACCATGGCATTTCCCTTCCTGGGCAGAAGTTAAAATTTGTGTTTTGTTTTTATGTAAACATACACGTCTGTGAACCATAGTAAAGAATGAAAACTTCAAAAGACAGGTATAACACAGTGAAGGTCAGATCAGTTGTGCAAGTTAACTTGCTATTGTACCTAAGTCTTGACTTTCTTTATGCTTCTCCTACTAGTTCGTTCCATGTCTTTCCACTAAAATTTCTGCAAAACCTAATTAGTGTTTTAAATAGTGGTCTTATGCTCTACATGTTTATGCTTTAAAACTTGGTCAGACACCATACCTATTTAACTTTAGACTTTGAAATCCATCTTCTAATTACTATGGATCTGGTCTACATGATCAGGAATGTCTTAGCTTCTTCTATCAGCTTCTTACCACACATCATCAATCTTCTTTTCATTATTTCTGTAATGAGATTCAAATTGTCTTCACTCAACTCCCCATGTCTTTTCTAAATCTCTAAAAAATGGCCACTGTAGCAGCACTCTGAGATGTTAGTAAAGTTGCCTCTCAGACACATCACTGTATGTGGAAGTATGTGAAAGCTTTGATAACTATTCCACCCATTCTGAATTATTTCCTTCTCTTGCATTCCAGTGGATGTTGGGTGATATATATAGAAAGAAATAATGTATGTAGAACATGAGAAATACCAGTTAATCAAACCATTGGACTTAAAATGAAGGATGAGTGAGGGAACAGGGCTCAAATCAGTGACTCAAATTACAGATGCAGATACTGTGCCTTAAAAATATTTTAATCTCCTAACTTTAAAATACAACTTTTACACTTCTGGCATCAGAGCATGTTATATCTGTGTTCTTGTTAAGAGCGTCATCAGAATCTTCTCAAACATGGAGGCAAAATTTGTTTCCCTGTGGGATGTGGTTTTCAGATCAGAAGGGAAGTTGGTGTTGAGGGCTTGAAGGGGACACCTAGCTGCTTCTTCCATAGTGTTAAAAGAAAAAAAGATTCTCATGCATATTTTAGTTAAACTGATTCACGCAATGATCGTCTTTCAGATTATTACCCAAACTGAATTAAGTAAAATGAATTTACATCATGGCTGTTCTGTAGTTCCTGATTGTGGTGCTGCTGGAGTTGTTCTCCAGACTATTCACAGGTGATACATGGTGAATATCTTACTAGTATTGCAAGTACACAGCATGTATCTTTTTATTACTGCCAGTATACCGATAGTCAGATTCTATCATCACTTCTCATTCCAGAAGAGTACTTTATTATACCAGGTTTTATCCAAATGTTACTGAAGTCTCTTCCTGGGAGGGAAAAGTCAGTATTGTTAAGGGTAAAAAAAAAGATTTGACTCCTAGTGTTCAAATGTATCTGCAAATTTAACCTCCTTCATAAGATAATTTGTTTGAAGTAATATAAAGCTTGGCAGGAAGCCAAGCTGGTTCCACTGGCTGATAATTTCTTTCTCTGGTTATTAGATTTTTGTGTTTGCAATCATTTCTCATTCTCCTAATGTAATGCCATTTCTTGATAGACCACCCATCATCATTTAATTTCATCTGCTGTGAAAACTATGCCAGTCTATTCCACTTCAATGAAGGAACCATATATCACAATTTTTTTAACCCCAGTATACAATCAGAATTGATTATACTGTAGTTCTTACCATATACTGCTATGCAAGAATAAGCAGGTATTTTTAAAGATTAGCTGCCATATTTTTAATTAATCTTTTGAATTTCCTTATAAAAATTTTCCAGACAGCTGAACAATATTGTTTTAAATGTGATGTGCAAAACTTGAGTGGATATGCCAAATCCAAAGATAGTTTTAAACCCAGATAGCCTGCATCTTGCCAAGTTATCTTGCAATACTTATATTCGAGAAGGAAAATTCAAGAATACTGATTTGAAAAATCATAACCTAAGTTGAGTTTACAATAGACTATTCTATTAACAGAAGAAGTGAAAAGGGATCATCTGTGCTGAATTTTCTAGTCACGAATTGTCTGTCAAAATGCATGTTACATAAACCATACATCCATTACATATATAGTTGTGAAGAGTACCATATATTTGGCATGATCATGAGTGTGGGAATGTTAGTAAGATGGTTAGGGAAAGTAACTTCTTCAATCCTCCTATGGAAAATTGTGCTGAGAGCTGAGATCAACGTAAATTTGAAAGTCTTTTTTTTTTTTTTTTATCAGTCCAGTCTCACTTCTATTATTGTGCTATGCACAGCTCACACCAGTTGCATCATGGAAAATTTTTTTTAGCCATTAAGAAAAAATATCTACTTTGAAGAAATTCATATTAGAGCAGGTTGTCCAGGCAGTTTGTGCAGTCTTCCATGACTGGCAATATTTTGGACATACTTGGACAATGTCCCTTGTCTAGCATTGATCTCAGCCCTTTTCTGAGCTGGCAGCTGGACAAGATAATCTTTTGAGAGCCACTCCAACTGAGTTATTCAATGGCACTCTAATTTTTTAATCATCTTATGTTTTTGGATGAAAGTGGAAGCATGTTTTAATGTTTCTTCACATTGTATCTGTCAAATTGTATTCCCAGAAAAAAACTTACATTGTTCAGAAAATTTTCCAACTGAAGTTCCTTGATAACAACTGAATTGAATTCCAAAACTTTCACCTGAGCTCTAAAAGAGTCTTATTCTATACCATATATACAGCATTTTTCAATATATGATCATTTTTCTGACTTCTATCAGTTTAGTGGAAATTGAAATATATGTTTGACTCTTGCCAATTATTTCTCAAAACATCAAGGACTGCATACTTTAATTTGTTCTTCATCATTCTTGAAAACATCCTTTCATGGCCAGGGGTAGAAAAGACTTCTGTGGCTCATAATGATCCGTAATTACATTTCTGCCTTGAAGCAATAACTTCATTTATCCCCAATTTAGATTCCATATGCAAGAGCATAACCAGATATTTCTATGGGAGTAAAATAAAAAACAATGTTTCTTAGAACTATGCTTTTATTTGTACAGAATGTTTGCATCCTTTCTTTCTGCTTTTATTTTCTGCAAACACTGTAGTAGAATTAAACTTTAGGCCAGTATTGGAGATTGCAGCAATTTATTTTAACTCACGAATACAGTTACTCACTTTGCAAACATGATTCTCAGAACTTAGCTCAGCAGTTAAAAAACTTAAATAAGGTCTTGTAATTCATTCCAAACTAACAGTTGCAACAAAATATTATCAAGAATAATACACAGAAGTCCCTTACTGAATAATTTTGACTAATGTGTATGAAAAAAATAATAAAATAGTAGAGGGAGAGATAGGAAGCTATTATACTGGGGACTATTTTATTGATCATTGCTTCCATCATATTTGGGTAGATATTCTTTTTCAAGTTATTGAAAGCTTTGCCAGAATAAGTACTTGGAAAATTTCTGCTGAAGTCTGCTGTTGAGTAGCCTTAAAAGAGAAAGAAGGTGTAGACAGGAGAAAAGAGACAGAATTTCTTATAAAGGGCTGAAGAATAAAGGATACTGAGAGATCTCCAGCCCATTTATTTAAGTTCAAACACGGCTTTTTTAAATTAAAAAAAAAAAAAGTATATGAATATTTTAACGCTCCGTACGTAGAGTACAAGGATCAACTTGGGGTTGAGAGATGACCATTATTGCATTCTTAAGTAAAACATTTTTGTTGAAAACTTAAACATCCTAGAATGTACTCCAAGTGTAGTTAGCACAGTTTCCAGACTTTCATGCGTCTCTCTCAGGCTTCTGGAGCATGTCAAAACCAAGGATCAAATAAGAGTCCAAATACTTATCTTAATCTTGCTCTACAATGCTTAAGTTAAAAATAAATAAATAAGTCCTACCGTAAGAATTCTAAGGGAATTTTTAATTGGGTACATTCACAAGAAAAAATGTACCAACATAATATCTTGTTGAGATATTTCTCTTCCAAAAAGAGAATAACTTTTACAACTTAGTGTGCACCAGCTTCACTCTAAGCTACCCTGAGAAAGGCATCCACAGCAAGACAGGTGTACTAGTAAAACTGAAAAACCTTTGCTAGCTTGTAAAAATTTTTCTTACAGAAAAAAACTTGCTGCAGGCTGAAGAGGAAAACGGATTTCCTTGTTTACTTGTCACATGATGAATGAAATCATTCCTTGTATTCCCTTGCCTTGCATTCTTCTTACCTTTCCTTTGACCTTCCCTTTCCCCTTCCCACTCCTTTTTCTCCTGTTTCAAACAAGATTTTTGAGTTCTTATTCTCTAGGTAGAGAAAAAAATCCATATATCAATCAATTCCATATTTTGTATGGTAAATACAAAGTAAATTTTTAGTTTTAGGGTAAGAGTTTTTGTTTTCCAGTGATTAAATGTAATTCATGCTATTTTGGTTTTGTATTTCTTCCCCTGCATTCCCTTCTTCTGACAGAGTTTGACTGTTCAGCACATTTGTTTTTCTGTTAATGTAAAACTTTGGTTGCATAGGGTAGAACTTATTTGGATATGCTGGGGTTCAGTGAAGATAGTCTTGAACCTTCTTCATTATGGAGCACCAGCTATCTGTAATACTTCATTAAGCAGTGAAAGGCTACAGTAGTTATTTTAACTGACACCTCAGCTCTTTTTTTTTTTTTGCTGAACTTTAAAAAAGACCTTATACTTCTCCCAAAATAAGTTCTTTTTCTTGACCTGATAAAAGCAAACTAGGTTTTTTATTATTTTTATTAAGTGACAATATTTTTTGATTCACGGAATTATATTAGAGGTCTTATCTCTACAAATCTTCAAAACTCTTTCTCATGAATACTTGTCTGGCTTCGTATATTCCGCTGTTTTGAGGGAGAGAACATTTCAAAAAAGATAACCATATTTTGCTTTTTAGCTGTTTCTTTGCCAAGTTGCCCTTATTTGCTGATACGTTTTGTTGAGCTGGTTTTGATGTTTCCTTGCAGCAAGCGCAGCTCTTTTGCTTAAGGCATAACTGAAGCTAAACTTACTGAAGAGCACAACTGTGTGACAAGTGGTATTTATGCCCTGTCTCCTATCCTAGTTGATATTCTGCGTATTAGCCAGGATATACCTTTATGCCCGTGAAGGTGCCCAAAAGGGGAAAGTTGGAGGGAAAGGATAACATGATAAGAAAATAAACATTAGGCGGGGGCTGGCCTCTTCTCCCAGGTAACAGCAATGGGACAAGAGGTAATGGTTTCAAGTTGCTCCAGGGGAGGTTAGGATTGGATATTAAGAAAAGTTTCTTCTCAGAAGAAGTGGTCAGACATTGGAACAGGCTGCCCAGGGAAGGGGTTACTCTCCCTGGTTAAGTTCAGGAAATCTGGTGATATGTCACTGAGGGACATGGTTTAGTAGAAAAGGTGGTGATGGACTGATGGTTGGATTCAATGATCTTAGGGGTCTTTTCCATCCTTTATAATCCTGTGATTCTGTGTGATTAATAGCTACCATATTATTTTGACCGTCGTGTCAAAATGTTTGTGGCTAAATAGGTAACTTGGGAGACAAAATCATAAACCAAGTGAGTGCACGTGCATCTTGGAATGAGCTTACATTGAAATTGTCACTTATTCTTTCATTATATGCTATAATTATATAATGTATATAATACGTGTTAATGAAATAGTTTTCTATAAAAAGTAATATCTGTCAAAAGAGCAGCAGTAGGGCACTTAATACATTTTTAAGCACCAGCTTCATTAATCATAGCGTTCTTTGGAAAACTGGAACATGAAGTTCTCCTGTTGTTCACATTGTTCTGTTTCTGTTTGGCTGCTAAACTAGGTACGATGTTGACTGACCTTGCTTTGGATGGCTTTGAACCAACATGAAATAGCTCATGTTAATACAGGAGGATGTAGGTCCCGTGAGAAAAATCCAGAACTGCTAGCAACTCTAAAGTGAATCCTATCTCCATGGATTTAATACGCAAAGTCTTTCCATCTGTTTTCATCAAAGAAATTAAACCAGGCTTTTATTGAAATGCAGATGTAGAAATGTGTAGTGAGAGATGAAAGGAAACTGAATTACTGTAGATGATTCTATTCTTAAACTTATGGTGGCAAGTTCTTTCATATTTGAGAATGGACTTATTAGCATTTTAAAGTAAGAAGCCTTCTAAGCAAGGTTTTATTATTCAAATTGGGAGATTTTAAGGATCTAGGGAAGCATATATTTAATTGGATTAAATTTTTACTTAGGAGTTACAGCATATTTTAAATGTTTTATCTCCATAGTAGGCAGGAACCAGAACAAGATTTACTGTAATTTGCATTTTTGACCTTAAAAAACAAGCCCATATGAAGAATTCTACCATAAGATAAAATATCACAGAAACTTGCAAATATTTTATATTAAAGTAGTTTGAATAGCTTATATACTCTGCTCCAGTCCCATATGACTTCAAATCAGGCTCAGCCTATTGTTTCTAATACCTAATTTCTAAGTTTCCAAGTATTAGCAAAAGAAAAGAGCAATACCATTAGGGCAGAGAGCATTCATTTTTATCCTTCACTCATGTTTGAATAGTGTCAGGAAACATCAGTTGCAAATGAGGTCCCACCATGCTGTACACCTCACAGGAAAATTTGGAAAATTCATGACATAAAATGTGTACCATAGACAATAAAAAAATAAAATATGCAGGAGAAAGAATAAAGTCTTTTTCCTGCATCAGCTTCAGTTGAGTTCAGGTACAGACATCATTACTCATCTACACAGGTTGTAGATCCCATTTATTTTAGGATCAAGAAATTAGTGGTTTTCCTTTGAGTGTACAATCTTCCAGTAGCACAGTTGCACTTAAACTCAAGTCTACAGTACCTCAGAGTAATGATGATAACACTAAACCAGTGCTAAGTTCTCCATTGCTCTTGTGAAAGTTCAGAAGTACGTCAAGTCCTGGTAAACACTGCAAAAGCCATTTTTTACATATACCTTTCCTCTGCATTTGAGTATGCTGTAGCTTCCATTTCAGCAAATCTGCAGCAAATGATTTGGACACTAATTACTTAAAAAAATATATATTTGCAGTTAGTCTTTAATTTTGCAATCTTTATATCCCATCTATAATTCTAAATCTCCTCTCTCCAGTTTAAATACAGGTGTGTG
>JAOWBP010001760.1:51479101-51490892 GCA_028571105.1 Tragopan temminckii | reverse complement strand
AAGAAAAGAAAAGAAGAAAAGAAGAAAAGAAAATGCATTGCAACTGCTTAAGATGAATAGAAAAAAAAATGAATCGTGAGAAGAAAAAAAAAGGCTGAATATGTCTTTAGTTTTCATTGATCAAGGCCTGTACAATTTTTTTAAACATCCTGATAGTGTCATTATCCTCAGTTTTGCCAGAAATTAAGCCTATCATTCAGTGCTTTGCTGAACTGGGCCTGCTTGAGTTGTTTCTATAACTTGCTTATACAGAGACCTGCACATTTATGTATATAATTCTACATATGCTTTATTTACTCAGAATATGTTACTGAAAAATCTTTCAAATAAAGTCCTTATTTTAAAAATTCATTATATCACACATCAACAATAATATGCTTTCTTTGAAAGCCCAGTTGTGAAAACTTTCATTTTGCCAGTTTGAGGCCATAACTGCACTAAACACAAGGATTTGAAGATAAAGAATGGTTCCAGAAGGCATGATAAATCTTATTCCCACAAGGGACACATTTACTTGATTTTTTTTAGTAGAAACTTTGAGAAAGTTATTTAGTCCCAAAAGTAATTTTTTAAGTGTCTGGACATTGTCTGATGTTGTATTGAATCTTAAGTTATGTCTTTGGCCTTAATGAGTAAACGATTTTTTAAAAATGTGTTCATATACTAAGTTCTGTTAACAAAATCAATGTCTGGTCATACACTGATTTGCATAATTATCCGAAGGATAAACAATGCTCTGACGTCGAACAGAAAGCTGCATTGCTAGGACTTTCACTTTTTGCAGTGTTGCTGTGAATAGGTGCACTTCCTTTTTTTTTTCTCCCGTGCAAACTTTAGAAAAATGCAAGGAGTTTTCATTTTCAGAATAAAAAGAAATGTTGAGTCCTTAAATCTTAAGATGATACAGTTTCCTTCATTGGTCCTAGCATATTGTTCCAGTCTTTTAAGCCCTAGTAAAATTGTAAGATTTTCTTTTAAGCTAACTTTAATAGTCTTGCACCTTCAATATTTTTTTCCTGCTGAAAATTTTGATGTTATGACAGTTTACTTAGAAAAGCTTTTGTGACCTGGTTGTGAAAGTGGTGAAAAAAAATGTTTTCCAATTGAAAGGAATCAAGAAGCCTGGACGCCTACTTGTGCGACCTGGTGTAGGGAACCTGCTTTGGCAGGGGGGTTGGACTCGATGATCTCTGAGGTCCCTTCCAACCCCTACAATTCTGTGATTCTGTGATTCTGTGAAATATTAAATTTGAAGATTGGGTTACTGTAGATTAACAATTAGTTTCATTTGTGCTTTCTGCTTAGCCATGCAGAGATTTGTATATGCACACTCTTGATCTTGTTGGAGTTAATTTAAGGAAAAAGACAGTGTTGACCATCTTCAATTATTCAATAATATCTTTGGCAAATTTATCTGCATCCTTCATGAGAAAGAAAATAACAAATTGCCTTTCCAGAACAAATGCCAAACACATTTCTAGCAGAGCTGGCATATCTTTTCTCAGAAGTCGTTCTGTTAACCCAACTGTAAATTTCATCCCAGTATTCATTTCTCTGTAGTGCATGGTTGAATAATATCAAGCCAATTTCAAGAATGCTACTGCTTGATAAGTACAAGAATCTAAAACTTCCTTCTCTAGACACACTTCTGTGTCCGTTTTGACACATTAGAGAAAATTACCCAAATAGTAATTACTTTTTCATTTCACCAATAAACCCCCCCAGTAACTGAGGCCTATGAATACTCAGGCAGTTGTAAAGGACATGAGCCCAAAGAGATCACGTGTCATAGGACATGAGAATAAAGCCAATGCAGGGATAAATTGTTAGCATAGGCTTATCTTCTCGTGTTCTTCATTTCATTCCAGTGAGGCTGAAAATAATTTGGCTGCTTGGGTAGACAACGAAAAGATGTCAGTACCGTTTTGAGAAAACATCTAGTGACATTGCTGTGTTCTAGATCTGGAGAATTTCCTGCATCGAGTATAAGAAAAGCTGTCTTTATGTACTATCATATCTGAACTGTGTTTGGCCTGCCAGAATGCTAGAAGTTATGCAAGACATTCTTTTAACTCTACTCAATAAAGAATTGATCCTCAAAAGTGAATGACCTAGTGATGTGGCACAGCTAATTCAGATCAAGTTTTCCTTTCCTGGAAAATAACTACTGAAATTCCTCTTCTGTCACCTCTTCACAACAATGTTTTGAAGTGGTGCTTAACTGCTGAGGGCAAATAAAATATCTTGTGCACTACATGTACTTTTCATTGCAGGCTATTTTTCAGTTATCAGAAAAACTCTGCGATCAACTAGTGCCTCTCTTTCATGTGCTATAGTCTTCCCCCAAATTAACTTACTTGAGAGAGAGCAAAGAATGTTTTTATGTGTCCAGTTTAGACTGAAATATGTCATTAAGAGAAACTCAGACATCCTTGGTTGAGTGATACTTGGGCTGATTGTTGTCCCTTTTAGCAGTATGTATCCTATTTTTATATGAAATAGGTATTGCTGATCTTTTTCTAGTTGTAGCTGGCTATTGATTGGATCCTAGGCATTTGTCAGTCTGAGAAAGTAGCACTTCTTTATCAGTTTCCTGGGATTTTTGCAGATATTAATATATCCCTTCGTCTTCATTTTATCAAGTTAAAGAGCTTTGAGGCTTTGAGGTTTTGAAGAGAATTACAGTTAGGACAATTTTAAAATATTTAAGTAAGTCTGTCTCTCTCAGTTTCTCAACATTGTTTGGAAACTGTGAACACTAGAACACATCACATCTTCAGGCAATTTGTTTGTGTTCCTACTAAGACCTAAAGGAAATTGATCATTCTAAGACAGTAGAAAATTTTCTTACAGTTGCGAAGTACAGGATTTTTTATCTTCTTTTGAAATAGAAATATATGTTCAGCTGATTATCTGTCAAGTATTTTTAATCCTTTTCAAGATTTTACCACTTTTGCAATCTTTGTGGTATCTTCAAACTACATTAATAATGATCTTCCAAGGCATTAGAAAAATGTTGCATAGAATAGAGACAGGAAATCAGCCTTGCAAAGTAAAATATGCTCTCTAAGAAGATTCACATTTATAGTTGCATTTTGAAACCTATCAGTCAACTGAGTTTTAATCTAGTTAATGTCTACAATGCTCATTTGCTGTTGACTGAGCCTCATTATTAATAATCCATATCTGCAGAAAAGCCCAGAAATGACTTCAGCAATGAATAGTTCTATTAACCTTACATTCTTATACTGATTTTCAGGTTCACAGAAGCCTCCTATAAAACTTTGGGTATGTTATAAAACAGATACTGTTACTGAATACACCATCATTAAACCGATGTTCTCATAGAAGGAAACCAAATTGGCTTGACATCTATTTCCTAGATGGTGAAGAATAGCAGTTTTATTAATACTGTTCTGTACTAGCAATTGTGTGATTGCTTTTGAGTATTCTGACATGCTTTTGAGTACATAGCTCTTCCCAGTTGCCTATCTGAACTGCTGGAAAGCAGTAGCCAAACAATAGATCTCAAAACTTATTGCATTGTCCTAGTCCTTATGGAAATTCATCATAAAAAATAAAAGAATCTCACTGTATTTTTGAAATTCTAGGAAATAGACTATGCAGATCCACTGATGTAAAGACACCTATGTTAGATTGCTCTATATTGCATCCTGTTCAAATGGAAAGCAGTTTATTTGGATATTATATTGTGGTCCAGAAATATTTTATTATTTTCCCAAACCAGAATGCTTATTGGAAGAAAATGTTTAATGGAAATCTTTCTTGGTTATTTTTACTTTTTGCTTACCTTATATATATATATGTAGTGTTTTAAAGTTCCAAATACATAATCTTTATGATTTATGAGATGTTTTTCTGTTCTTTTATTTATGAGTTTTCTTTTTAACAACTATTTTTATATGATTACTTTTACCTTCCTCCTTGACCATTTCAGTGGGTTATTTGATCAAATATGACTGTCTTTCTCTGAAGCATCATAGTTTGTTTCAAGCGGTCTTAAAGAGATTCCAAATTGCATTTATTTGCTTTGGCTTTCATTTTTCTGTTCAAGTTGGAAGACTTGGAATTTTCTTCTGCTTCCAAAAGTGGAATCTTAAATTCCATTTTTCAACACTCTCATGTGGCATAGTTTTATTGCATCAGAACCTTCTCATTTGTGGTTTCTTTCTGAAGTGAAAATGTTACTGTGAACCACAAAGGCAGTTTCCACAGTCCCTGAAAATCAATGGTCAGTTAATCTTTATTTCCACGCATGAGAACTTGTTACATCATTTTCAAATATGAAGCTGCTTTACCTTGCAATATCCATATCTACAAAAATGGCTTGCCTTCTGCTTCAGTGTAGTGGCTTCTGGAGTGATTTTTCATCCATCTCACATTTTTGTTTAATTTTGCAAGCACTTGGTATGTTCTGAGGAACTTTGGTATTTCATCCACACAGTTAATATTAAATGAAGTAACACATTACAGATAGTCTACTGCCATGCTTGCCAGCCTACTAGAGTCAATTCAGAAACTGTCAAAACTCTTGGGAATGTGTTAAGCTTTAGCTGATAATCAGTGAGTAGAGGGACCTAAATCTTCTTAACCATATGGAAGGTTTTATCTAGTGGATTCTCAGACTAGCCAAATATTCAAATGAAGGTTACTTGCTTCCTTGAATTATGGCTTTCAACTAAGAAAAATAAGTTGCACCAGCATACAGATGAACTGTGGTTCAAATGTGTACATGCGTGTGCTGGGGAGATACTTGGAAACGATTTTAGAAGTGTCTTTTAATATCTCTGGGATGATAGCTAGGGAATCAGTCACTAAAGAAAGGCAAAGTTGCTGTGACCTTTCAAAGCCTTTAAACTGCCTATAAATTCTACAAAAATATTAATTATTTCATGAAGCAATAATAACATACAGAGGTATTGTGATTATAATGCTGGTTATGACTGGAGATGAGAAAATTCCAGATATTTTCTTCATGGGTTTAGGAGAAGTGAAATCAAAACATTTTTCTGTTTAAATGGTAATGTAAACATTGATTTTACTTGTAAGATAAATTCAGTAACAGAAACAGGCATTTGTTTTCCCATTTGCAGCTGCTTAATGATTATCTTCTCCTTTACATTTGCTGTCAAAATAGATAGGCCAAATAGGTTCATGTGACAGCACTGCTGTTCAGAAAAATGCAGTGTTACAGAGGTGGAACTATGATTTATTAACACATTTGACACAGAAAGCTTTTCCATATATGCAGGGATCTGTAGCTCAGGACTGCATTCATGCATAAGATGAAACCGATGTAGTCAGTGATTTATAGCTGTTTGCTGTCTACAAAAAATGACCTTGTTAAGTTAATTAATTAAATGAAACTGTTATCTTTTCAGTTTAATGAAAGTATCAAAGATGACTCTAAAAATTTATAAACATTTTATGGAAACAGATGGTCTACTTCTGTAAATAAGGCTTTGAAGAGCAAAGTTCGAGAGAAAAGTATATTAGATTTTTCCACTGATCTTATTGCTTATCAAAGCTTTGAAAGAAAGGCTTTGAATGATTAATTCCAGGATTTTGGGGACTGCTATCATAGCAAATGTTGTTTGATTTTCACTGGCTTTTATCTTATTTTTTGTATGTTTTTGTACCTCTCAAACACAATACTTTCATACAATTAAGAAGCATCAGCTATTGAAGCAGTTATATTAATGGGAGTAAAGCTTAAAAACAACTGCTAAATATATGAAGAACATCTTATGTTACCCAGGAGAATACACATAAAATCATGACAGAAAGATTTTAAGTTCTTCTTTCATCTGTTATATATCAGGGAAATTCAAAAACATAGTCACCTTTATAATCTTTATAATCTTTTTCTTACACACCCATGCATTTCCTATTACTGTTCATGGAAACTGGCTAGATTTTACATCTTGATCACATACTTTTTATCTACTTTTCTCCTAGATGTTGTTGAAAGAGACTTGTTTACTTTTTTGTCATTTACTGAGGTCATAAACTTGTGTGCTAGCTTCTAGTTTAGGGAAGTGTTTCTCTTTCCACTTTGAAGGACCCTCAAAGAGATCTCAGTGTTGACTTAGCAGAAGGATCATCCTAAACCTGATGTCAGTCTAAAGGCATGGGATTATGAGTCATGAGCCTTTACTACTACGGAAGTCCAGAACTGGCAGAAATTGGACACTGATGGCATGGTTATTGGTGACCAAGAGCACAGACAAGGAGTTGATTTCGATGGAAGGCATCAGTATGCCTAATATGTGCAAATGCCTTTGTGCAGTGCTACCATGACTGTTTTTAAAGAAGTAAACCACAGGGAACCAGAGTATGGCTGCTTCTGAGGGATACTAAATACCCATGGCTATCCTATTCATGGAATACATATATACAGTGCAGTACCTGAATAGCAATACTGCTCATCTGCATGTCCTGAGCCACAGACACAAAAGACTGGGCCCACGAGGTCTCACACTGAACTGGCCTTCTAAGATGGGCATAGGTTTCGCAAGGCTGTTTGTCCTGATATAAAAGCTAAATGCTCTGAGACAAAGTTTAGAGATTGGATGCAACTGACTTACTTTTAAGAAAATACAAACTCTCAGAACACTCACATTTGAAGGATTATAGCCTATTGCTGATCAGCTCATCTCTGGAGGGTAGTGAAGCTTCTGATGCTGGTAATATACATGCAGAATGGGTCTGAGAAAGCAAAACTAAATTCACATGCCTCTAATAATGTAAATGTGTTCTCTGTATACTACAGATCGATCTATCTCTGAGCCAACTATTTAGAGATGAGTTGCATGTGGTGGTATCACCGTGGTCTTGTTGCTGGCAGTGGAGTGTTTTTCTGGAGATTTTCTGAGGCCTACATGGCACCTTACGCTCCTCCTCACACTTCAGATTTCAGAGATATGCTTGGACGTTCATAGTGGTGTAGTGATGTCAGTACAGATGCTGAAGATTGTTTGCAGTCTGGGCATGTGTAGAGGGTATCTAGGTTGCCATGCTGCAGACATGAAGTTGCTAGCTGGGGATGGTCTCACTGCAGCAGTGCTCAGGAGCATCCTAAGAGCATGGTGGATATAATACCTACATGTAACTGCAGCCCACATTCATCCCTTGTTCATTTTTGTCTGCTTTTCTTTGCTACCCTGTGTTTACCTTCACCTAATCCAGTCTTGTTGACAGGTTGCCAAGAATAACCATTCCACATCTGTTTCCAGTGGTGAGGGGCCAGGTTCTCCATGAGTAGTTTTAGTCAGAACAAGAATTTTGTCCCCTGATTGTCTGTTTACAGGTGACAGGTACAGATCTATCTCTTAGTGACTAAGATGAGATATGATATCCATTTCTGAGCTTCAAAATGATTGACTGCAGCACCAATTAGGCCAAGGCATTCAGCTATATTCTGCATATGCTCTTCAAGGGCAACTTGAAATACTATTAATGCTATTGAGCATATAACTCTTAAAGTTTTAAAAATTGAATTGTAAATTTAATTTCTCTAATGCAGTACTATTCTGTCACAGGAAGGCAAATATTTTTCAGAATGAGTTTATGTAGAGGTTTAAAACTGCCTCACACATTTAATTTCGAAGTGACCTTGTTTATGCTGGGTGGGAAAAAAACCATTTATTATGTGTTTATTAAACTGCATCTGCATGCTCAGCATTACAGAATTCTTGGCCTCTACATCCAAAGTATAATATAGGTCTGATATGAAGTTAGTGAAAATCATACAGTGTTTTTGGTATTATATTAACAAATTCTATGTGAAATTTGACTTATTTCTAAAAAGTAACTCATTTTTCCTGTGTTTTGGTGACTTAATTACTACAGAAATTGTTTCATAGACTGAAAACAACATCTGAGAAACACTGAAAATATTCTGTTTAAATAAACATCACAAAAAGAAATAAAACTCCTTCAAGGACAGTGCTGAGTTGTTGGAGCATCAGATGTGAATGTGATTAATGCTTTCTGAAACAGCTTTACGTAATGTACATTTCTGAGGAGATCTTTTTATATTTTATCTTTCTTTTTGTCAGTGTAACTGAATTTTTTTTTTCAAATTTTGGTTTATTACCTGCTAGACATATTTCATGGTGCCTTTCAATATCATGATGTGGTCACTAAGGCAGTTTGATTTTAATAAGTTTGAAACAAGCATTGCCAGTCTGAAGGTTAGCTCTAGGGGTTATGATTTAGATCAGACTTACTTAGTATTATACCATGAAAAGAAAACAAGACATGGCCTCAAACCATGACATTTAGATGGCAGTTTCAGAAACTGAAAGACTGGAACTTGGCAGGCTGGTGTGGGATTTTAATTCTGCTTGGTTTAACAAAAAGGTCACTTCGTAAAAATTAAATCTAAATTTACAGTCCTATTTCAAGTTACCCATAACTCTTAGAAGGATGTTCCTTAGAAGGAACACCTTGAGATTTTGTCAAGGGAAGCTCAGGTTGGGTATTAGAAGAAGGTTCTTTACCTTTTAGGCAATGAACAGACTCCTCAGGGCAGTGGTCACAGCCCCAAGCTGCTGGAGTTGAAGAAGCATTTGGTCAGTTCTCTCAGATATAGGATTTGAATGTTGAGTGGTCTTATGTGGAACCAGAATTTAGACTCCATGATCATTGCAGGTCCCTTCCTACTTGGGATATTCTGTGATTCTGAGATTCTCTGTTCAGATGCAGGTTTTAGTAAAGACTGTATTCTGGATTAAAATGTGTACTTTCAATATTTTACTGTCTAGCAACAATTTTTTATTTTTATTTTTATTTTTTTTTGGGGGGGGGGGGGGGGTTGGAAGAAGGGAGAAAGGAATTTTTAACCAATAAAATAAGAATTTTGGTTGTTCTTGTGGAGTGTTTATTTCCTAAATTGATAGAGAGGAAGGAGATTGACTTCTGTAATCAAGAGGCAAAGATAAACATAGATTGCATTGGTTAAAATCTTGTGATTTAAAAGAAGCAAAAAATAACACATAAAGCAACAAAAATTAACTACAAGATATTTCCTAAACTGGGTGTTTCATCTCAGCTTTGTCTGTAGATCCCTGCTTCCAGTGAGTAGTTTCCTTGCTCTGTTGTGAAAGCATCAATGTTGATGTTCAACAACATGATATGTATTTGCAATCTCATAAAGACAAACCATCTCTATATTAGTTACGCTTCTGATTGCACCTCTTTAAGTTGAGCTTCTGGACAAATTAATCACAAGCTGCAGTCAGGTGGCATTTGTTAACTTTGCCATTGATTGAATGAGCAAAGAGAATTTTTGATCAATGGCCTACAGCCCCCCTTTGATTGCCTGTTGGTACCTGACTTCTGGCATTTATTGGTTCCTCAAGTGGTCTGACCACTTTACCTTGCTGTTCTTGGAGAGTTAATGGTGGCTGTCAGATCTTAGAGGTTTGTATTTCTGAAGAATAAGAAAGAAGTTTAGTTGATGTGACAGTCGATATACAATGTGTCTCCTTTCTGATCAGTCCAGCCATCAAATTATATTATATATTATATTCAAAAATCTATGCTGTAATGGTCTGCCTGTAGTCTCAGACTCTAAATGCTACAGCATCAGATGTTGTAACAGTATTCTCCCAACAATGTTGATAAACACATCCGCTAGCTCATGTTAAAGTATCAATCAATCCCTGATGCCTGTAGTTAAAATTTTCTGTTCCTAGTGCCAAAAATTATGTGCAGAGCTAGCCATCATTGACTTTTTATTGCCAGCTATGGTGTAGCAGTAGCAGCCAACTGTAGAGGCATATAGACTGAGGCAAAACAGTTGTATTAAAGGACATTTGCCCCCTCTGGAGCTTTTCTCTTCACAAGACATCTTCCAAGCAATGCATGAAATATTCATTTGTACTGGAGTTATCATTTGTCTGTGTCTTCTTATAATTTACTCACAATGAAGCAGTGAATATGATGCTCTGTATTTTCTCTCTATCTGTTTTGTCTAATACAATCACTATATTTTGAGTTATAAGATTACCTTGTGCTAGCTCTTTCCTTTGAACAGTTGATTTGTGGAGATTAGAAACTCATTAAGCATTCATACCCTATGATGATGGGTGTAGCCTATACAATCAAACAGACATATTACTGGAAATGTGTGTAAGGTACAATATAAAACATACTTAGATAGTAATTGAGTGTAAATATTTCATAGCAGAAATCAGGTGCCAAGTTTGAATGCTTCCATCCAAAGAACTGCCTGCATTTTTCAAAGTAATGTCTCTTCAACAGAACATACAAAATTTAAAAATAAAATCAACTTTAATTCAGTCCTCCCATGGAATTCTCAGCTTACATATTTATGCAAATGTATCCTGCTCCTAAATCGGATTACTTACTTCACAGACAACAAAAATGCATATGCTTAGAAACTTGTCACACTAATAGTACTAGATTGTAAATTATCCTCTAGGCTAAGGAAAACAAACTTGATTTAGTGGTTAGGTTTTTTTCCTTCTTTTTTTCTTTTTGTGATGTGAACTAGCAATATAATTTCTAATGAAAATATGTCCTCTGCAGAGGACAGAGGAAAGATCATATTCTAAACAACTTATAGCTACCCTAAACTCATTTCCTTTTATTCTGCATTGAGACAATATTTCTGCTTGTAAACTGAGGGGAATTACAAGTAGGTGTTATGCCTTGATCTAATGTAATGTAATAGATATCTGCATTTCTCTCTCTTTCTCTCTCTTTCTCTCTCCAGTTATGTTTAGTATGTTTATGAACATTTGTATTTATATATATGCCTATGTAACAATGAATGAATGACATTAGTTGCACCTTTGGGTTCTCATACAAATGAACTCACACTGAAACTCTTAGTGTGTTTTCTGTTATAACAACCAAGTTTAACTCAGTTTACTATAGACATGTGAACTGGTTAGGCTGCTCCTACCCAGAAAGCAGCCTAAGAATACAAGTCTGTATCATATCTAAACTAAGGTCAAAATTTGTTTGAAGTTTGTAATCCAAAGCATGATTTATGAGGCAGGACAGACCCAAACTTGTAATCACTGCTTTGAGAGTGCTACACTCAAGAAACTGGACTTCACTTCCTCATGCAAAAGCTAAACTTTTCCTAAGTACAGATGATATTTTGCAACTGTCAAACAGATAAAATCTTTAGGTCAGAATTCTCTAAAAATTCATGTCTATTTTGGCTCAAAATTTCTCAGGTCGGTAACGTATTTCTGGATTTCACAGAATCACATAATTTTAGGAGTTGAAAGGAAACTCTGGGGATCATTGAGTCCAAACTCCCTCTAAAGCAGGTTCCCTACAGTAGGTTGCACAGGAAAGCATCCAGGCAAGTTTTGAATATCTCCAGAGCAGGAGACTCCACACCCTCTCTGGGCAGCCTGTACCAGTTCTTCCTTATGTCTGTATGGAAATTCCAGTGTTGCAATTCCAGTGTTGCAATTTTTGCATGAACACAAAGGAATTTTACAATAAAAGCCTGTAAATTAATGTTCCCATACATCTGAAAATTCCGTTGTTCTAAGAAGGAGCTTTGTGGAATTTAGTTCCTTTACATATAAATTTCTTGGGAGCATATTTTCAAAACAACTCTTTGCCCATAATAAAATTAGAGATTGCTCTGGATTTTCTTTTTAGTTTTGACTTTTCAAGGCCAGATTGGATGGGGCCCTGGACAGCCTGGTCTAGTATTAACTAGACTAGGATTAGATGGGGAGGTTGGTGGCCCTGCACGTGGCAGGGGGGTTGGAGA
>JAOWBP010001760.1:51459847-51479001 GCA_028571105.1 Tragopan temminckii | reverse complement strand
GCCCTGCACGTGGCAGGGGGTTGGAGATTTATGATCCTTGTGGTCCCTTCCAACCCTGGCCATTCTGTGATTCTGTGGTTGACCCTGGTTTTATGCCAACTTAATTTTTTCTGATTGATATATCATAGAATGACTTGGATTGGAAGGGACCTCGAAGTTCATCAAGTTCCAACACTCCCTGCTGCAGACAGGGTTGCCAACTGCTAGATCAAGTACTAGTTTAGGCTTCTCAGGGCCCCATCTAACCTGGCCTTGAACACCTTAAGGAACAGAGCATCCACAAACAAGCAGCTGGTTACAGCACCCCACCAACCTCTCAGTGAAAAACTTCCCTCATTAAGTTTAAAACCTTGTCCTGATACTTCCTACCTGTGTAAAAAGCTGATTTCCCTCCTGTTTATAATCTCCCTTTAAATACTGGAAGTCTATAGTGAGGCCTCTCCACAGCTTTCTCTTCTCCAGATTGAACAAGACCAGATCCTTCCACCTTTCTTCATACGAGATGTGCTCCAGTCCTCTGATCTTCTTCAACACACCAGGCTGCAAGCACACACTGCTGGCTTGTTCTAAGTTTTTAATCTACCAGGACCCCTAAGTCCTTCTCAGCAGGGCTGCTCTCTAGGATTTCTTTTCCCACCTTGTATACATATCTGGGTGCACTTTGCTTTGTTGAATCTCATTAGGTTCACATGAGCCTACCTATTGAGTTTATCAAGGTCCCTCTGGCTAGCATCCTTTTCTTCTGCCCATATCAGCTGCATCAGTTAGCTTGGTGTCATCAGCAAACTTGCTGGGGATGCATTTGATCCCATCATCTATGTCACTGATAATGATATTAAAGAGTACCTGTCCCAAAACAGACTCCTGAGGGACACTGCTCATCACTGGCCTCCATCTGGACATAGAGCCACTGACCACAAATCTCTGGCCGTGACCTTCCAACCAATTCCCTGTCCACCCTTAAATGCATGTCTCTCCAATTTAGAGATAAGGATGTAGTGGGGACCATGTCAAAGGCACAGCTTGACAGACTGATCTGTACTGTGAAACAGCAAAGGCTCCAAAGGAAATGAGACTAGATCAGACATTTTCTTTCTTCAACTATTTCAAAATCTAGGGTAGTTCAAAAAAAGAACAAAATCTGTGTGTTTACTAACATCAGAGAATTTAAGTCCATTTCTTAAATCTCTTCCAATTCAAATATCTCTGCATAGCTTAAGCCCAACTACAGTGACTGCTGCACATCTTGTGTGAGAGTGCAGCAAGGATAAATCACTTCTTACAAAGTGAGTCACGCTCAGACAACAAACACAGTGAGAGTCCAAACAGTGATCAAAAGGCAGTGTTTCTCAGTATAATACCACTCAGCAATTCCAGGCTGCATTTAGCAGTTTAGAAATGATAATGAGAGGTGCAGAAATGCACTGAGAGTGTCAAAGACTCTCTTTACACTCTCACCACGGAACAATATGCTTCTGGTGACTAGCACTATATAATTTAATCAGAAAATATTTATTGTTAGTTCTCAGTAGTCTTATAAAAATACCATACACTACTGAAAAAATAAAAGAACACTTTGCTGATAGGGTTTTTTTTCAGGTGGATTTGTGGGTTTCTTTGAGTGGGGGTGAGGGAAAACAGGAGAAATGTGATATCATGACCGTGACTGAATCCAGCTTGATGTTGTAAAATATGACTGACTGTTCTTCAAATCTTTCAGATCCCTGAACTGGGCAGTTTATCTGTTTCACTCAGCAGATTAGAATACCCCTAATGTTTTTATAAAATAAGCTGAAGTTGAATGACTGCAGTTATTGCATTAGAGGAGCCGGTTAGGTATTGATTTATGTTTGTTGAAAAGAAATATGTTTTAAGTTTTGCACTATCATGTAAGAAAAGCTGTGAAGACTGCAAACGATCGAAAAACAGAGATAAAGCAGCAAAATGTAGCAGAATGTTGGTGGGAAGGTTAAATCTGTACTGCTGTACCACCAACATCCACCTCTCATGTTGTGGGCCAATATAACAAAATAAGAAGCATTGCTTTCAGAGCAGCCCTCATAATTTCTAAGCTGCTGATTTTGCTTGAATACACTGAGTCTTACTGGATTCATGTCATTGAAACAATATGTAAATAAATGTATCTGCTTCTACTAAATTTAGTATAATGCTATCTAGAACTGAGGCACCTAAGACTAAGTTGTAATAGAGAGGCAAAATTTAAGAACATGTAAGCCCACTCTTAACATTAACATAGTATTTGAGTGCTCCTAATAAAGGTAATGGCACCACCTGTGTGAAGATAAAAATTAATGTGCTCAAATAAACTCTTGTACCAAAGAAAATTTAATTAAATGCTAGTGCCTAAAAGTAAGAGCTGCAAATGAATGTGAGAATACTTTCAATTCTTAGTGTAATTATTTTTCCTTGGCAACAGTTCCTGCTCCAATTGGAGGGGAACATCATATGACATAAAAGACATTGCCAACCCCACACTGGCAGTGCTCATCCCACCACATCCTTGACCACACCAGAAGAAGGACAGACCTTCAGAACATCATGGGATATCCAGAAGTGACTTGCTTTTCTTCCTCCTTTCCTTTTTTTCCTCTCCTTCCTTTCCTTCTCACTTCTTTTTTATCTCTTACTCACCCATCTTTTAATAAATAAAAGCACACTTTTGCCTGATCAACACCTTGACTCCATTCCAAGTCTTAATTTGGAGGGATTAGGATCAATATAATGAATCACAAGCCTCTTTGGCTTGCAACAGCTACCCCAAGCTAGAAGTAAACTACAAAGAAAAATTGTGTACTATAGTTGTGTTTACATTTCTGTGTTTGAACCATAAAATAACAGATAGGAATTAATGTAACGTAATTCAGAATGATGCAATGTTATGTAACCAAGAATAAAAGGACAAACTTGGAGGAGCTCGAGTTATTCTTCATTTTTACTGTGCCTTATGTTCAGTTTTACTGGATTCATCATTATCTTCTAAACTCTGCTTCTAAATATTTCTTCTGTTTCCTGTTCCACTGCCCTAAAAAATTTAGACTCGTGATTTAGACTACCAGTCAGAACACTTCATTTACAAGCAGCAGAGAAACCCTGTATGTTACCTCTTATATTTGGAATGATATCACCATAAAACTACCTTTTCTGTATTTTTCAATATCTGATTCAGCTGTGAATTGTATAAAAAAATAGTAATTAAACATGTATTTCATGTGATAGACTGACACATTACCCTTTCCTCAGCTGACAAATTAAATTTTTATACTGAAAACTTATTTGCAAGGAAAAACAAGCAGAACTGAATATTTGAATAAGTAATTTCACAGGGTCTACATGATTCTGGAACTGCAGGAGAGTGTATGTATGTGTGCAGTCATTGATTATACAGATGCTGGGTAAAATATTTTAGCAAGGTATTACCTTCACTATTGTCTGAAACTGAATTCTCAAATTCTTTCAAATTAGTGTGAAATAGGTTTTCTTCTTCACCTGCAGATGGAGGAATGTCATGCTCTGCCTGTGCTATAATTCTGTTTATTGATTATGAGAATTGAGAAAAGATCTCCTTCTATAACCTCAGATTTTGCATTTTTCAACTTTGCATTCTTTCCCCAATTAAATTCTTGAGAAAAACCTTCTCAACACTGCTGGTATGTTATCTGATTTATTAATGATCAACTTTTCTCCTTCAGCCTCCATGTTTTCTTTGTGAAATTTTTCCAATAGCAGAAGTCAAAGGTTCTTGCACAATTAAACTGTTCTCCTGCAATTCTTCTGTTTAGTTTCCTATACTTTTCTTACAGGAGTCTCTCCTGAATTTATCATTTAGAAAGTCTTTACCAAAATTACAAATTAGGAAAGATAAGTACTGTATCCTAATAAATCTCTCAGTAAGAACCCTGAAATATCTGTGAACATGAAAGAACTTTTTCTTCACAAGACAAGTCTGTTTTATAAATTTATCTTTATGGTAGCATTTGTAGAGATTTATTTCTTAAGAATACTTTCATCCTGAGCTGCTTTCAGATTTTGTGACACTGACTATGAGTATTTTCTGAAAATTTTTGAAATAGCTTTACTAGGACAGTGCAACCGTAATACATTTTTAGTAATTATAATCATAATGCTGAGAATATTTCTCTTTTATATGTGCTAATTTCTCAAATTATAATATTGATTATAATTAAAATAAACACAATCAACATACATTGATCTCAGGAACTGAAATCCTGCTGTAGGTTACCAAATTTTGTAAAATGAGTTGAAAAGTTATTGTCTGAGATTATTAATAGACAAAGTTACCATTCATTTAATACCAATGTAATATACCTGGAATTTGGTCAGCATCACATTAATGACTGTTAATTGTGACTTATTGTTGTGATTGTTAAGTGAGTTGTCAGTACAATTAGCGAAGGGAGAAAAGGATATGGAAAAATGTTTTCAACATTATCCTTTGATTTCTTTTTCATTCCACCTTCTATAGAAATCATCATAAGATTATCTGGCGCTTTTAAACAGATAGAACGTAGAACTTCCCCCATGCTGATTAACTGGACTAATACGCTATGCACTGCATTATGGCATTACTCATTTTATTTTAGCACCTTTAGTAATAGCTGCACCAACTGATGGCCAATGTTTCACAAGAAAAATTGTGTGATTTTTTGTTTTTTTGCTGTTTTGTTTGTTTGCTTATTTGCTTTTATGAATATGTATGTAAATTAGTTCTGTACTCTTGACAAACATACTACTGCATAGTCTGTATCCAGCTTCTTCCAGCTATGTCATTTCAGTTCTACAAAATCTAGAAACACTGAACAGGGAAAAACAGACTGAAATTTTTGTTCATCAAGTGAACTCTATCGATCTTCAGCCCTAAATATGGCAAAATCTTAAAAGCCAAAATCTCTAGACTGCAAATATAAAGATTTTTGTATTAAATGACTAAATAAAACAATTGATCAAAACAAAAACAAAACAAAAAAACACAATACCCTTCCACATCAATAATTGATGTCTTATGTAGGCCTATTTATAAGTGAGAAATCATAGTCCTTGTGCCAGATTTGTTGCACACATTGCCAGTATGTAGCAGTATGCACCTTTTCAGAGAAAGCTACACAGGTTCATAGGCAAATAAATATAGATAGAATAAACTGCATATACAGTACATACATATGTAGTATGCTGTGGAGAACAGAATACCTTAAAACAGCGTCACTGCCTGTATACAAACAAGAATCTGAAGAAAGCAAGCTGGTACTACATTATAGCTTTCTAACAAGGAATTTCAGGCAAGGTTTCATTTGAAAGGTTACTCAAGTATAAATATTCATGTAGGGTATGTTTGAGTGTAGATAAGTAAATATGTACTCTCAGACTTTTAGTCTATCACCTTCTGATCCTGCTCAGGAAAAATTCCATAACTATCTGTAAAGAAGTTATTTTGGCAAATTCAACCAGCTCTTGTACTTCAAAAACTTTACTGAGAATTTTACCTTCCATTCCTCCATTGTTCAAAGCTAACGACATTTCATATCTTATGGATAGACAGCGTCTGGGGGAAGGAATATGCTCTTTTATATATCTTCTGCAGTTTGGAACTTCAAGTAATCTAGAAAAGCATTGAAGAGAAGAGACTTGGTGCTGTGCCCTTCAGAATGAAGTACTTGTCACTGAAATGTTTCTGTAGACTATGATTTTGAGTGGGATTTTATGTTAGATGGCCAGGGAATTGAATGTCAGTCTGTCTTTCTCCTAAATATTGCTGGGTAGAAGAGACAGAATGCTTTTTTCCCCCTCTCTTTGTGTTGTGTCATTTTGCTTCTTCTCTGCAGAGCAGCTGAGATTCAAGAAAAAAAGTGAAGAGAGAGTAAATAATGACTGGAAATAGAAGAGAGTTTAGAATTTCCTAAAGTTAAAACAAGACCTGAAGAGAGCACTCCCATCCTGTGCATGACTGCTTTAATGAAATTAGCAGCACCATTTCATGAATGACTGGCAGCCAGTAGGTTGTGCAAAACTGTCTTTGTTTATCATGCATGAATTAGCTACTTCCTTACAACTAGGTGCATTTGCATACATTCAGGCACTGAAGTTACGCTGCTCAGACAAATCTCAGGCAGACAGGTGAGAGCTTTACTGGGTCAAGAATAAGGTGACTTCAAATAACCGGATTTTTCAGGTGGACTTTTTGCACTTCTGCAACATAATTTCATCTAAATTTTGTTTTAAGCATGAAATATAGTGCCCTGAATCTCATCTCTCATATGTCTTAAGGTGTGTCCTTGTCCTTTACATATTCTTGGCTATTCATTTGTGTTTGTCATCTCAGGCCCTGCATCAGATCATTTTGATTTCAAATAAATCAGGGCACAAAATTCTTTTCTTGTTGGTGAGAAAGACCTTTTTTTTTTTTTTTTTTTTTTTAATTCAGGACAACTTAAATAAAGTTAAGGTGACATTTTGTTCCTAATAATGCCATAACTCTCATAATTCAACATAAAATATTTTCTTGAATTGATTATTTGTATTCATGTAATTCACGAATTATCTTGCTTAGATTCTAAGAGAAACACTGGCAAGTTGTGGAATCTACTACAGGCAAAGAAACAAGTGTCTTATACTGATGCCAGACCACAAACTTGTTTTTGTTTTCAAAAACTATTTCATTTCACAGAAAGGAATCACCTCGTGCAAACAATTTTCTCTCTACTTTTCTCATGCAGCTAAAAGAGAAGCAAAATTACTACCATAGAAGGCTAAAATAGATGGCTGCTGATCTTGATGCCAAGATTTTGGGGCCAGCAGATGCACTGGTCATGGTGTGCAAGCCCAGGGCACGGGGCTGCTCACATCCAGTGGCCAAAGCATAGACTTCCATGGAATGCTTGGCCACATGGGTCACTAGAGTATCTGATACTGATGGTTGAATTTAAAAAAAAAAAAAAAAAAAAAAAAAAAAAAAAAAAAAAAAAAACAAAGCTTGAACAAGGTTACCCCTGCATTAAGAAAGAAGTGTAACTGCATAAAGATGGTCAGGGCTAAGGCGTCTTTGGTGCATCCCTGAGTGCTCCTGTTCAAACCAGAGCCAAGCATTGCCCAAAGCCCTTTCCCTCTCCAGCCCCCCCCCTTGAGAAGCAGTCTCATGCAACAGCTCTTGCTGTTGTTGAACTGCATTTCTGTTCTCCCAGTCTCCTTTGCTGCTGTGGTTCAGTGGTTGCTGCAGCTGCCATGGTAACTGTAGCAATGCCCTAAATTGCTGTTCTCTGGCATTGAAACTCCTAGTGTTTTGGTTTCTGGTTGTCCCCACTGAGGTGTCTGCTGTCTGTCTTCCTCTATTCCCAACTACCACTGTGTTTTTGATATATGATGAAGTGGGAGTTAATTGCAAACTGTGAGTGAAAAGGGGAAGTTCACTTGGCCAGCTAGTGGATAAAATTTCAGTGTTATTTACTGAGCCTTGAATCTTATATCTGGTGGGAAAATTTTCCTCTAAAAGTAGTTTCATAGCCCCGTAGCGTCTGTGAATATATTATGTATTTGACCTGCATATCTGACCGCAATATCTATGCCTGATTCAATATCCCTTTCCCTCAGAGGGTAAGTGCGAACCAGTGACTTGAGGCTTCAGGAACACCTGAATTTAAGAAATTGATAAGCACGAAAGTACTTAAGAGAATATTCTTCAAGCTAATCCATATATTGTAAAGTCCTGGGAAATCTACAAGCATCATCAGAAAACTTGTAACATTGAAACAAATATTTCAGTTGTTCCTAGATAAGTAAAAGACCATCTCTTCAGCCTATGAGATTTGCATGTCAAAATCTGATTTCGTTCCCTTCCTAGGTTGCAGAGCAAAACCAGAACTGTAAGCAGTTTCTGAGTCCCAGTGTGTAAAGTTCTCTTTTCTTCTATCTATTCCTCTCTTTTATAATGTACTAACTAATGTGTACTGCCTTGGCTTGCTCTATATTACCCTACCAGATTAAGTATCAGAGAAGCATCTAGTGCCTAAATTAACCAGCCTAACTATATCCTGATTAGCAAACTGCTGAACCTGCTAGAAGTCTGTGTGGTTCCTGACTGCCTGAAACTTCCTAGTGAGATGGAAAATGTAGGGAAAGAACAGCATAAGAGGTGGGAAGATCCCAAAGACATTAAACATACTCAACTGGAAGAATCTGTAGAACATTACCTCGACTTCCTTAAAATCTATTAACTCTAAAGTGCACATGATGGCTCCTCCACTGAATATTTTTCCATTGCTTATAGAACTAGGGCTAAGAGGACGGTTAAAGGCAATTAGAGTGATGCTGAAGAAGAAGACCTGTCCTCAGTGACTGCTCTGTAGTGCTTGAGAATGCCATCATCATCTTTTGCTGCTCACCACAGGTGACTTTGTTGCTCAGGTTTCAGTGCTCAGCAAGTGGGAGAGAGTGGGAGAATGAAGAGATGAACAGAGGCAGATGGAAAGCCAGAAGTGTCTAGGACTTCTCCTATGGAAGAGATTTCTGTTACCTTGTTAAGTAATTTCTCTTGCATGATGAACTGATGTATTTTCCTAGATGGGAAGTGGTACAGCAATAGCAAACCGAAAAGTTGTGGATACATACCTCTCTATTTTGCATACATGACTGGGACATTGCAGTCTTCAGATTTATTAATTTTCCTGTTGGAAACTTGTATATCTAATTTAATGTCTTCTGTCTTCTTCTGGCCTTTGGAGCCCCAGTTCCAGAGTCCTCTGCTGAGCAGTTGGGCTGCCTTCAATCTGTGGGCTTCGGGGCTGTGACACTATGGTCAGTAGCTCTGCTTGCCTTCATGCAGATTTGGAAATTTAGAGATTTTTTTTTGAACTGTCTTTCTCATGTCACACCTATCTGAAATTATGATCATTTATATTTTCCTTTTTTTCTTTTACTCCTTTCTTTTTTTCTTTATTTCTTAAATGTTTCCTCTTTTTATATCTGTAATGATTCAGACATTCTCTTTTGAGGGTATGTCCCACTGGCTCTGATTTTACCACAGTAGACATTAAGGGCAGGATCCAATTAAGGTTTTTTTAAGTCCTTCTAGTAACACTCTTTGCCTTCAGTGATTAAGATTGTCTTTGTAAATTTACCCATTTAATGCAGTCCTAGTTTTGATAATAAGAATTTTTCCCAAGGTTTTAAAAGATTTCTTGGTCTTCCTCTTTGCAGTAACTAATACAGTATTCCAGTAGCTTAGAGCTGCCTACTAAGCTACTTCTTACTCTTTGAAAGTGAAGCTGTTAATCCTGCATTTAGAAGAAGGTTATAAGGTGTATTGAAGTCTGTAAAGCAATACTATGCACAAATTCTTCTAGATAGTATGCACATAACTTTCTTTTCTGTTTACAGCAGCATTGCAGGCTTGTATTTTAGTGAAATATAGAACTTCTTTGGAAATTACATGAGAAACATAGTAGATATTCTGTCAGGAAATATTTACTCAAGTGTTTAGAACATTTGGAATTTGTCACAGTGTTCTGTAATCTATTTCATTTAATTATGCTCATAAGAAACACAAGCTGTGGAGGTTTCAAACTGAAAACTGCCTGGACATCTGAAAACTGCCATATCATTGAGATCTGAGAACAGTCCAGAGAGCAAGAGCTGGGTTCGGCAGTAATTACTGCTGCATCTTACTGGGAGGCAATTCTGATTATTCCTAATCAGGAGGCCAAAGGAGTGGAGAGTATCTTTTGCCAGAGGAAACTGTCTTTGATGAAGGAGTTTGTACGGACAGTGACAAAAGCTGCAGCTTGCTCCTGAAATTAAGGTACTTACATCAGTTAACTTCCAGTAGCAATATTTCTATGACAAGATTTGGGTTTTTATGATGGCCATGCCTATGCCAATAGGAGTTGCAAATGTGTTTTTGTTATTCTACCTCCATAATACAAATTTGCATTTCAAATATTCAATGAAAGCTCATAGTGACAGTAAATATGCAAATAAAATGTGAGTATTCAAAAACTAACTTAGTACTAAAAGGTTATTCTTGCAGTATTATCAAATTCAAATTTATCTGTCAACGTGCAATATAGAAGCATCTTACTTTTTGCAAACTGTTTTGCAAAACAGTTTCTTGACTTACTCTCTCTTGACTTTCTAATTAGAGAGAGAATCTCATTATAACAACACTGTGGTGATGTCCTGTTCCTATTTACATATACTTTGGATTTTCCTGATACCTAGTGCTTTGAATTTAGTCTATTCCTTATGAGACTTTGATATTCTGTGAGAACAAGTAGTTTAAAATCTACCTCAAGAAACAGATTGCATCTACATTACAATAATTTCGGTTTTGGTTTGTCCATTCTCTTGTTGTCATAAATTGACTGATTACTAGGCTGAGATGTAAATGAACTATATATCATATGCAACTAAAATAAGTGTGGCTTAGCCACTGATAGGGGAATTAAATACCTTGTTCAAAATGAATTGCACCAAGGGAGGAAAGATGCAGATGAGCCTGAAACGGACAGGAAGACATGGAAATAAGGATGCGGGCTAGCAGAGTAAAGGAAATAGACAGGAGTAAATTAATGAACAAGAGAAAATTTCTTTCTCTACTTAGGTTGCATCTTTAATCTCTGTGAATAATCTGCATGTGACTTTTTGATCAGGAGCTATCTTAAAATTTGTGGAAACTCTTCAAGCTGTGGAACAAATGCACAATCCTCTATACCGACACAACTGAAACTACGTAAAGCAAGTCAGGATTCACTGCCCACATGATATTGGTATTCTCTGTGCTTGAATCATCAGTGTGAAATATTGGATTTCACACTTACAAGCACCAGTGATTGTTCCCAATGCTACCTTTTAAACCAGGTTTTGTGTATCTGCTGTCTAGAGGTGAACTGAGGACAGGGCTGAACAGGGTGTTATTTAGTACAGTGGTGCATGGGGAATATGTGTTAAATCTGCTCAGGTGTTGAGGTGATACACAAGAGTTTTGCTCTATTTAAATCACTTGGGAGGCTCAGCAGAGACAGTTCAACAATGTCTAACTTTTATATTTGTGCCAGCAGAAATATTCCTGTTCTAAGAAACAGGATCTCCTGTTCTGTTCTTAAGAAACTACCTTTCAGATTTTATGATGATGGAGTGGAAAGATGAACCCTGTCACACTAGGGATTTTCACTCAATGCAAAGAGAAGTACCTTGGTGTGTACATTTCTGTTGTGTCCAGAACTGAAATAAAGGATTTGGACAGATTTGTTATAACTGTAAAGGCATTGCAAGGGCTGTGTGACTGCAAATGATGAAAAATAATTTTTTTTTTTTTTTTAGACATCTATCTGGATAATAATCCAAGGATTGAGGAAAGCCATTGATGCTCACCACCACTGTGGGACATCACAGCACCTGCAGACTACAGCGTGTACTCATCAGAAGCAAAAAAGAAGGAAGGACACGAATTGTCTAATAAGTTTACTACTATGTGCTGGAGAACCAGTGGAACGCAAAAAACCTGAGGTAGCTCCATTATCTAAAATAAATATTTTGCACTGTATTCCTTTAATAAGATTTTCTTGTTGCTGGCTATTCCCAAAGTAAACATTTCCTCATAGACTGCATCAAAATGCAGTTTTAAGGAAGGAATATGCAAGGAACAGTTACCTCTTTAATGTTGTCCAAGGCAGAGAGTAACCTTTGCAGATACTTGTGTAGTAGTATAACACTGATGCAGGAGAGGCAAGGGGATGAACATGAATTTTATTCTGTAACAGTGTACAGAACTAACTCTTGAACTGACCTGCTGACAGTTTGTCAGCTACTGTTCTGACAGGGTAAACCATCATGTTGTAGTTCAGAAGTCTTGGCTTTGGTTCAATAAAAGTATTGTAGCTGAACCTTCTCATCTGCCCTGGAGTGTCAGGTACTTCTCCAACAAGCAGCAAAAAGCTGTCCACAGCTCTGCATTGGCCAATTGCTCCTGTTCCAAAACTGAGTTGAAATGCCATAAAAGCTGTCACTGGGGTCCTCTTAGGTTCTGTTCCAAATAAAATATTTTATGTCTTCTTTCATCAGTCCACATTACTTCAGGAAAATCAGGTTGTATTCCTCTCTTGTGGAGATGAAGACAGTGACAGTTCAGTTGCTCTGACTGCCAGCCAGATGGCTCAAAATACACATAAAACATAAGAATTTTAAAAAGCTGTCACTTTCCTAAGGTCAGTCTTACTGTTTAATGTAAAAAGCCGTCTTGCATTATTCACTTTTCTTTTCCTCTGCAAACTCTCAGCTGCAGACTATTTACTACCATTCTCTTGAAGATATCACAGTAGAAAAGGGAATAATTGCCTTCTCTATCAGATTTCTTTTCTTTTCTTTTTTTTTTTTTTAATTAGAACCATACTACATTGCAAATCAGCAGAGTTGTTAGTCAGCACCCAAGTACCCACAGTGGTGCCTCATTTTACAGCTGGTGTTTTGGACCTCTCAACCTGAGTGTGTCTGCAGATGATAGCTAAAGGAAACTTAAGTCTATTTAGAAGCAAATCCTATTTGATATTTTTCTGTTGTCACCAACTTGTATGACTGCAATAGCTGTGAAATTAAAAAAAGCCTTAGTACTGGCACAACACCATGTTAAATCAATATTACACTTCTAGATAGAAAGATCATTGATCAGGATTGCCTAATGAGAGATTTAAGACTGACTTTGAAGTCCAGGACAATCTTGATCTGCTCTGGCATATTCTAAGATTGAAAAGAAGCTCAGGCTATTGTCCCATATGTCCCAAATTGACTGTTTCTCAATCCTTGGAAAATCTATGGCACCTTTTTTTTTTGTTAGAGTCAATTTATGTAGCACTTTGCAGTTTTAGTTAAGTAACTGGTGAATGACTGTGTATGTTTTTGATAAGACAATATTACAGAATATTAGTCCCAAGGCTTATTTTTTGCATAGCTAAGAGCAGACAAGGCAAGAGCTGAATTACTGGTATGTGATAGCAAGTACCTGAGATGCATTTGGACATTACTTTTCCTAGAACTTCTGAAACCTCTGTATCTCTTTCAGAAGGGAAAGACAGAGCCAGAGGAGTGAATAAAAGGGATATTTTACTTCAAAGTTGAAAATTTAGACTTTGTGCTCAGTTTGCTGTGTGGTATTACCACAAGATGCTTTTGTCATGAATCTCCTTTTAGAGTTCTCAGACTGCATTATTCTGCTGTGAGTAGAAGAAATCAGGGGAAAAAAAAATCTTCTCTTTTTCTTTCTTTTTTTCCCCTTTTCTTTTCAACTAAAAAAATTTGAAGTAGAGTTGGTGATGGAAATGAAACTTTTTTTGGCCAGTCTGATACAGAGCAATCCCTGTTTCTGGGATATGTTTTGTAAAAAATGAACCCTTTCAGAAATCGCCTCTTGTCCTGTTAGTGAACACCAGTGATTAAAGCCTGACTCCATCTTTTTTGCATCCTCCTTTCAGATATTTATAGACATTGATCAGATCCCCCTCTGACCCTTCTCATCTCTGATCTGTACAGTCCTGGCTCTCTCAACCTCTCCTCACAGAAGAACTACACCAGACCCTTCATCTTGCTTGCTCTTTGCTGAACTCTCAGTACCTTCAGGTCTCCATTGTACTGGGGAGCCAATGTTGGACAGAGGAGAAGGTTCACCACCCAGCCTGATGTCAACACTTGGCCTAATACAGCCAAGAATACCATTAACCTTCTCAGTGGTGAGGGCACACTGCTGAGTCAAGTTGAAATTGGCATCCACAAGGACCCGATATCCTTTTCTGCAGAGCTGCTTTCCAGCTGGGCAGCCCCTAGACTCTATTTGTGCCTGGAGTTCTTCTCCAGATGGGCTCCTGTTCTTCCACAGATAAAGGTTTGTAGGAAAAATGGTCAAAATATTTCTCTTTGCATCCCATCATAACACAGGAATAAGGGAAAATTCACTGAAACTGACAGGTCTAAAACTAACTGCTTTAGCCTAGTTCATAGTTTAACTGTAACACTCACTGTAATAATGTCATAATAGACACATATTTTTTTTTCAGCCATGAATATTGTTATCTATATAAACTATTTTCCAAAGAGTATCTTTGGAAAAGATATAGGTCTTTATGCTTCGGGACACAGGTCAAACTCTTAGCAAATGAGACTTATAACTTTTCTCCTCTACTAGTTATGTTAGATGACTTTATTTCTAGGTTTTTGCACTTTATGCTTTTCTGGTGTGGTGCTTCAAGTCCATTTTTCATTAGAACCTCATTAATTATTCTGATGACCACACTACATTTTTGCAATGAAAGAAATGTCCAGAGGTTTATCTGAGTTTCTGAATATCTGACAAGACCAGGGATCAATATGAACTTGGTATCTTACTACGAAGACCTCAAAACTGTGTTAAATGAGAAAGCTGTAGTACAAAAACTGAATGCTATTTACTATAGTCTATTTTCTAGTCTGTTTCTCGGGACAGAAACAAAACAAAATCAAACCTAATCAAAACCTTATGCAGCGAACTAGAAGCAATCACTTGTCCACTGCATGCAGCAGACTAGCTGAAGAAAACAAATCATGATCTCTAAATTAGTGTTGACCTATGCCAGTTAGTCTAGAGTACACAGTGAAAGGGCACAAACAAGTAGCAGATGTGACGTGGAAGCAGAAAAATTGTTGTTGTATGAACTCCAGTGTGGCACCATGTTGTCATGGGAACGCTGCTTTTGAACCACCATCATTCCTATAGGGCTAACTTATAGTGAACAACCTTGATATGTCTTCCAGCCATAGTGTATGCTCTAAGAAATAAAAATGGTATGTGGGGAGCAGTGAACCCTCCACTGTCTATGATTGTAGTTATTTCAGCTGGATGACTGAGGCTGACACTGGTTAAAGACACATAAGTGTTCTTTTCATTTTTGTTTCTTCATAAAGGAAAGTTTTATTCATTAACTGATTTAGAGACTTGAGATCATGAATGTCTGAAACCAATCTCATCTAATTATGGCATTGTCTTTTAGAAGAGAATTATCCACAGAGCTTTCACACATGTTTAAATGCTGACAGTCTGACAGTAGCATATCCTGAGTAGCTCTTCCAAATTCCAATTCACTATGCGAGACAATATCTGGTGCCTCCTAGGGGGGCCTGTGTCTTCATAGGACAAGTTCAAGGGCCTTTCGAAGGTGCTCACATAATGTGATGATACTTAAATAGATGGACATACTGTATTTCAGCGAGTAAAATGACAGTAGAGATTTAAGTATTCAGAATGTAATTATCAGAGTTGGAATTTGGCCAGGACATTAACTGAGTTAATGCTCTTATTTTACTGAAGTACAGTGAGATGTCTGATTATCTGAAGATGCTTATATCTCTTATGACAAATGTAATGTGTAGTACTGTTGTACTGAGTAGTTTACATGCAGGGCAATATTTGTATTAATACTTTCTTGAAACCCATGTGCTGTCACCTCCTTGATGTTACATGACAGCACAGTGAAAGCTTGGTGGGGAGGTAAGTGGCATCTGTGCTATTTCTCATTTTTATCAGTAAAGTACAATGCTTCTTGAATTTCTTTAGGTGTTTAGGTTTGCCCTGGAGATTTACTGAAGAAATATGTTAATATAACTTGTGTAGGTCTTTGAAAAAAAGCTTCCGAAGAACAATCAGATATTCTCATTTATCTGGGGACTCCTGCTTCTTTTTAAAGATGATAAAACTGAATCAACTACAGGTAGGAAGCTTAGCATGTTTAAATTCCCTCTTACCAAGGAAATCTTTCCAATTGTGAACTAAAGACTATGTGTAGGACATTAATATTAATATACCCTCTAGCTCTATTTGAGCAGGGATTGTTCCATTTGTTATATCTACTCTGTTCACCCACACTCACTTAATACTCTCACATTTGTTTCTGTTTCTCTTGTATTGGCTGTCTCTACACAGTGAGGAATGAGTAAGAAGTCATAAAGGGCCAGCAGGGATAGAATTGAGCAGGGATGAGAGGACTTCCCTCCACGTCTTGTTTACTTTCCTGCAAGACAGAAAGCAGTGTGGTTTCCCCTAATACATAAACAGCAAGATAGCACAACTCAAACATATTTTCTCATATTGCATGCCTAGGTACTTGGGAAAGAAAATGGATAAACAAATAAATATAGAATAACTTCAATCCTGCTTGTAGATCTTATCTTCATTGGGTCTTTTAAGGTTGATGCAGTGAGGAGCTCCAGCTCACCAGGAGCCAGATGCAAGCACTTTGAAGTGATCTGTCTGAATCTGTCAGACACGTGGAGGTCAGGGGGGTTAGGCTGTTTCTCTGTCTTGAAAGTTTTGAATCTTAAGGAGCCTGCTACAGGGTTCGTGATGCACAGTGCCAGTTGCTATACCCTTCATGGCCCTCTTCTTTTGTGTGATCCAGCATGTAAGAACTGCGCTATCAGTTAATGCTGATTTTGCATTTCTCCCCATGGAATGGCTGCAAGTTGTGAGATTTAATGTTGCTTTTGTGTGCATCACTATGTCAACTTTTTTATAACTTGCATCTTACTGTTACAACTTACTGTTGTTTCTTACTTGCATCCTTTCCTTAACTTTGTCTTCTTGATCATGTTCCCCTCCATACTGGAGTGGGTGCCTTCTTCTTGTCTCCATATGCCAAACGCCTGCTATCTCTGCTTTCAGATGTTATTTTAAACAGAAATGAGCATTTTTGTGCTTATAAAAACTTTCTGTCCTATGATTGGCTGTTCTGTGCTTTTGTTACACAGGACTCACTGCTCCAGAGCACATCACACAGAGGTTAGAACATGAAGTGGAGTTTATGAGATTGGATTTGAAAGGAAAATAAGAACTTGAAGGATACTCTCATATTCATTGAAAAACGAAATCAGCAGACATTGGTTTAGATTGTGGGGGGATGCGGTGAGAGACAGCAACCCAGCCATGTGGTGTAATTGATCTGAGGACACTTACCCTAGGAAGTTAGTATTATATCTTTGATTAAAGAACTACCTATGAGGGAAATCAGTAGATATTTACTGAAGTTCATGAATTTCAGTATGCTATTTATTTCAGATTGGGCATAAGTGGTAAAGGTCAAAACAATTTAATAATGAATTTCAGTATGTTAAATATTTGTTTTGATGAAAGGGAGGAAAATGCTTTCTTGTTCTCTTTTCCTCGAAGAACTGCATCTTAAAAATTCAAAACAGTTTGTATCCTAGTTCTTATTTGCTACTCAGATGGGTACAAAACCTTTTTCTTTGAAGCAGTGAAATGTAGAAATAAGCCTGACGACTGGCACTGTGCATCTGCAGTTAATGCTCATTGCCTGTTGTGCTGCTTCCAATATGCTCCCCACAGCATCCTTCTCTTCTCTGTTTTATGCCTACAGCTTATGGACTTTCAACAGTATTTCTTATTTGAATCCCTTTTTGGTCCTCAGCTGGAAGCTGGCCTTGTGAAATCTTCATCTGTGAGGAGCAGAGGGTGGGAAGCTAGATATAAACAGTCTGAATTAATTCCAGTTTACAGGATATAAGGTACATCTAAATATGCATTTCTGCTTTTAAGACTTACAAACTAAACTAATTAAAAAAAAAAAAATTGCTACTTTTTAGATTTTTTTTTCTAATGAGAAAATGGTTAATTTTGTAATATTCTACAATTGTTTGTATGTTTCAGCCATACATTATGTTACCTTGTAATGAAAAAGCTGTTTCTTAGTCTATTAAATTATTGTTTTCCAGCCTCAAAAGCAAAATAAATCCCCTTGAAAAATCACCTAATGCTTTGAAGGAACATATTGTAGAAATCACATAAATGAGTCATAGTAGTGAACAATTTGAGTGATGCAGCAAAATTAGAAATAAAGGGTGACTATTATTCAAGAACAAGTACTAAAATATTGCCTCTGTACTTTAGCATTTTTTTTCTCTTGGTTACCTCTTCCTGCCCACAAGGTATCAAGCAAGCAATGAGTGATTGCTGGTAGTAGTGATGTTGTCATGCTTCAGTTAATCTTATTTCTTGCCCTTTTTCTACCTTTACAACTTAATAAACTGAAATCCCACCGGGAAATTTATATTCTTAAGCCTATGAGTGCCAATATATGGAGCACACTGTCTGTATTCTGTAGTCTTCCTCATTTCATCATTAAAAAATAATTGAAAAAAAAAAAAAGAGGAAAGAGAGAGATGGGCTTACATTTACTGAGAAGACCTTTTCTTAAATTTTTATAAACACCAACATCTTCACAAGATCTGCTTGTATTTATTTCTAATTCTCCTCCAAGCTAAATTGGAGAGCATAAGTTTAAACCAGTCTGGCTTCAAGTTGTAGTTTATTACTATAAATAATTTACAGTTTTATTGCATTATTTATTTAAAAATCCCAGCTAATAAAAAAATTTTATTGAATGTCTGTTTGGATTTCTGCCAACCTGGTTACACAATACATTATGATGCAAACTTAGCTATTAATTTTCTTATTTATTCCTGCTAGAATAGGTGATATAGAACCAGGTTTAATTGTTGAATGTGACAGCCCCTTCCTGAAATTAAAGAGAGAACTAATTGTCATTTGATACCTCTTTGTGTCTTTTTGTATGCTTGGGATTGTGAACAGATGGAAAAAAATGATTCTATTTTACATGTGCTTCTCTTTTCTGATTTAGCTTCTATCTAACTTTGCGATGCTTCTTCTGATCCTTGAGATATTGAACTTTCTTGAGATGATAAGCAGATTTCTTAATTCTGTATTTCCCTTGAATAGTCTTTTGCTGCAATAATTTAGTGTTTGTTAACTACTTGTAGAGAGAAGACAACTTGTAGTCAAAATGCTACAAGCCTGAAACAGTGATTGAGCACCTGGTGGGAAAACAGGGACAATTCAGGGGAACTCAGGTGCATACAGTGTACCTGACTGATGAGAAGGGGTGGAGCCAGGATCCACCCCTTCCTAGACCTCATTTAAGGGTTTGCAGGTAGAAATAAGGGTATCTTGCTGGTGATCCCTGCCTACTTGAGACCTTCTAAGGGTAAGCAGGTGTTTGTTTGTTTGTTTTTGATTTTTTTTTTTTTCTTTTTTTTGGGGGGGGGGGAATGTTTGTCTATTTATATTGCTGCTGCAT
>JAOWBP010001760.1:51440588-51457789 GCA_028571105.1 Tragopan temminckii | reverse complement strand
TAACAGTGAAAGTATTCACAATTATATATCTATCTATCTCACTGTTATACTGTGAGAAATAAATGTTCAGAGCAGTTTTTATGTTTAATTATGCCTACCTATAGTGTTTAGATGAATGAGGAATTCTCAGCTGGACAGAACTGAGGTTGTTCAGTCTATGGGGTTGAAAAGAAAAAGATTTAATTGTAGAGCAAATCATGGCAGATAAAATGATATCTTCAACAAATTTACAGTACTGCCTAATGGTTTTAGCTAGAAACAAATGTATGAGAACAAAACTGAAGGGGGAAAAAAATGGCCTTTGAAAAAGGGCATCCTGGGATCTTTTATTTATTTATTTGTTTTTTAACTTAACCAGGAAATTCAGTTCAGTCTCTTGGAAATGACTCATTGCTGTAGGCTGGGAATTGCTGGGAAAAGTAGGTATTAATTTTTATGCTGTGTTAGACTGATGGGTGTATTCTGGTTGCCAACCAAACACTTGTGGGTATACTATATATTCCATTTGGGAAGGGAGGAAGATAGATGAAAGAAGGAAATATATAAAATGCTCTGAATGTAAAGGTTTGTAGTGATTTATTGTTCTTGCTCAAGACTACAACATGACTTGCTTATCTTTAGAAGATGTGGTGATCTGAAAGGTCTAGTAAAAATAATTTGTTTACTTTAGAAATTATATACTGCTGAAATGAAAATATTAGAAAAACTACATGAGGCAGAAAACTGAAATAAATAAAGAGTCAGCTTTACTAAGAAACCAAAAATGAGAACTAAATTTTGATGTGGATATGCACAGAAGAAAGAATTGTTGGTTGTGTTTTTGTGTTCTTTTTCTTTTTTTCCCCCCCCCCCCTTTTCTTTTCTCTTTTATTAAGGGAATAAAATCTTAAGTTTAGCATTAATGTGCATTTGAACATTAAATAAAGTGTTTTAGTTTTATCTGACTACCAGTGTGGTATTTAGTTAAATGTTGTTTAGTACTCATTTCCAAAGGGAAAAACACTTTATGTGATAATTCCTTTTTCTCCTCAACTTTTACTTTATTATTCAAAATAAATGTGTTTTTAGCCCTTAGACACTGGAGAATATTTCAGTTGCCCGTAGGAACTGAAAACTTGCATCTTGCATATGAAGTTCTGAAGCCTTTGGCAGACTTCTGCTAGAGTGATTACTGCATTTTTTTGCGAACTTAAATCCTCACTCTCAAATGTGCATAATTAAATGAGCATTGTTCAGAACAGTTTTTATTTTTCAGATATATGCATGGAGCTGGAATTAAAAATAAAGACACTGAATAGATCTGGTCATTTTTCACTTGTTGATTAGCTTGTCATATCTCTTCCTTCTTGATTATAACCAGACAAACCTCTGGGGAAAGGGACTGAATGCCCAAGAACTCCCATAAAGAATGCTGAAAAGGTCACCTTTTGTGTAACACAGAAAAAATATTCAGTTTGTAGAATGGCATTCAGGTTACCTCATCGTAACAAGAGCTTTTTGTTTTTGTTTTTTTCCAAAACTGATTTGAAAAATTCTCCTCCCTAATGTATTTTACATCTTTTCCCTTCTTCTTTTTCCCTGTTTGTGTACATACGGGTACGGTTTAGCATATGGTTTTATAGTCATGTACCAAATAAGACAGAATCACTCTTAAATAGTAGATTGGATTTATTTATTGGGTATGCTTTTTAAAAATCATATTACTGCTATGAGCTGGAGTGAGCCATTCTATTATAAAAAGGTCACAGAGAGCCAGTAGAGTAGCTCATGTACATGCTAAGTCTGGATTCTAATATCAGCTAAAAGATATTTTTGTTGTTTATAGATTTGTTCAATTGGACCAAGTCCTACAGCTGTCATTATGACTTGTTTTCTGACACGTAATACAAATACAATCCAAATGTGAACCTCTGTGCCAGACTGGAGTTTCAGAGTGCTGGTGATGAATGGGTGTGTGCAGGTATTCTTCTCAAAAGGTTTGGGGTTCATATGAGCTTTTATGTACCAATCTTTTTGATCAAGAAATCTGACTCAAAGTTTTTGGAAGAAACTGTTTTCTCCTGAGATTTCCACTGATCTTCAGAGGCTATGAAAGTAGGTACACTACCTGTATTTTGATAATTTAAGACATATGAAGAAGGTAGAAATACACTGGGGGAGTGGAGAGTGAATACAGGGTAGTGGCAATACCATTCTTTTCACTTAATTCCACAATGTTCTTCAGTTAACCTTTGGAGAATATTTTGTTTTAGCAAACAATTGTATTCTATCACTTTTTGGCTTTGCAATTCAGAACTGACATAGAAAGCAGTGAAATCTATTAATTCTAGGCTGTCTGATATATTAAAAATGAGGAATACTTCCTTTTTATGCATGCTGTTATTGAGCATCACTCGTCATAGCTGTTGTTAAAGTTTCTAGTCTCGGATTAGTCCAGCACCTTGCCATCTCTGTTTAATAGCTACTTTGTCCTGAGACTAGATGTTGGGAACATGATTGCAGGATAGGCTGGAAACAGCAGTCTAGCTGGTTGCTAGGAGAAATATTTGGAAAACGTTGCTGTAAATGCAGCGATAGGTACATTGAACCACTTAGGTTTATGTGACAGAGAGCTTTTTTTGATGTAACTGTGAGTGTTTGTAAGGTAAAAACTTCAGAAACCCTTCACAGGAGTTCCTCAACTTCAGCCACTGTTACTTGATCATTTATCTTCTTTTGAATCCTACTCTTCTGATAGGAACAATGATACTTATGTGCAAGCAGAAAAAGAAACTGCACAAAAGTACCACCTCCACACCACTGAAAAAGATCTGTGATCTTTGCCTCTTGGGTAGCTGGTGGAGAAAGAATAAGCAAGAAAAGAGCTTGCTTTTCAAGGATCAACTTCCTTGTTTGCCTTCTTTCCTTACAGCACTTAATTTGTGCACATCTAAATCAAACAACTGTAATCTTCTATTTAAAGCAATGTCTGCTTCCAAACTTCTTGTAATTGGTTTCTGTTTTATGCTTCTTCTGTTGAAAGGCTTACTAAATACTTTAGGTGTTCCTAGTTTTAGTAATGAAGTAATTTATATTTTAATTAAACAGAGCTGCTACAAAATATTATAATGGATGCCAGGAACATTTATCTCTTGACTTTTGTCTCCTTGAGTTCTGAACTGTGTGACGTTCTGGAAAGTGTCTTGCTACCTAAATCCCACAGTGTAGCCCAGCAATACTCCGCCTTATATCAGACTATCATGTTGTTTTACCCTTTCTGTATCTTTGATCCCTGCTATTTGCAAGGATCTTGTAAACAAACAGTGCATCTCTTTTTCAAGTACAGTCTTTAAAACCAAGATGGGAGGGGAGGGGGGGAGGAGAGGAGGAAGGAAAGATTATGATATTTTAATTTTTGTTGGTTGGGTTATATCCTTTGTTACCATTGTCCACAGTAAGGATGGGGGGGGAAACGAAACACTTTATCCTTCTCCCCTCACCCCCAACCTTTCAGGCTATGGTGGCAATAATTTTTTTTTTTTTTTTTTTTTTTTGCATTATCATCAACCCATCACATCATGCTTATATATAATGTACTAGAGCTTAATTTAGACATACATCACTGCTGAGATTGCACCACAAAACATGTTATGTGAATATGTAGGAAGGGAAATGGGGAATAGCAATAATTGCAAGGGGTTGAATAATTTTCTTTTGAAACTAAGATGCATCCTGCTACATTCCCTCCAGAATTGCTCCATTTTTACTGTATTGCTAATTTTTATATCCAGTCACATTCTTGTCTGATTTGATGTATGGTGTTTAAAAACTGTTGCTGCGCATATTTCTTTTCAAAGTTTAAGATTTTCAAACCATGCATTGTTTTAATAACTCAGATTATTTCTATTTAATTTACCATGTATATTGTTGTGCATTTGTGGTTCACACTGCACAGTTGTATGTTCATTATTCTAAATATTTTCATGTATAAAACTATCATTTTATCCTTAGGGCATGTATATTAAAAAATACAGATTATTTTTATTATGTTTACTTAAATTTTCTTCTATGAATTGCAAAATATTTTAAAAATGGGACAGTGATGTAGACCTTGCCATTTCTTGGATTATTTAGGAATCCATTGAATTCTAAATTAATGGATGTATTTCTCAAAATATTGGTGACTAGTATCAACTTGCTTCCCTTCCTTCTCCACACCATGAATTTGTGTTTTTTTTCCCCATTACTTGCTATCTAAAAATAGAAAATTGTACTCCTGTAGTTTGTTACAGTGGAGACTAGGGGAGATTAGTTGAAATGAAAACACAGGTAAAGGAGAAAGTTGAGGTGTATGTGCAGTGATTTGGCTCTCTCTATTTGTTTGACAAAAAAAAAAGGGGAGAGGAGGGGGAACAGATGTGATACTTAATAGCCTTTATCCCATTAATTTGAGAGGGGAATGTCCTAAAAATGTTCCCTTTCATACATGTTTGCTTTCCGTTAAACATACATCAGCTGAAGGGTTCCTTGCTTTCAGAGTTAAAGACTATTGTAGCCTCAACTAATCTGATAATCTTTTAGCAAGAACAGGTGAAGTCCAAAAGAATGACCATCTTGGCAAAGCTAGTTTAAGAAGTATGCTCAATAGTAGTGCTGGGTTCTTCAGTAGGATGACAAAATGCTAAATTTAAAAGATGACTAGAAGTGTGTGATAATTAATAATGGCTTATTTGACATTCTCACATGCTTCAGAAGGAGAGAAATAAAAGTTTAATTAACAGATAGGGCACTTATTCTTGTCTTTGCCTATTTAAAAAGTGTGCACACAATATCTAATTATTAGACTTCTGTATTTGAATGTAAGGTGAATATTTCTCATTACAGGCTAGGCGTATTTAAAGCAGACCACCACACAGTTGGTCTGTTTGCAATAGTGGGAAGTATTTCTTAATGTATAGGTTTAATGGGAGGTGACTTGCTTCTGGAATATAAAGTGGAAGCTCCATACCCTCAGAAGAGAAACTACATTCCTTCTGGCTTGGAAGATGGAATTTCATATCAGTGCCCAGGCTAATTAACAGAGTCCTCATTTCTCAGCTCATGTCTACTCCTGACTGCACAGTAAATTGGTGGTAATCTGGAATGGAATGGCAAAATCTCTACAAGTATACAGTATGCTGGCTGTCACTTCTTGCATTCCTGCTGTTGGGTCATCATGTTTGCAACAGAAGTTATTTTATATTATGTCACCATTGTGATTTCAGCACAATGTTCAATAAGTAAAGTGGGATCCATTTTTTTGTCTAATGCAAGTCAGCTGATGCAAGAGCATGTCAAGTATAATTACAAAGAATGAGTTGGAAGTAGATTTTTCTAAAACAGTGAAAATACTCCTGAAGGATAGAAACCTATGTGAAGGAGCCATTCTCTGAGGGACTCATATGGTTTTGCATTTACTCAGCATTTTTATAGTAGTGTTTACTGCGCTATTTTAGTGGTGACATCATATCTTGCGTCAGTGGCGTGTCTTTGTATTGCTTTGGCAATAACCTGATAAAATACTGGCTTTCTTGGTCATTTAGCACCATCATTGATTCATACTACTGTTCCCCGAATAAAGTAGAAAATTTTCTTCCCTCCTGATTTACTCTATTTTCTTATTTTTATACAACAACATAAAAATATATTTCCTGTCTTCAAGCCCAGCCTACTGCCTCTGTGATTCTGTAGTTGAGTGCTCAGCATCTTACCCTTCTTCAGGTACCCCAGTGCCACACACCTAGTCCTGGCAGAAACAGCAGTGGGCAGCACAATCCACCTGCAGTACCAGGCCAGCTCTGAGCTCCATCCTTCAGGGGAGATGGTGGAACCTGACAGAGGTGCTCCGGGGCTGGAGGTGGCAGTTGTAGAGTCAACACAGGAGCTGATGAGGCTCTTTCTGCTCTTCATTAGTACTTCTGCCCTACTCAGAAAAGGAATGGTGATAAAAAGCTAAAGTTACACAAACAGGTTTGGAAAACTAAGCCACAATGCAAGCAAGAATGTCATTTAGCTGATTTGTATGACATAAATGCAAATATGTCTTTGAATGCTGATGTGAAAATGGAGTGCATCAGATGTAGTGCAAACAAGCCTTTATTCTGGAGGTTACATTCCCAAAAGGCCAGATTTTTTCTTATTTGGAGAAGACATTTATTTTGACTGCTTTAAGGTCATCTGTGGACAGAAGTTATCCAAGAACTGGCTTCTTCCAAGGGTTGCCTAACAGCAGGGATGTTCAAGGCATAGAATATATTTCCCAGAGTCAGGTAGACATGACAGGCTTCTTCAGGGGAAAAAGTTTAAACTCTCAGCACAATGTGGATTACTTAGCAACAGATTATTTTGTCATACTATTTTGTAGTAGCACCAGATTGTAGGCTACGGGCAAATGTGCCTTATTTTTAAGTTTTCTTTTTCTGTAGATATGCAAATTATGGGTCATTTTTTCTGTTTTGATGGAAATTGAACTATAGGAACAACAGGGATAATAGAACTAATTTATAGTGGACACAAGATATTGTTTGCTTGAAATTCCTCTCTTGCTCATTTGAAGAAGATAGTCAAAGCACAACAATATCTTGTTTGCATTTTGCTGAATATTTAGCATTGTTTAACAATAGCAAAAATTTTCCACAGCAGATGTGCATTTACACGTTCCAAGGACATCATTCTGCACAACGCACACCTCATCATCAGTTGCTGGGTATCAACGGTGTTCTCTTGAGGGAAAAGTCTGTTATCTCTTTGATGTGAGATGACTTTTTTTCACTGATGATTACTAATCTAGCTGAGGGAGACTAGAGAGGCTGTTAATTATTCTGCTCAGGTGTGCTGTAATGAAGTTATTAGCAAAGTACATCTGTGAAGTTTCTTATAGAAAACAAAGCTTGCAACAAATCTGAAATTGTCTTTTAAGGTGAGAACTTTGGACGTTCCCTATCAGGGTGAATGGCAGCATTTGTGAGCACAGGTATATTTGTTAGTTTACTATTTATCTTTCTTCAAATGACTTGTGCAAATTATTTATAAGAATAACCATTACTTATGTTGGTAGCATCTTTTCTCGGTGAGTAATAGCTTTTCTGCCTTGTGAGCTTTTTAGCTCTGGATAGTTTTGAGACTTTTATGCTTTTCCTCAAGAGAATGTCAGTAACCAAACAGGTTTGTCTCAGATTGGGCTGAGCGTGGATCCTCCAGATACCAATGTATTGATACAAAAACTAAATTCTTGGATAACCCGATTCCTGTGTATACTCACAACATGCAGTACTTGCATCTGTGACTGCAGAATCTGAACTGAAAACTTAGCTGCATAACAGGGAAGAGGACTCTAGCTTGGAAGGGCAGTAACATCTGTGAGAGGGAGAATACTTCTGTGGAAGATTATTTTGATTAAAAGTTGGGGCTGAGTGGTGGTGTTTGTTTTGATTGTTTGGTTTGGTTTTTTGTTTTTGCTTTTGCTCACTTCATGCTTGTATGATTAGGTAATGAGATAGGTAGTACAACATAACTCCTCTGTTCTTGTCTATTCCTTCTGTGAGCTGACACTCATCAGTGGGTAAGTCCACTGTCTTGACATAAACTGAACTGTGATGTGTCAGTTTTTGGTTTTTTGATTGTTTATGTCAGTGGATCCACCAGTGCTCTTCTAGCTTTGCACTGTATCATGTGGTATTCAGTTTCACTTCTATTTAGCCTTTGCACTCACAGCTGTAGATAAATCTCTACTGATTGGCACTCCTCATGCCCTTTTCTACCCCCAGTTTCTGCCTGGTGTTGGTAGTTTTAGAAAAAGTTTGTCTGTACTGCTCTGTAAAGAATTACCAATGCAAAGCTGCTAAACAGAAGTCTACAAACAGATGGTTTTTTTTTTTTTTTGTGAGATAATTGTGATGTCCCACAGAGATCATGCATGATTCATGCACCCACTACCTATTCTTACAAATTTGCAAATATAATGGTATTGGGAAACTTTAAATATGTCAGTATACGTTTCCTTCCTGATGTCTCTTGAAGAAAAGCAGGTGTTTATGTTGGTGCCAAACTAGAATCAGCTGTAAGGGACAGAATGTGTACTTTCTAAAACTTGAGGGAAAGCATGAATTTCAGCTAACAAGTCTTGTGTGTTTTTCTTATGTTCAGTTAAAAAAAAAAAAAAGCACACAGAAAATACTGGCTGCTTTCATCAGAGACCTGCTTTCACTTTTTCTAAAATTTCTAAGATGCTCTGCTTTTCTCTGTGTCTCTCACAGTGCTGTGCCAGAACTAATGCAATACTTTTTGTGTGTGCGTGATGCTTACAGTTAGAGCTGGCACTGGACATGAGAGGGCATAATCTCTTCTTGAATCTCTCTTCTCTGTAATAAATTCCTTCTCGCGTTTATTTTGTAGTAGGAAATTACCTCTTTTCAACTTTAGGGATAGAATTCGATGTAGCTATGACACTTTTGCTTCAAATTCCTGTTTGTAGATTGATGCAAGACTTCAACCAGAGATGACACCAACCAATGCCAACTGTTCGCTCTGTGCAACCCTGGGAGCTAAATCAAATGCATGGTTACTGGGTAGATAGTTGTTTAGCAATTTGCAAAAGCTTTGTAATGAATCTCAATTATGGAACAGAGAACCTGGATTACAGCAAATTTAATCCTTTTTGTAAAGTTGGAATTGTTTAATTCAATATGAAAAAATAGTGGTTTAAGTTTTCTCTCGGAAGGACCCAAGATTTCACTGAGTGGCAAAGTTCTTTGATTTCTTAGAAACAGAACAGAATTATCAAGCGCAAAAGTTTTATTATATTTTTTCCTCTCAATGGGAAATAAATGTGGCTGTAATACCATACAATCAAAAGGGGGAAAAAATCAGTTACTTTCAAAATACAACAGTGGGAGTGGTGGGGAAAGCAGCAACAACAAAAATTAAGTAGTTTAATTAGGAACTGGCAAAACGATATTGGAAGTCTTGCCTTTTACAATTGATGTGAGAAACAGTCTTCTGCATGTTTGGTGGGAGCTCTCTTTTTTTTTTTTTTTTTTTTTTTTTTTTTTTTTTTTTTAGGAACTGATGTTCTAGCATAATGGAAAGATCAGGGCAGCAGGGCTGCACTGGGTGTTGAAAAATCATTAAGGGTTTTTGTTGTGGGTCACACTGATACGTATATATCCCACTATTCCTACTTAGGTCCTTATTTTATTAACCCTTTAAAAAGTATTTTACTTATAAATGTATTATGAGCGATTTTTTCAGGAAATAGAATTATATTATGCTTGAAGCATACAACTCCTGATACCTTTCCATTCAGTGAAATTCAAATAATCTTTGCCTACTGAGAGTCTTTTCCTTAATGTATTCTCCCTCATTTATAAGATCCATGAGACAGAAGAAATATTAATACCATTTTAATGCTTTTATGGATGCGTTTCTACTATGGTCTCTGAAAAACTGTGTAATCTCAGTTTGTTAAAATTTTAATTTGTAGTATGTTCACGGAAACTCACTCTAACTTCAGCAGTAATTTCTTTTATAAATTCCTGCATGTCATATTTGCATTTAACCTAGGAGAGCTAGTCATTATATCAAAGAACATGCCAAAAGACTATCAGTTCTTGTAAATCTGGTTGTGTTCTTTTGTTTTTTGATACATAAGCAAATAATCTGTCAAAAGTCTCCCTCAGTGACAAGAATTGTTTAATTATGATTTAGGTGACATGGAAATAACTGTATGCACTTGGTATCATGCACTTTGCATGTTGTACTACAGTGCTGAATGTGGTTGCACTAATGATTTTAAAACAGCGCATGATAATGTTCTGCTTTTAATTGCATTCATGAGAAACAAGGAAAAGGATGATACCTTGCAAGATTAGATTCAATATTTTTTACGTACTTACTGTGAAGATTTAATTCTCACATACAGGAAGTGCATGCATTTTTATGCAACTTAAAGGCAGGATTGTTTGCAGAGGCCAGAGCTGAAAATATTGTGAAATTGATTCAGCTGAGTAATTTCAGAAACATGTTATTGATACTAGTGTAACTACTACTGTTACAGAAAGTAAAAGGATAGTTGTACTTATGTAGATATGATATATATATATAGTGCATAGGAACATTTAGAAGATTGTCGTGCACAGGTTTCATCAATAGGAGTTTTTTTACAGATGTAAAGTCCTATAGCAGAAGGAGGTTCTGCTGGCTGTTCTAACTTTTCTGGTACCCTATCTCCCAAAGTGCATTGAGCCCAAGAGTCATTTCTGTGAAGGACAGGCTTTCAGGGAGATGTAACATCCAAAGTGGCTGCTGGGGCCAGACACCCTGAGCAGCAGAAGAATAAGATACTTTGCAGAGCCACTGCCTCCAAGCAGGAGGTATGTGCTGTGCATGCTTTGTAGGCCCTGGCCTTTCTATCTGTGGGACAGCTCCTCTGGTAAAAGCTCCCAGCCCATATCCATCCTTGTAAAGGAAAATATAAATTTGAGAGAGCTATTGTAATAGCAAACTAATATATATGTCACAAGTCTTTAAAGGACTATATATATATATCACAAGCCCCTATAGTGGGCCTACTATCTTATCACAAGATTTAGCCAAACTGAAGTTATGACATGGGTATCCAACCTTTTGGCTTGCCTGGGCTGCACTGAGTGAACAGGAGTTGTCTTGTGCCACATACACAAAGGTCACTCCAAAAGTAATGCCTCTTATTTATTTCCATGGAAACTACAAGTGATACAAAGAACACAATAACACTACTTGAAAGTACAAATTTTCATTTACAAACCACTATTTTTCAACACAGTCACCATTCTAGCTATGCATTTTCACCGATGACAAACAAGAGCCCACTGGAGATGACCTACTGTCATCACTGCTGAAATATTCCACCACCTCAGTGTGCTCACATCCACTGTTGGGTCTCCATAAACATTCAGCAAGCATCGATGAATGTCAATGGAGGCCATTTTTGCTGCATGGATGCATTCAGTCCCACACCTTTTGCTTCATATGCACTCCTATGTCAGATGCCATTTTGTCAGACTGCCTCTCTGCAGCCATCTGTCACACAGCAACAAAATGTAATGGAATATTGATGGAAAGATTTAGACTCTGCTGCCGTATCACCATCTGCCTCTGTTATTATGGGCCACCATAATAAAACAGGAGGCATTACTTTGGAAAAGTCCTCATAGAATATATAGTTAATGCATATAAGAAAAAAAAAACAGCTTAAAGATTAAAATAATATTTTTACTACAGCAAAGTAAAGATTAACAAAATTACAAAATTAGTGCAATATTTGACCTTGTTTTTGTGAAACTAATATATCAATCCCTGGTGTGATGGTAATGGCTCCAATTCTTAGTGAGGTCTCAAGGTGTTTGTCAGATTTTTGATGCAATTTATTCTTCTGTACTACACCTTTGAAAATAACTTCACAAATTTACATTCTGTCAAAAAACAATGATATTAATAAGGTGTGATTGTGAAGTGAAGAATGTTTTTTTTTTCTCTGGTCAGACATGCTTATGAAAGTAAAGAGACATGACCAAATTTTTAAGTTGAATGTCTGATTACAACTCTACACATTCAGTTTTAAAATATGTTGGTAATTTGTTTACGTTGATTGAAAACTGTGTCACGAACACTGGAAATAGTGATTTTTTTATTTTTTTTTTCCACAGTAATCTTGAAATCTATTCTCAAATCCTTTATCAGAATGGAAAGCACGGCTGCATGTGTTTCACTGTTCACAGGAATGTATTTAGACAAAGTATCAAAATACACTAAATTATTTGCCATAACTTGAATCTGGCATTGCACTGCACCCTCCCCGTGTCCTGGTTTCAGCTCAGATAGGGTTAATAGGACACTGCCTGGGTGCTCTCAGGCCTGGCCACTGGAAGGCGCAGAGCCACTGCCAAGATGGCCTGGTGGAAAGAGGTGGGCAAACTGTGCTGGGCTACATGCTTTAGTCCAGGCATGTCCAGCCCATGGGCTGTATGTTAATCAGAGAAGCACCCAGCTCATGTTCAGCTAAGGAAGAATAGCATCCACCCCTTTCCTGGTGAAGTTCCTGCCCATAGGCAGGCACTACTGCTATTGAAATGCATTCCTTGCATCTGCTTTGAGTGTTCCACTTTTTGGCTCTTGGTTTATTTGCAATGTAATGCCCTTTTGCCCCTAGCATTTCCCTGACACATCTCCCTTGCTTTTGTGAGCTGGTTTTTCCCTGAGCTCTACCCTTTCTTAGAAGTGACTCTGTTTTTAGAGGAGGGAGAGTTTGAACTTCTCTCGTTTCTTCATTTCTTACATCACTGCGTGAAGCTCTATTTTGAAACAACTTCATGTTTCTTTAGCATTCAAGACAGCTTGCTGAGATGTTTTTGATTTCACTTCACCATTATTATATGCTGAGGTTAAGCTACAAACCTGTTCCTATCTGTGATCTTATGTTTCTGTTCACACATCCCAAAATTCACTGTCACTACTGGCCGTAGTGTTGTGCTGTGTGGTCCAGAGCTTTGTGGGATTCCCTTTGTCTGTAGGTCTGTGGTACATTTTCAAAAAGATTTCTTTTAAGTTTGTCAGTGTTTAAACCCCCTTTTAAAGAGCTGGAGCTGTGAGGACATCCAGCCCTTCACAGCCTACTCGTGGCTCTGGCTGAAGGCAAGCTGTGTCACTTCAGTTGCATTAGCGTGTGCCGAGCAGGGATTACAGAGCCTAATGAGAGACCAAGGGTGCAGGGTGGGACTCTCACCTGACCCGCAGAGAGCTGCATAATACTCTTCGGGAGATTCAGATGGTGGTGTGTGACCGACCTCTCATTATAGTTATTTACTGTTTCACCACTCTCTGCTTCACAGATTTTGTTAGCGGTTTTCTATTTCTCTACAGATCACTCATTAAAATATGAAATGTTAATCGGCTTATTAGCATCTCATGTGGGTACCACCCTCTAATTGGTGATTCCCCATGGAGGGTTCTGTTTCTGACAACCAAGTGTCTGAGATACGAACATTTTTCATAAGCTTTTAGATGTGGAGTTGTATAATAGTCTTTGAATAAAACATGAAGAATGAAACTGTTTGTGGTTCAAGGGTAGCTGAGAAGAGTAGATGACCAGAAGGATTTTTCTTAGAAAGAAAAAGCACTTAAGCATATTAATTTTGTTAAAGATCTTGAACTATCTCAAACTTGAAAGTGTTTTGTTGTTTTTCTTACAAGTAACACGCCCGTGCGCACACAAAAAACCAACAACCTCAACCTCTTCAATTTTGAAGGTCCTTCTTTAAGTTAAGAAGTTAAAGCAAAATATCGTTTTAGGGCAGTTAGATTATTTCAATCATATTAATTTTAATCTGTGAAGGGAGGTTTTGTATCAGTCCCTGCTGTCATTGTGTTTTAAGTGTGAATGAGACAAGACCATCGAGATCTATCTCCTCCTTACCAATATTGTAATTTGGAAACTGAACTGAACTTAAATTACCCAATTGTGACGAAAGAGATCCAGTAATCTTAACTAATTAGGCAGTTGTAATCTGCTATTCATTTCACTTGCCAATTTTACTTCAGATATCAATATAGAAACCTTTACCTTTGCCACTAACCTCCTTGTAACTAATTCCTTGCCTATCAGTCTCATTCTTTCCTTCAACTGACTTCTTATCCTTCTCTTTAGTTGTTTTTTTTTTCAGCAGAAAAATCCATTTTTATCATTCTTTTTCCCCTGTGCCTTTATTATGCAAAGATCTCTGGGCCATACTTTGCAGTTTCAGGTGCCTCGGGGAGCCACATGCAGATTATGTTGTTAGGAGAACAAGAAAACAGTGATTTGGTAAAATGTAGTTTCTAGCTTTGGGCTAGCTGGATTTCCTTGGGCTGTGAAGCCTGCAGATGTAATAGGAGCTAGGTTGGAAGGGAAAACTAGGGCTGATGTTATTGCCCATGCAACTTTCCCACCTTTTTCAGCCCAAATAAGCTGACCCAATGCTTGGAGATCATTCTACAGACTTAATTATTAAAATCAGTCTCTTTTTATCACTTTAGTGCATCTGGTGTGCTTTTCTCAAAAGCAATTGTTGTCTCAAGGGTACCCTGAAAAGTTTTTCCATCTGCATGATCTTCAACCTCTGTACATGTTACGGGTAACATTAATTAGCAAAACATTTTTATCATAAATATAGCAGCATCTGACTATCATCTGGAAGATAATCTTACATTTCGTAAGGTAAACTTGTAGACTAACTTGCTGCATGAAACGTTGCTCTATGTTCTTTAGGCTTATGATCTAAACTCTGAGGGGCTGATTTTAAATGTTGCTGCTCTTATAATAAAGTGTTCTTCCTTGGTTTAGGCACTTCTGCTTGTAGTTTATGCTTGTTGCTTGTTTGGTTTTTTTCAATTGAAGACTATATTAATTTTCTAGCCCTCTTCTTCCTATGGTACAAACTCACTATAGAGACTTATATCAGCTGTCCAATTTAAAATATAAGGAACTAGTTATAATGGTAATAAACTGAGGAAAAGGAGATTTATGCTTTCGTGATAGCACTGCATAGCTCTCCTGAGTGCTGAGACAAACTGCAGGCATTGAGAAAAAGAAGTGAGTATTTGTAGGACTTGTACTGAAATTAGGTTTTCTTGGGAGGGAGGAGTTTCACTGCATGTTTTATTTATTGTCAAACTATTTAAAAGTCTAGAAGACATAATTAATGAACTGGTTTAGATGAAGATAGAGGAGGAAAGTTTGTCATTATCCCCTATCTTCACTGCATTTGAGTAGTGGCAAAGACTTTTTCTATCCCAAAACTCTGCAACCTTTGGCATAAAAATTTGAATTACGCCAAATACTTTGACATAATTTTCTATTCAGTGTCAAAGCCAGAAAGGTGTATTTGCTCTGCATGAATTTAAGGAACCTAGCAGTAACATAAGCTAATGGCAGTAAATAGTTCTTCCATCTGTGCTAGAATGAAACTTCTGATGTTGTGTTTTTCATCTCTGCTACTAGTAGTCTCACTATAATATTTTTCAGGCTATAATCAATGTGATAATGCAGACTCGGCTAATTTATGGGGCACACTGCTGTGTATATTATTAATCAAATTCCAGGCGGATGCTAGGCTGGCAGCACCCTACACATCACTTTCTAGAGAAGCAAGGTGCTTTTATAACATTTTTTTTCTAGAATTGGAAATATTTTTTTTTCTGGAATGTGTGGGTGATATCACCAAACCAAAACTGGAGCGAAGTGATTGTCAGTAATGGAATTATCCTAAATGTACTTGTAGTAAAAAGGAAATAGTTGAGCCATACGCCATGATCATGATTGATTCCAGACCAGTTGAAAGAATACCCAGGATGGAGAACTTCATTCTCAGTTGAGAATAGGTTGGTTTTTTTTCTTTATATCTAGAGTTTGTCATTCTGTTCTGTACCATCCTTTGGAGATGGAGGTTCTATACTCACTTGGAGTAAAGCGCCTGTACAAAACTGGAGTGTCTGTGGTTGGGCAAAGGAAAAGTAAGCAAAATATACATTTTTATTTTAAATGAACGTTATAAATCTCTTAACGCTGCGCACAGTGGTGTGTGAACTGTCTTGTTCTTAAGATGTGGGTTTGACAATGAGCCATCTGTCTTCTCAAGAGTATATAAAAGCAGTTATACTTTGAGATGATGGATATCTAAACAATGAACTCTTTTAGGTGTTATGTCATTGATTAGGAATTGACTGGGAATGACTAAGCAAATAGTGGAGATAGAAAGCCAATCAGCTTGTTATTTCAGAGTGGATATTTCAATAAACAAACAAAAACAACCAAGGCACCAAAGGTTCTGAGTTGGAATTGCTGATAAATGGATTATTTAACTACAGTCAGCTTGATGTCTTATTAATTTCAATGTTTTGAACCTAGTGTTAAGAATTGAATGTGGTATATATGCAACATCCTTATGAATGGGAGAAAGAAACTTCAGTTTGCTCTGCAGGGGAAATATCTTTAAAGTTTTCCTTACAGTTCAAAGGTGTGTAGTGCAATTGCCTTAAAATCTCATCAGTTCTGTAAAACTTGATCCACTTTTAGATAAAGGCATAATAAAAATAAGTTAATATGCAGCCCTTTTAGGCATGCATAGTCTTTCTGTCACTGAGGTTAAGCACTTCCACTGTGTGTTTGTTTTGTTTTTTTCTGCGATTGTTTTTAACATACTTCATTTTGTCCAGAGATCTTTACTAACACCAAATAATAATGAAATCCTAAACTAGCAAAAAACTTCATTGGTCTTGGTATGGTCTGTACTAAGGCTGAGAAATAGTTCCTTTACTGTAAAACTCAACCTAAATTGAGGAAATAGACTGGAAAGGCAGTATCAGCCACTTTTTTTTTTTTTTTTTTTTTTTTAAGATAGAAAATGAAGTGACTTGCATAAGGCCAAGCTAACAATTCATTTTTCTGTTTTCTGAATCATTGCACAATTCTTCTTTTTTTTTTAATTAATATACTGTAAGGAAGTCAGTCTGAAGAAATTAAGTGTTGGTTAGTGACAACACCATAACATTCATATCCAAATCTCATCTAAAGGCATCCTTTTCTCTTAAATTTTAAGTTGTTCTTTGGCTTTTTAAATTTTCCAAAACGATCAATCATATAAGAAATCTCTGTTGTAGAGAGACAATCTTCTCCTCCGCTATTCATATTGTCCTCTAGTAGACTCTGTAGCTGGGATTGATGCCTGCAAAATTGGACAGCTAAAAATAAAATACAAAACACCCCAAATCAGTGGAGTTGGAGAACGTATGGGTATCATTTAAATTATCCAGTAAGAAACATGAGCCTGGCCTAGCGCTTGCCCTTTCCTAGGTCTTATTTACCTAGATTTTGAGTTCAGTAGCTGGGATTCACAGCCTTGCCTGCTCAAGTCCTACTCTTCCTGAATCAGGAATAGGACTGGCTATGTCTTGCTGAAAAGAGCTTCAGATATTTAGGCTGTAAGCTCATCCTCATTCCTCTCCTTGGGACAAAATAAATAAATAAATAAATAAATTCAATTGTGCCTGAATTATATGTTTATATATATATATATATATATATATATATATATATACACACATATACACACACATATATATATATAAAAATAATTACTATAGTTGTATATCATATGTATATCACTAGAGTT
>JAOWBP010001760.1:51425436-51438614 GCA_028571105.1 Tragopan temminckii | reverse complement strand
TTTTTTTTTTTTTGTTGGGGATTTTCCTAGTAAAATGGAAAACATTATGAAAATAAATTTATGTGACTGTCCCTCTGGCCTTCGCGCTCTCCTTGTGTTATGAATGTGATGCACAAAAAGCAACTCAGACAAAAAAAGTTATGTTGAAATATTCATGAGAAGGAGAAATTTTCTAAAAGAAAGGGGGAGGAATTAGATGAGCAGAAAGAGATATCTGAGTGAAGTTGAGAGAATCTGCATGGGCTGACATCAAGCACAGAGAAGATGTCATTAAGAGGAAGTGGGCAAGAAAATAGAAATAACAGGAGGGCAAATATCACCTTTTCATGAAAAGGTGATGTGAATCCTTACTGGATAATGGCAGTTAGTCTGTAAAGGTGTCCTTTACAGCAGCTGTTGAAATTAGTGTTGATTCTTTGAGAGTGTGCGTAAAGTGTGGGAGATCAGAGAAAAACTTACATAAAAGATGGGATATGTTTTTAATAATGATAGAAACTAGCATATCCCATAGCAATGATTTCTTGATTGTTGCTGGAGACAACTCAAGACATAGAGTTCAGTTGGAAGGGACCATTGAAGACTACAGAATCCAACTGCCTGACCACTTCAGAGTTAACCAAACATTAAAGAATGTTTCTGAGCACACTGCTGAAGTGCCTTCTGGACCCTGACTGTTTAATGCACTCCAACATGCAGTTTGCCCCTTGGCTGTTAGGCACACTGCTGGCTCCTGCTGAGCTGCTGCCACCTGCACCCCCAGGTCTGTCTGTGAGCTGCATCTGAGCCATGTGTCCCCCAGTCTGTGCCTGTGTCCAGCATCGCACCACCACAGGTGCAGATCCTGGGGCATCTGCTTTTGTTGCTCTTCATGCCATTGGTCACTGCCCAATGAGTGTTGGTGTTTCTGAAGGATTTTAGTGAAAACTTTGTCTTGTGTGTAAGCTGCTTGTGCTGTGCAGTTTTGAAACTGTATTTCCACTGCCTGGAGTCTGTCATATGGTACTCTGTGAAAAGATGCATTACTTGCAATACTAGGAAATTAATGAATGAGGAATTTAATTTGATAACATATCACTTTACTCATGCTAAGAAAGATGCTACTGAAAGATCACAGTAATGCTTAGCTTTCCAGGAAAAGCTATTTCGTTAATTGAGAAATCTCATTTGAGCAGTCACTTCATGCCAGGCTACAACTGCAATATTATACAGATAGCACGTATGGAAGTGATTATATTTTAATCTTTGGCCTTGATGGGGGTCTGCTTCCTACAGCCTTTCAGTTTAAATTCAAGCTTGGAAAATACACGGGCTCCCTGTAGATTGACATTTATGTTCTTGTTTAATTCCTTGTCCTTGAGACTGGCTTTTTGGGTAAAGCTGCTTCTGGAAACCTGGCATCACACTGATAAAAATTCTGACTCTTGTTCTAGGAGTGGGGAGGAAACATGAAGCTCTGTACACAGCACAGTTTGCTACATTTACAAAGCAGAGGGGTGGCAAACCCTATCTGTGTTGCAGTACTTTGCTTCCCCTTGCCCTGAGGGGTTATATTAGTTATCTCTGTTTTTGTACTGTAAAAGTATTGTGGCTAGTATGTGCTCACAGCATATTTTGGCTGTGTCTTTGAGAGGAATAGACCCTGTGATTTAAGGACAGGTTCAATAAATGATATCTGAAGCAAAATTCACGTAATTTTCAAGTCACAGAACTTTCTCCTGCATATGGATGCTGAAATACGAAATGGTGAAATTATTTGTCCAAGGTAACACGACTAATCTGTAAAAATGACAGTAAAACTCTTAATCCTTTATCCCTGTGTTTTCAAGCACACAGACAGAAATCACTTCTAAAAATAACACTTTACAGCTGATACTGACTGCTCTAGATCTGACCTTTTCTCAGCAGAAGCAAGCCCACAGTATGTCACTAACATCATTATAAGTCAAAGACAAGGGTGCAGGTGCCAGGTTTTTGTCTGCTGGTGGTACTTAATCCTTTTGATTTTCACCTGAAATGGCACAGTGTTGGATGCAGAGGTAGTACATGTATTAGGCTCTGTATAAGCAAGCTGAAGGATAGCAGCAAGAGAAGAAGAGTGACTAATTGAGTTGTCAGTTTTCTAAGGGTCAATTAATAGTACATATGATGCTTTTTAGTGTCAATCAGTGTCCTTTGCCCTGGGCCATGCTTCATTTTCTCTTTTGAAAGAAGGAAAATACAATTCTACTGTTTCTTTTAGAGCAGAAGATGTGTGGGCTAAGCAGACATTGTAAGTACACCTATATGCTCATTGCCACACTTGAAACAAGCAGCAAATAGCAGTAAGTCATCCTGTTTATCCTGTCACTGGATACTGGATGTCTTGCTTTGGAATCTAAAGAGAAACAGCTAGCTTTACCTCACAGATATATTTCTAGAATGTTTTTCTGCCAGCTGCTTGTGTATATGTGTGAACAGTGAAACACTCTGAACTAATCACCTACTCATTCTGAGCTGAAAGCCCTGATAATAACCCATCTCCAGAGAATGGGACATCTAAAGTCAAAACTCTACTATGAGCTGAAATGATTCCTATTCCTCATTGGAAAGCCATGTGCGTTATCCTAAATTGTGGGGGGAAAAAAAACACCACAGTTCCTCTTCAAACAGGAAGTTCATGATATGTTTGGAGGAAAGTGGTGAATAGTCAATGACAGCTAGTAAAGGCAGAGTTGGTTTTAAGTTTCAGGCAACTTACTTTCCTTTTTAACAATTTTCTTGGAAAGGGAAGGACTTTAAGTAATGAGAATACATAAAACAGAGTAAAAGCGTATCTGTCAAAGCATGAAAAATACATAGCAATAATATAAGTAGGTTGGTAGCTTTGTGATACTGAAGTTCTTCAAATGGTAATTTGAGGGAAGACGTAGAAATATAATGCTCTTTCACTTGTGTGAAGACTTTCTTTTTCATTTTTCTATACGTATCTTTTGTCTGATATTATTCCAAACTCTAGCAAACTACATACAAGAAGTCTGTGAAGAGACAAAAATTCATATTTGAATTAGATGAGGGCTTGATCATGAACCACCTATTTTTTCATTCTTTTCCACTAAGCCCCACTTCAGGAAATCCTTCACATAAATGTTTCTGCTATTTGTAAGACACTGAACAAAGACAGGTTGACTGAGGGCTGCTTTATCTTTTATCTAGTTCTGTCTGATCAGTACTGCATGATTGAAAAACATGTGAATGATGTAACCAGCTCCATCAGGCTTTTGTCAGTGACTCTTAAAGATAATAAGCAGTTCCTTGCATTATCAATTATGATTTCCTGTAATGAGATAGGAAAGTACGTTGAATGAAAGTAATGAAGATGTGTGATGACAGTGGTAATGTTGAAACACATCACGTGGGCCATTCAGTCAGGCTATGGCAGAAGACCCCAGAGAATAGAGAATTTTGCTTTTGCTGTGATTGACCACCAGAAATTCTTACTTTGTTTTCTCATCCTTTTGTCCTCTTTTGGTGCTTTGAAAAAATGATAATCAAATGTGCCTGCAAGGTGGTGTGAAATAAAGAGGAAACACCAATTCTGAGTGGAATCTAGTCACACAGAAGGAATTCAGCACAGTTTTTCTTTTCTATCTTTCAGGTGTGATTCTAGCTTTAAAAAAGGTGAAGTAATAATGGTATTGTGAATTTCCTAATTTATTGTATCTGAAGTACTGTCAAATCAGATCCATAATCATATGAAATGCAGTGACTTTGCATTTTCAACTTTGTATGTATAATCTCCTAACTACCAGTCTCATCTATCCAACCAAGAATCTAAAAAGCTGTCCAGGTTCTTTGATTTGTGTCCTCAACTGAAGGATTTTACTGGTGAAAATTACTTAGCAATAGTCATACCTGAATGCCAAATCAGAAAGGTAAACAGACAAAGCTGTAAGTACGTGTAGAGACTGTACATGTCCTCTGTTCCCTGTAACATCCATGGGAGCAGGCAATGTACTGTATCTACCTCTCCTTTCTCTGCAGGGTCTTTGCTATACCTGCTGCCCTTCTGTCCTCCAGTCACGTACACAACATTGCCCTTCCTCAACCAGGCCGTAGAGCGCAGTCTTTAGGAAATGGCCGCTGTTCACCTGGCAGATGCAGCCAAACAGCTGAAGCTTTCTCATGCCTGATAGGTACATCAAGGATTATCTGTTGAGTTTGTCCTTCTCTTGGTTGTTGTCCTGGTTTCAACAGTGTGTTAAAAGCACAGTGATGTTTTGGTTGTTGCTCCCCTACAAGGGGCTGGCACTGCGTGCTTTTTTTCCTTTTCTGTCTTACGAATTTTTTTTTTTTTTCTCTCAACCTACAAATTCTATTTTGTTTCCAGTGCTCTTCCTCACCCCACTGTGGGGCAGGAGTGAGCAAATGGCTGTACAGTGCTTAACTGCCTGCTGGATTAATTCACAAGTCCGTTTTTTATGGCCCATCCCCCTCAATTGTCCATGGAGTTAATTTAGTCCATAACATGGTCACCATCTGTCATTGGTGTGATACTAACACTGTCTCAACTGAAACCAGGACAACTGACTTCTGCCTGATGCAGTTCTATAAATTAACTGCAAGCAGTTTTCTGTAACGTTTTGTTTCAAAGGCCTCAAGTTTTCACCTGTCAGTCTTGTTGGAGTTCCATCATTATGCTGTTTAGCACGTCTGATACTATATGCCTCATTACCAGCCTGAATCTTGATTTTGATGATTATGAGTGTCAGCATGAACATGCATACATTTTTCACAGTTTTCTCCAAAATAAAAAAAAAATCAAGAACTGAAGCAGTACAAAGACTCAGAATAATTTGGCACTTAATGGACTAAGACTCAGAACTAGTAAAATAAAGGAAAGATGGCTGAGCAGTGTCTGGGTAGCAGGGAAGCTTGCCTAATGTTATCATCAAGAATAATAATATTAATTGCTTCTTGAGGGTGAGTAGGGAAAGAAAATCTTTTTCTGCTGTCATGGAAAACTGTGATCAATGACTGTTTGCATTTCATGATGGAGACTAAATACTGTGAGCTGTGGTAATGCCCAGGTTTTTTGGACAAACTTCTTCCACTGTCACGGTGAAGCTCTGAATACTCTTTGCAGGAAGCTTATTGTGAAAGAAAGAATTTAAATTATTTAGTGAAGAAAAAGTTGTTTTAGATCTGTTGTTCAATATTACTTCAACTGTAACTGCATTTAGCACCTTTCTCCATAGTTCTCAGTGTGCTGTATGAAATCAATTATCCTTGTGTTACTAATTGAAAAATAGAATTGTCAAAGCTAGGATTGCCCAAGTGTATTGTTAAGTTCAGTGACTGAATTGACAGCTGAGGTCCTGATGTCTTTTAGGGAACCACTCTATGTCTGATGTTGTTTTTGGCCAGAGCTTATCAAAGAAGAGTAGGAACAGTTTATGAAAGAAATACTCAGTTTTGTCTTGGGAGAACACTGCAAGAAAAATAAACTTATGGCTCCCAGAGAGAGAGATGTTCAGACATGCAACCTCATGAAGATTAAAGTGAGATGTAACAGGAGTGACTCCATAACCTAAGGATGGGCCAAGCTGTAGGAAAACAAAGACTGACCAGTAGGAGTTAGGTTCCATTTACTTTCTGCTTGCATTTCCTAGGAGATGGGCATGATACTGAAAGGAGTATAAGGGGTTACAGGTGCCTCCTGTTCATATTTGCTCTTATGTAAAACATGGAGTTGAAATAAATCAGAGTATTTCATATGAGGACAAAAGAGAAAATAAATGCAAATATAGGTAAGCGTGTATGGCATATACAAGTAAAGACATCTGGGAGCAGGTCTTTTAAAAATGTGGTGAGTTCTCTCTTGTGTATGCTGAACATAGCTTAATGGAAATGACATGCCTCATTTCTTCTCTGTGTTCTAGTTTAGACATTTGTTTGTTTTTAAATAGTGCTCAGCTTATTTGAATTCCTTCTGGTTAAGGAAAACAAGGCTGCCTTGAAAAACACTTTGAGCATTTGGGGGTTATTCTGTTCAAAGGCATTACTATTATTTCAAATCTATGTTTGTTCTCCTGGATAGTTTGCCAGGAATAAAACCTTTCCTCTTCAGAGACAGAAAGGAGTGTATGGATTTGTTCAGTTTCAGTTTTTAAGCTCCTTTCACAAATTACAGACATTAAATACCTAAGATAAACTCCACTTGTAGTTGAATAAATGTGTATGTGGAAAGGATTGAAAGAATTTCTGTTTATTAATATGCCTCTGGCAATGAAGCTTCAAAGAAGAAATTCTCCCCTTTTCTCACTCTCTTAGTCTACAGAAGGTATTCTTCCTCAGTAAAGCATCAAGTGATTTCCCATTCTTTTCATTCCCAGTAGTGTTCAGCATGGAGGAAGTAAAACATTGGCCCCACTGAAGTCAGTGGCAAAACATTCACTGATTTCAGAATGCTCTTAAATTTCTAAGTTGTCTTAGTGCCTCTGCCAACATCTAGTGAAACTTTTGGCCCTTCCTTTGCCTCAGACTATGTACCTTTTTAAAATTTAAACCTTGAAACTAAAGCTGAATTGGTTTTAAATATGCCAACACGATTGCTTAACTATCTGATGTCTATGTTACAGTTTGTGCCAGCTTTATGCTTTTATGCTAGCTTTATGCTCAGCCTTTATCCATGATGAGGTGATGTTTCCTGAGGCAAGTGCACTTGCTTGGACAGTTGTGTGCCCATCCTGCCAGCACTCTGAGATGGTGCTAGTCCCCATGGTTCCTTGGTTAGGGTGCTGCAATTGGGGGTGGCCAGGACATACAACACAGCTGAACAGCTCAAACTGAGCTGTCTTGGAGCATGGGCGAGGAGGCATGTAGCTGGATGTACCTGCCCATGTACGTCTGACTACATATTTCATTAGCCACAGTGGGTATCCATGATTTCCACTGATGGTAATTGAACCTAAATGTAAGGAGATCAGGATTTCTCTTATGTGCTCGCTGAAATCCCAGCCAAGATTCAACCTTAACTCCAGTAGCTGAGTCAAACCTTGTTGGATGATAGAATCATAGAATTGCTCAGGTTGGAAAAGGCCTTAAAGATCATCAAGTCCAACCACAACCTAACCATACTACCCTAACTAACTGCTGCTTAACCACTTTGATACAGATAAAATTTGAATAGATAAACAAAGGTGAACAAACTGGATATAGTGGGGAGAGGAAAACTGAACAAGGACTTTAATCCATTGAAATAATACATGTAAGTTCACATACTAGCCCTTTACATTAGCTTGTCTCTATCTTACCTATTTGCTGTGATGAATGGAGGAGTATACATGATTCTGTGGTGTCATGATTGTCCTGACATTTCCATATGCAACTTTGACCAGAGAGCTCAAGAATAGAAAATGACGAGAAATTGTTATGCAACTCAAACTGGAGAAAGTTGCTAATATGGGGATAAAATAGCCTCAAACTGCTACAGTTCAAATGAAGTGCCCTAGAAACTTCTTGACTTCACTTGAGTGACCAGCCTGAAGGAAGGTCACATCATGCTGGGAGGTGATCTAGCCTGACACAATGGAACTATTTCAGACTGAAAAATAAAACTGTATGAAGCAACTCAAAATAGAATATGGTTTATGTTAATTTTCTTTGTTTTGCTCTCAGTAGTGGTCTTGCTTTTTTTTAATGTTCTGTCCTTGATCTGAAAGCTGAAAACTCACTTTTAAAACTTGTTCTCAGTGAGGACATGGTCAGTTACCAGTTTAATGGCATTGCCTCTTTCTTATTTGTATGTTTTTTTATAGATGTATGTATGTGTGTGAGTATGTGTGTATATGTTTATGTAGGAACTGTGTATGTGGATATATATATATGTATACACAGTTCCTGCATATATATATGAAAACAAAAATAAAACAGTTATGCCCTGCTGCAGACTGTCTTGGAGAGTGGGTTCCTTTCAGTTTTTGGGATATTGCTGTTCTGATTTTCACCAAATTTTAATTTTCTCATCTCTTCAGTCAGTATGGGAATAGAGCCACAGATTAGAAACAGCATTAAGAATTAACAAAAGGCAGCTGATGGTGCATTCACTTTCTCCTCATTTGGGGATTTCTCCAAAGAAAGCATAGGGCAGCCTTCAGTGTTGGCTTGGGATTTGCGCTTGCAGGTGTTGCTGCACTCACAGTCCAGTAGAGGCAAGGCTGGCACAGCACCAGGCCCCAGGTCCAACCAGTAACAAGACGTGTTCATGCTTAGTACATATGCATAGGCATGCATAACTCTACAGCACCTGTACAGTCATGGTCAGTTACACTGGTTTACACCAACGCACTCAGCACTTGGGCAAAGGCAGACAACACTAGTGGCCTCATCTTGTTCCCCTCTCTCTCTGACCAGGGTAAGTTTTGCTCAATTCCCGAGTGCTGTTCCCCAACATTGAGCTAAAATGCTTGGCAGTGACTCCTCAGCCTGTGGTGATCTCAAGACACCACAGATCCTGCAGTCTCATAGTGGTGGATGTCCCCCCAGCCCTGTGGGGCTGATGTCTCGGAGGTGACAGGGCTTTAGGGGTGTTGTGTCCCTGACTGGGTTATTGGGGTTCCTCTTCTCCTTTATGCCTCAGGAGAGCAGGTTCTTATCACAGGTCCCATAATGTTGCAGTTTAAATGTTGATTCACTGTCCACAGGAATAGTAATGCCAGCAAGTTTCCCAAGCAATTTTCAGTTAGAATTGTCTCTTTGTAATTTCCTATTTATTATTTTATCTATTTTGCATGAGTTAAGCAGCTGTGCTGAGGTGCAGTGTGCTGTCAACTAATTGCTTTGTTTCCTCCAAGATGTGGCTGCATTTCTGTAGAAGAATAACATGCATGTGCTTGCAAAATATTTTGGAACCCTAACATTTGTGTGCTCTCCTCTACAATGTTTCTTCTTCAGATTTTCAGAGCTGACTACTACTTAAATTTCAGAAAAAATAAAATACTACTTTGTGTTCATGAGGAAGATGAGGGATTTCATATTCACAGCCTTCATGTCAAATGCTTGTATTCTTCAAGAATTGCAATGCAGAAGTAAAATCAGACTAATATTATTAGCACTGAAGGAAATATTCTTCATTCCCCAACTCCTTGCTTTCTGTGTTTTTGGTTATTTTTTTTTATGACACTTACTGCAGCAGTATAAAAACCTCTCTTAAATGAATCAGAGATCTTTTTCTCTAGATTGTGTTTTGATAAGTATATAATTTCACTCTACTACCAAAAAGACACTGATTTTTCATATGGTTTTTAATTGTTAACATAATCAAGTGCAGGTGTAGAGTGGAGAGGTTTCTTTAACTAAAATGATTTCCATTCTTTGATTCTGTTGAACAGGTGCATTTCAGGGCTTCAGACTTTGAGATTTCACTTTATGGCTGGTAAATGTGTGTATGTACTGGTAATTGATATGGGAAATTATATATTGCCATTTTTCTTTGAAACGTCTTAGTAAAATTTTCCTTAGTTGGAAATGTCTATTTTGTGCTGCTGATTCTGCAGCTCTTTCATAGAACCCTGAAACTCACAGTTTGGGCTTTAATCAAGTTTGCTCTTTAAAATTAAGGCAGTACATAAATAATCTTAAGGAATTAATTCAAAGCAGTTGTCATACTTGTCAAATGTCTGTAGTCTGCACAATTAAATGCCTGTGGGGGGAACTAGTGGAGTATAGCACTGTTTGAAAGAGAATTTACAATGAAAGAGTCTTCTTTTGAACAATCGACAGGATATTAATGAGGTCAGGATAAGCTGGAAAGATTGGATATTTTTTCTTGGTAGTTACAATAATGTTTTATCAAGAGCTTTATCAAGAAGAAAAGACTACGGTTAGAAATTTGCCTGCTTCCTACACACTTCCTACACACTGCGGTCCCTTTTCAGTACTCTGTCACATTTTCCCCAGGGTAGCTGTTAGAAAGCAGTGTCTCTAGAGTTTCTCATTAAGCTTTGTGCCCTTAATCTGGTATCTAAATTGATATTTCTTAGAGCTTTTGCAGGAAAGAAGAGGGATTGTAGGGTTTTTTTTTTTTCCTTTGTAACAGCTTGTGAGTTTTTTAGTTCATATCTAGAGCTAAGTTTCAGAAATCATTGAAAATAAAAATGTATTCTATTTTATTGATGAAAAACAGCAGAAATTATATCTTTCACAGTTTGTCTTGAAAATTCATGCCTGAACTGGATTAAAAAAAAAAAAAAAAAAAGAGCTTTCTCAGCGTGGCGATCTATTTCTTGATATATAGTATGAGTAATGAATATTTCTTCCTCTCCTCGTTTTTCTTGCCTTGGGGATTCTGGATGATAATACACAGAGGATTTGTTTTATGATCATTTAAGGTGTTCAGGAACAAGAACACCTTTAATCAGTCAACTGTCTGTCTAGTCGTGGCAGAAAAAATGCCTCCATAGGAGATATGCCTTCCAATTTACTGAGTGTAGACAGGACATGCTGCAGAGAAGACGATCATCATATTAAATAAAATCTTAAGAGGATTGTCTCCCTTTCATAGGATTGATTTTTATCATGTTGGCTGTGCATTTTATGCTGTTCCTTCCAGAACATCCCCTGTGGTTCTGAGTACTTCCCAAAAGGCAAAAGACAAACGCTGTTGCTTCCATTCAGTTTTCATTCTGTTTCTTGTCTGTTTCTTTAAAAGTTCTTTTCTTCTTGAGATTTTTATGAGTCAGACATTTCAAAGTGCTTCATGAATGAGACAGATGAAGAGAAACACAGTGTCTGTGGAAGAAAATGGATCAAGTAAATTCTGAGAAATAGTTTGCATGCATAACTTTCAGCATTAGCTTTCAGGTTTCTCAAACTTCTGTGTGAGGTTGTTGCCATTCAAGCTTTGTAAGTAGAACTCTGCATGCCTGATAGAAAATGTTGCACTACTACCAAATTAGGAAAAGAATACTGTTTAAGTACTTTGGGCTTTTTGCCTTATTTTCCTCAAAATCCAGAAGATGCAAAAGAGAGGTATATCCAGTCTGAAATTACAAGTTTGGTTTGCTAAAGTAAAACTAAATTTCTGAAAACTGGTCCATGCATTTTCAGTTCTACAGTGACTTACTGAAACTGTTAAATATTAAAGCTGTCTTTTTTTTTTCCTAGAGACATCGTGTTGGTATATACCACATAGTAAGGCAGAATTCTGTAGCAAAGTCTCTTGTTTAGTGGGCTTGGACCCACATGCCTACAAAAAGTCTGCATGAATGACTGCTTCCAGATAGAGTAAGTGTGCTCATTCTTAGATCAGCTTACTCCACTGTGTGGTGAGACAGTTCTTATTGCCACCTTTAGCTGTCTGATCTAACATAATGTAGAAAGCTGATAATTTTTCTCCCTGATCAGTTGTGAGAAAAAAATGAATCAGATCTATACTGTTCTTTGAGAAACTGAATCTTTTTTTTTTTCTTTCCAAAGCCCAAAGGCCACTAATGCCTCTATCTTCACAATAATTGTGTCATCTACAAAAGATGTTTCTAGACACCATTCTACTCCTTCCAGTGACAATAAATGTCACTCCTACTTCTTTGGGGATGAGCAAGGTTGATTTAATCGATCTTAATCCTGAGACAACTTGATAAAAAGAAATTAGATTGTCAAGCAGTATTGAATTGAAAAGAAGATATACCATATCGTTTTACAGGCTTCATCATTATCAGCCTGTTATCTTACTGTTCTTCCAAGTGACTCTCTAAGAGAATTGAAACAGTGTGTAACAAGGTAGACTTTCAGGAACTCCTGTCTGTAGGACAAGTGCTTGTTCCTCAAGCATTCTTCTGAGGGAGTGGGGCTATTTAGAAGTTGATTTTCGGTCTGTTTCTGCTCTGACATGATTTTGTACCTCCTCTGCAGTGCTGGGTAAAAGAGTTGGCTGTATGGTTTCTTTGACTTAACATTAGCTCTTCATCTAAAGGATCTGGAAGTGTTGTCATTTCAGAACATGATCCTTATTAATTGATGGTTTCTTGTAGTTGTCTTTCAAGATTCCTCAGCTTCAAAATGTTACGTTATAGCCGAGTGCCCAGGTAATAAAACATTGCAAGTGAAAATACTTGTATTTTCATATATAAAATAGACTAAGAGATCCTATGTTGAGAAACAGCTGATTGTGCTAAATTTAATAAGTTGTTCTCTAACATAGTTAATACTCCAGACTGCATGCACATGAACTTGCAGACACTACAGTAAATTACTGCTCTCTCTGAGACTGATGTATTTTTAGGACACTAGTTAACTGGATAATCAAATCCAAACAATTATGTACAGTTGCGTTTGTATACTTGGTCAGTCTCTGCAAGGTTGTTTTGGCTAACCAGCACAGCTTTCTTGATTACTATCTCAGTAATGGTAGACTGTACAGCTTTCTGTGATTACTATTAATCAATTTTTAAATTTTTGTTTGTGGTTTCTGACTTCTTCAAAGAAGTACAGGTGAGGTTCAAAACAGTTTTGTCATTTGGTTAGTTTAACGTGAGTGGTAGGAAACAGCCTCTGTTCATTTGTTTTCACTGTCTAGGGTAGAAGAGAAGTGATAGTCTGGTGCTGTTTGGCCAAAATGGGAAAGGTATTTTTGTTAAAAATCACACTTCTGAATTTCTTCTAATAGAAATGACAGATTTTCTTATCTTAATAAAAACAAATAAACTCATTTTTACTTATGAAGCATTAGTAACAAAGGAAAAAAAAATATTCAACAGCTATTAAGAATTTTCCACCAAAATGGAGGATTTAGACACTTAGAGGTTTTTTCTTTCTGTGATGCTTAAATCTAGTTTTTGACAGTTGTGCTTTCTGGGTGGCATAGCCTAACAAAGATGCTTTGATCTTCCAGAAACACATGAAACAAGTTGAGTTTGTTTTACTAATGGCGATTCAAATATATTTTGTCATTCAATTGTCCCTAAATGTCTTCTGCATATCTTTTTATCATTGTTAACTCCTTGCATAAAGAAGAAAAATATGCTTTATCCTGAAGTTGCACTGATTTCTGCTCCTGTTCTGAGGTTGTTTGTTTGTTTGTTTGTTTGTTGTTTTTGTTTTTGTTTTTAATTGTAACTTTCTGAGGCTTTCAGCTGGAATTCTTCAAGAGTTTTCTATCTGCCTAAAGGTTATTTCAATCAATAAGATGATTCACAAAAAAT
>JAOWBP010001760.1:51394226-51420972 GCA_028571105.1 Tragopan temminckii | reverse complement strand
TATTTGTTCAGTGATTCTGTTCAAAAGATGGTCTCATAAGTAGTTATCATTAAAGATGATCACCGTATGTGGAATGGATGTAGAAAGGAGAACTAAGAGTTCCTGCTAGCAATGCTTTGTCATGGTACTGAAACCTTCCTGTACAACTGTTTTCTTTTGACTGTTTTTCATTTCCATAGGGACAAGCAGAAGGAGATGGATAAAGGGATTACCAAGTATAGGAAAGGGTGGAAGCTGTAGAAACCAATGGTTGTTTCTGTAGTTTATTAGGTGCAATTTTCAAAAACATGAGACCTTACAAAATTCAGTCTTTAATCTTGTGCCTTGACACGTAGTAGCTCTTGAAGGCTTTTTGTGTTACTCTTTTGTCTTTATCTAGAGTATCAGCAGTTTCAAGCCAGTACCTTAAGTTGGCATTTTCTCTTTCCTTCTACTCTCTTTGAATATCTGGAGATCATGTTTGTAGAGATACTGTTTTTTCAACAGAAATGCTCTGACAATATGAACTTCCTGTTTATGTTTGGCTGGCTGGCCTGCCAGCTGTAGTTTGATAGTTATTACAGTTAATTTATGTGTAAAATAAAGGCTTCGCTGTGCATTGCCGGGGCATTTTACACCTAGCTGACAGAATAAGCACCTTTCTAATTACAATGCCATTCTCGCAGTGCTGTGTCTGACCTTGCTTATAAATCTGAGTCAGACAAGCGTACAGGAACCTGTAATTCAGAAAGTGACAGCATTCCCAAAACACTCAAATCAGAATTGCAACCTTCATTGATTTGAAAGGAAAAATTCTTCTTCTAAATGACTAAAGTGTAGCCTTTTGTCACAAAGGAAAGAATAACACTGGGAAAATCTGTGAAGGCATAATTTGCGAAAGAATACATTATTTTGTTGTCTTACAAATATTGGTACTTATTTAACTAACAATATGTTTATAAATAATGGCTTGATCCTGAATTCAGACATATACCTATAAACCACCACCTACACACTCATTTTAAACAATCTAATTTGTTTTTCTAGGATATATACAGACTGGATTTGGAATAAATAAGAGCATACAAGTGCTGTCTTATAATATATAGCCCAGATTCAAAGATAAACTTGTGCTTGATTATGTGGTCTTGTAGCTTCTTGAATAATACAAAAGATCAGAAGCAGTGTATTGTAACCAGGCCAATAGAGCATTTGGGTAAGTTGTAAACTCATTTACCAGCCCTTGGCCATTTTGCAAAAAAATGTGCAGGCTGCTGCAAATGGAAGAAGCAGCAACAACTGGATGTCTGACTAGTCTCTTCAGACAGATACCTAAGATCACTTTATTATCACTCATGCTTCTAGGTTGACTTTCCTTCTTTCTTTTTTCATTCTGTGTCTTTTAAATGCAAAATTATTGAGAAGATATTGGAGTTATTCCTCAGATAATACATATTGGATGCTCCTCACATATCAGGATGACAAGATTTTGAATCTCACAAGGGTTTTAGATATGGCACAAGGGTGATTCCAGCATCTTGGCTGAGCTGAGAGTATGCAGTACTGAACTTTCGGGTGTGTGACACCAAAACTTTTAGATAATTAACTACGATTCCTTATTTAAGATCATTAATTATGATCAGGCCATTCATTTCAAGATTGAAATTACAGGCAACCAAAGAGAGTGGTTTAACCCGTATATGATCTACATCATTGTCCAGATTCTATTTCCTACTGTCCCTAAGGATTCTGATCTCTTTTGCTTAAATCTGTAAGTTCTGTCAAATCTGCCAATTTTATATGTTTAAGCAAACATTTCTCTTTCTACACAATTCTCTGACAGAAACCTTGGAAACATAAGCTGCTCAGGCATCAATTTGACACAACAGAAAGAGGATGTAAGTCCAACCAACTAGATATAGATTTTCTTATATTGCAGAGTCTTTGAGGAATGGGCTCTTTCAGTAGTTGTTTGAAAGTTACCTAGTACAAGACCTGACCATGGAAATTTCTATGTCTTCTAAGATACAAAATTTTATTAAAGCTAGTAAAGACATCAGTAAATTGAGATGCACATTTTTATTCTCAGAATCAAAAGTTTGAAATAGCAGTTGTCTGGATTTTGCACGTTGTCAGTCACTGCTTTGCTATGTTGAATCTTTGATAGTGTGGAACATTTCCTATCACTTCAAAACAAAATTATGAATTGAAGTAAATTGGGAACAAAATGGAAAAGCTTTAAAATGAAATACAAAAAACCCACCCCACAAAAAACCCACAAAAAAAATTTAAAATAAATTGGATTATTCAACATGTTTCTAAAGTAAAATTATTAGAGTTTATCCCAATAAAAATCTGAGACACATTTTATTTTTAAAATGGTAATGCAGGAGGAAGGAGGCTATTCTTGGTATAAGATCATGATATTCTGAAAATGTCATGAGACAAAGTTTCTGCTTTTCATTTACAATAACTCTTTTCATTTTAGGTTTCTTATGGTAATTATAAAATGGTAAATTGTTTCATATCAAATTTAGCTCTAAGTTAAACTTCATATACTTAATTTTCCATCAAAACAGTTTCAGGCATTTCCCAATTCTAATAATAGTCTTGATCCATGACATTACCATTTCATTTTTTGGGGGAGTCAAGTGGATGAATATATTAACTCAGTATAAAAAGTTAAGTTTTGAAGTATGTGCAAGAGAATCCCCAAATGATTATGGTGGGAAGAAATATCATGATGTAAGGAAAGGTTGTGGCAGACAGGTAATCCAGGAACAGTGACATTTGAACTGATCCTGTGCCTATGAAGGAAGTCTTTCCATGCAGTGCTGGTCACATAAGAAGACAAGCAGTGGTTGTGACATAATCCAGATTTTTATGTGCGTGCTTATTTAACACCTTATTTTAGTAGGTGTAGGAGATGAATTGTGTTAGGATTATTTCTTATACCAAAGACAGTGAAATAACAAGCCTGAACAAAAGTGGGACAGAAGTAAATGTGGAATAAAAATATAAAAATGTAATAACTTATCCAGGATTACTGGGAGGTGAGACTTTTTTCTTCTCAAATGTATGAATTCTGATGATCTTATTCTGACCCATAATTTAAGAAGAAAAATAATTTTTTCCAGATGTTGCAGGGAACTCAGCAGCCTCATGTGGTTCATTTGTAGTATGAATGTATCTTTATGGACAAATATCAATGTGTCCTTCAGGCCTTCACAAAATCTACAGCTGTGTATTTCCTATATGTGAAAATATCAAGAAGAATATGAAGGAACTATATAAAATAATTAGAAAGAGTAACTCCTCGGTCTAGCTTCCCAGCAGAACTCTCGTTGGCTACTAGAACTAAAACATTCAAAGAAATCCTATTTTATAGTAATTACATTCTTACTCTGTCTTTTGAAGCATACCATATTTCATAAATCTCTGAATGTTTTTTCTTACCTTTTGACTTCTTCCACTGTGATTCAAAGTAGTGAACATTACATGTTAGAAATGATGGCTTTAAAAAATAATGTTCCTGAAAGTGCTTCCTACAGTTCTAAAGTCCACCCAAATAAGTACCTGTGTAGCTTAAAAAAGTGCATTACACCTTGGCCTGTAATGGTGCTCTTAGCAGTGCTTTGGTAACCTATATGGATGATAAATAACAGCTCCAAAATTGATCTTGGTGAGTAATGCAGGCATCTGAAATTCAGTTGTATTGAATGTTTATACACCACAAAAGCATGCACTCAATTTGGGGAAGAACTTCTCTTCCTTATTCACATCAGTGTGTTTTGTTTACACAGTATATATATCTTTAATAGCCAGATGCATATGGCTTTCAGTGTTCTTATTTTTGTCTTTCCTTCCAATCAGTTTTCTTCTATGAGACTTGTCCCTCAAGAATACACACTTGAGATTCTTTGTGTCTTTTCCTTAAGATTCTACCCCCTAGACATCTTGTTTGTTTTCCTGGGCAGTTTTTCTTTTAAGCCATCATTTTGACATCCCTCTTCCCCTCACCTCTCTCTCTTCCCTTCTTTCTAGCACACAAGCTTCTATACATGCTTTTGGTGTCTCTTTGTGTCATCAGAGTAATGTGGAAGCTGCAGAGCTGCTGATTTTTTCCGCTGTTAATTTAATTTCATAGAGCTAAACTACAACAAAAAAAAATCCTATAAAGCACTGTAGTTAAGTTTAGACTTAGCCTAGTTTTCCAACCTAAATCAGTGTTCACAAGTGGAACATAGCACTTTTTTGAAAGCAAGCATTTTATAGGAATGTTGCTGATTTCTGAATCCTCTGAAGAAATTTACTGAGATGCAATTTTCTATAAATTTGTATAGGAAGAGGTCTTTCTTTCACACATACATCATCCCTAAGTTATGTTTATTAGATGTTAAAGACCTTTAGCATTTGATGAAGAAAAGTACTTGTTTTTCTTTTTTTGCTCTTTATTGTATGCTGGCTTCCATTACAATTTTTCCTCCTGTGCAGTAAAGATGCAAATGATATCTCGTGTCCCAGAATGGGAGTTAAAATTAAGTTGTGTGTATATGTCAGCCAACAGTTATTTATCTGTCTTTCAAGTCACTTGTCTAATGCCCAATTCAGTAATTGCCTCCTTCAATATGTTTTACAGAAGCTATGGACAATCTGTCAGATACTGAAATATGGCTTGTTTGGATTTTTTTTTGCTGCTTCCTATGCTTTGATTTGAACTGTTAACTTGAGCTAGAATGGCTCTTTGTACTTGAGACCACCATATCTGTAGTGTCAGGGTAGTCAAAGTACTCTGAATGGAGGAAAGGGCTCACAGATGGCAGTAACATGGCTCCCAAGTATCCCCTGGATGGTGCAAACAGGCATTTCACTGTGGAGACTGGTTTGTTTCTATCAGAAGCATCAGAGAGCAGGAGTCTTATCATTGCTGACCATCACTGCAGTTTCTTTATTGTAGTTATATCTCATAATTACAAACTTGGTTTGTAATAGAGTAATTTTATAGAGTGCTGCAGGTTTGGAGTCCTCACCATCAAATCCACAGTCTGAGTGCATACCATGTGGAGAGGAGTACTTTTGAGAAGCACCAAAATGTCTGCTTTATGATTGCACCAATGTTTGCCCTCGTTTCATACAGCGTGAAAAAGTAGAAAGTAAAAACCGATCAATCTTCGGTACACAGATTTTAATTATGAACATCTTAATTGAATCTCCATTAATTTGTCTCTGTCCTCTCCATTTAATTCTAATGTTTAGAAACTCCTGGCATATATAAAATATGCATTGTAAAAATTTTCTGCAGACTTTTGCAGATATAGCTGGAGGTAACTCTGGTGTAAAGGTTGCATTAACCTTTTTAATTAGAACAGACATATATTTTTCTATTTCACACTTTAATGATCAAATATAATCTTCCAAGTTACTAACGGCCATTGCGTTTTTCTAGGCCACTTATAAGTTAAAACAAACTGTTCCATTAGTAAGAGAAGTAATGAAACTCTCTTTCCTACTGACATCAATCCTTGCACACCAGTCCACATTTGCATATATTGCCATACAATAATTGGAGCAGGCAGTATGCTTTGTCTGGTGCTGTACACCTGCAGAATACACAGATTTTTATTTTATTTTATTATTTTGTTTTACATTTGTCTACTGCTTCTTGGAATAGATTTGGACTAAGCTGTTTCTGAATTTCCTTTACTGGGGGAATAATTACTATCATTTTCTTCTCACTAGAAGTAAATTTCTACTGGAAAACAAACAAAAACCAACACCTTAATACCCCTAAGACTTTGTCCACTTTCAAATTGAAGGAACATATCGAAGGGAGAGTGAGACGCTGTAAACATTTATGACTTATATTTTAGGAAAGCTCGTTATAATGCAATATACTCAACAGAAGAGTCAAATCAAGAAGGCACCTACTTATTATGAAATGCAGCTTTAAGGTTAAAGGTTAACTTTAAATTTAGGCTGGGAATTCAGAGAAGTAAAGTCCTAGCTATACGGCCTTGTTGTTTATTTGCTGTCAGTGCAGTCAAAGAGCACAGGCTTTTATTTCAGATAGGAGCATCTAATCTGACTTTCTTGAGAGTACATTTTACAGACTTTAAGCCAAGAGAGAGATGAAGAGAAGGAGAAAGCACTGCTCTTTCCTTCTACTTTGGAGCACAAGGTAAGTGATATGGGAAAATTTTCACATACAGTCATGCTCCCATTGTGAAAATGAAGAGAGCTACTTTCCTCATCACGTTTGCCAGTGTTAATTCTTCTTATTGCTAAAAGACTGTTCCTTAGTACTGCTCTGCATTTACCTAGTCAGTTTAGCACATAGAGTATATGCAGTAAAAAACCCACTCAGCCTTGTGTCATCTATTGTTCTGGTTTTTGTTTTTGAGGTTCTGTTTGTTTGTTTGTTTGTTTAAATATCATTTACCTCTCAAGCTCTTCTCTTTTGGCCTTATGCAAGACATTTTTTGTAACAAATCCGTGATGATTAAGCCTAAAGATGAGTTCTGAATTTGGAAGATGTAGTTGGCATGTAGTTTGAGAATAGATCTCAAAGTTTTGGTCCTCTTTAAGGAGGACTCAGAGATATTTTTACAGGAAGGAATGTGTGTAGCATGGGTAGAACAGCTGTGTGCTCTGAGAATGTTGGAGTGCACATTGCTCATAAGTGCTTTCTGGATCGGGCTGCTGGGGCTGGACTGGGGTTAAGTCTGCCCGTATGTTTTTAAATGGAAACTTAAGTATCTTTTTCCCATATGTAATACAATGGCTGCTTCTCTAATTGGCAAATTAAGGTTACTTCATTCTGCTTTCAAAACATTCCAAAAGGTGGGATGATAATTTAAAGTATTTGTTGTTCCATTTTTCCTACTGTTTGGTGAACACTCACTGAAATGTCAAGAAAATGTGTTGTTTTAAAATTACCAATTGTCTTCTTAGATGAGTATGTTTTTATGACCAAACTATATGATATAACTGATTATAAGTGTGTATATATATATATATATATATGTACATATATATGCTTGTTTCCATGACATTTGAGACAAACTAGGTGTGTCTTTCACCTGAAGGAGTTACTTCTTTTTAATTCACAGTCCTACTTACTTGACTTGAACATACAGGACTTAAAATGAAAACATTTTCCAAATTACAGTGGGGGGTTATTTTTTTAATGGGTGTAATGGCTAATTTGCAGTGATTATTTGCAAATAAAAATGCTAGCATTGCCTCCCTGATAATCAGTGAGGTCTCCTAAAGTAGTAGCTTGAGGGCTTGCTGTATATATTTGGATTGTTTCTTCTCTCCCTCGACTGGATGCAGTCAAAAGAGAAACGCATCCTAGTTGCTTGTAGCAACCACAGAGAATTAGGGCTCTGCTATGAACCAACAGCTGGGAGAGTAGCTGCCACATCTGATGCCCAACAGCACTCTAACACCGCACAGTGGTGCGGGTGCAGTAACACCTTTGGTCTCTCCATGAGCTATGTTTCTCCCTGAAGCTGTAACTCTTCTAGTAGTAACTCTCCTAGTTCAGATAACAGTTGGGGCTGCAGTTGAAATTTAAAAGCAACTGTTGCTACATGTAAAATAAACTGAAAAGAAAAGTAAAGATTCAGAAGCCAGGAAGATGGAAGAATTACTTTTACTTGAAGTCCCTGCACTGTGAAATAAGAATGCTGGGACAACCATCTCAATTTTTTTGCAATTAGCTTCCAACAGTTTCTAGACAATGTTATGTAGGTGGTTGCTATTTTTCCTGTATGTTTTTGTTCCTTGAAACAATACAATTAATACTCATATTGCTGGAACGTTGATATTTTCTTAAGACAAAAAACATCCTTTCTTGCTCTGAAAGGTGTATGAGCCACTTTGTCACAAACATTTCTTTGAAAAGGAGTCAGTGTATTCTGCTACTTTGCAGTAAACAACTCTGATTTGAAAGATAAAAGCAATTGCTAACAAAAGGCCTTCGTTTACATTCAGGCACAATTTCTCACTCAAATTTGTGAAATAGTCTTTTAAATGTGTTTTTCAAAATTGGGGGAAGAAAAGAAATCCCCCTCATGGATTCAAAAAGAGATCTTTTCAGTTCTGAATAATTAAATAATTTAAAATGGTAATAAAGTTAAATTCTCTTAACTCTCATTTGCTGATGCAATCACTGACAACACTCCTCAAATAGGAAGCTGAGATTCTGGAACTGGGAGGTGGCTGGAACATGAAACCTTGTGCTTCTGACAAACTCCTGCAGTCTCAAAGGATTCAATTGAGATTGGACACTTAGAGGGTGGGAGTGATAAACAGCTTGAGCAGAAGAGATTCCAGACTCTGGAAGAAGATAAGAGATGGAAATTGATTTTTCTTTAGATAGGACTCTTAAACAAGTATATACATGTTTATACAAGGTCTGTTCTGAAAGTAATGTTTCCTGTTTTATTATGTTGGCCCATATCATCAGAAGCAGATGTGGTGGTGCAGCAATAGAAGTTGAAACTTCCCAACAATATTGGATTACGTTTTGTTACTGTGTGGCAGATGGCCGCAGAGGGGCAGTCTGACAAAATGGTGTCTGACATGGAAGTGCATGTGAAAGAAAGATATGTCATTTTAATTCCTCCATGTGATGTCACCCTTAACACTCATCAATGCTTGCTGAACACTGAAGGTGACAAAACTGGATGTGAGCACAGTGAGGTGGTGGGCGGTGCGTTTCAGTAGTGGTGGCAGTGACAGTGGGTCACCTCTGCTGGTGCAGATTTTTACAAGTGCAGCATGCAGGCTCATGTTTTCATGGTGAAAATGCAAAACTAGTGGTGCTGACTGTGTTGAAAAATAGTTTTTTTGTAGCTGAAAATATGCTTTATCAAATAGCGTTATTGTGCTCTTAGTTGTAGTTTCCATGGAGGCATTCCTTCCACAGTTATCTCCATACTTTGTGAAGTACTGTATGTGATTAAGGTATAGCACTTGCTAGAAGGCAAAGGTTTTGCAATTAAGTAATGGATGTTTTCTGCTTTGCTGTGTTGATGTTGTTTTGATGTGATGGTGAATTTTGATAGCTTGTTTTTTTTTGTTTGTTTGTTTTTTTTTTCTTTGCCAGAAGACTTACAAGGGAAAGAAAGAACTCTGACACAGTTGGTGATTGTCAGCAACTTCCATGGTTGACACAAACATTTCAAGTGTTTATTTTGAAATACAAAGTCCCCCCTAGTGCTCATTAATATTCTTCTTGAATCTTTTAAAGAGCTTTTTTTCACTTTTAGAAACAAATAGCAATATAGTATAACTGAAATAAGCTCTTGTATTTCAAGTGTTCTATCAGTTTAGCATTGTTCTAATTGCTACCAGTGTTTGCAATTTGTTAGACTATCACTTCAGAGCTCCCTGTGAATTCCTGTGAATTGGGAAAAGCACTTAACTCCTTTTAATTTCAGGGAGAGACTAAGACTCAGTTTCATCTAGGTTTCTCATTTAGTAGACTTTTAAGATGCTGTTGTGGTTTAATTAGTCTTCTCTTTGCCAATCTCTTGAAAAGGTAGTTAAAAGTACTGCCTGGGAAAAGACTGCATTATCATATGAAGAAACAGAACTTCAACTTTCTGGATTGTTTCTTAGTTTCTATAATGTTTCTGCACTGAATTAGTTGTTGCAACTTCACGTTGACTTAACTCAAGGATTTTTGCCTTATGTTTCCAGGCATACATTCAATGTTTCAGCAGTTACTCCAAGCCAAATTACAAACCAAGTTGTTATGTGTCTTTTCTTTGAAGTCAATATAAATTCTGATATTCAACTTTGGAGTGGTTGTTTTCAGGTTATGTGCAAAGAGAATTACAGTACTGTCCAGACAATGCAGCAGGTGGCTGGATCTTTTTATCTTTGCATTTTATATGGGCATAATAAATCAAAACCGCAAAATCATGGTTATAAATTGTATTTACTAATCTTTACTTTCACTTCTTATTTTTGAGGTATACAAGATATCTCATAAGAAATCTTTCTGAAATTAAAAGTTAGTTTATGAAATGAATTAGTGAATGTACTGACTTTAAACTTCATTGGCATCTTTATTAGTTTTCTTTGCAATTCCTAATCAATTTCTACTGATGTCATGAAGCAAAAATATACCTACTTAGAGGCAATTTAGTATCTGTGAGCTCCCATAACTATTAAACTGATGAAAAAGTAGCTTACCTGTTAATGTTACATTACCATATGCCTACATGGTAATGGAATTCAACTTCTCCTGTATTTTGTCTTATTTTAAAATAATTAAGCAACTATTTTGTCACATATTTTGCAACCAATTAATATGTGCAAAGTAATTTTAATGTAAAGAATACTTGCATCTTAACTATTGCAATATGTTGTAAGATATTTGAGTGGTTGATCCAATACTGGGGAAAAACATTCCATTTTGCAGTTGAAATATATATGTAATCATTCCATGGTTTGTTTCTGTACACAGTTCTATACTGAACTGTGGAATATCACCTTCAAATGTTTAATTCTTATGAGCTGTGTTCAAACTGATCAAAAGTTGAATCCTTAAATAAATGATACCTGCAGCCAACTTTTATCTATTCAAGAAGTTCTTAATAGAATAATAAATATTTGTAAAGCTTTTTATCTCAATAAATATTAACAGAAGCATTTCAAGCTATGTTTGAAGAATGAACTTTTAGAATTTTCTTGTAGTCTTATTTAGTACGATCTTAGAGACCTGTAGTTTACTGCAGTTGCTGTACCAAATCATTGTGAGTGTATACTTCTACATAAACTCAAAGCAATAGCATAGGACTGCTTTGATTGGAAAGTTACTGCAATACACCTGGCAAGTTCTTATTATTAACTATGAAATCTGTTTATGAGCTGTCCTCCCAAACACACCTAGAGTTTTAGTTAACTTGCTACTCTACACAGTAGTATTCTTCCCTGGCAAAAACTTCTGAGGTCTGTTGGAAGATGGTCTTTCCTTGTGGGCTTATCATACTCACTGTCCTCATGATTAAATGTTATAAGGGGTCTCATGCACAGACCAAGAAGAAAGCTGTCATCACAGAAGAAATGTATCTTTAAACCCACAAGTTTAAGCTTTGATCCTCTTCAACCTTCAGTTCCCTTGTGTCACTGCAGACCAAGAGGCAACTGCCCAGGGAGCAGAGGCAAGACCCAGAAATGCCAGCTAGGATTAAATAGCCAAGGTACTGAGACCAAGTGTCCAAGATCTTTCCACTAGGTATGGAATAGTGCTATTTTAGTGTGACTATGGATAGATAAACTCTGTGCTGCATCACAGGTTGATTAACTACATGGATGTAGTTGCTTCTTTATGTGCCAAACTAGCCAATCTAAGCAGGTCAAGTGGAAGCAACTGGAAGAATGTGTATGGAAAGATAAAACCGTTCAAATGGTAGCAATGAATATACAATTATAGCTGGGTTAATCCTCTTTTCTTGCCCTGATAAGATGCAGAAATCCAAATTTGGGGGCTTAATAGCAGGAAAGAATTTCCCTGTACTGGAAAAATATTGCATTGGTTACCAAGAAAAAATGCAAGTTTGATTTAAAGGCTAGATTAAGATGTAGATATTCTAAATAAAACTATGGGATACTATCCTTACCAGAGATAATAAGGCAGTGTTTTGGAGATGCTCAGGACTTCCTTCCTCGCTTACTTTGGTGAAGTAGGTTTTAGACAAATTACCAGAAAAAAACAACATGCTAAACAAATACAATAAAATTCCCTACCAGTTTAATATTTTCATGACAACTGTAGGAGAAAGGATTGATTAATGACTAAAATTAGTTTAGATTCAATTTCTGTATTTATTTTTAAGTAGCTAGAATCTTTCTTAAATCTATCTTTTTTCAATGAGATATTCTTTGTAAACAACTCCTTTGACTTTTTGGCCTACTTATATTTGCAGTATGTAAAGCAGGCACGTTCATTTTTGCACTGATTTGGTTGCCCTCCTGTTAGGAAACAACAAATTTTAGAAATTATTCTCTTCATTCAAAGGTAACAAAAGCAAATGCATTCAAATTACTGAAATAATCATAAAGTTATTGTAGTACATCCTTTTAGGTAAGCCTGAAACAGCTTGAATATGTAGTTCTGGGTACTTACAGTATTGCAGCATTTTCCCAAACACATTTAACATTGACCTGCTCACTGGGTAGCCAAGTAGCAGAATAAATTTAAACATTATTGCATTTTTCATCCATTACCAGAGGAACAGAGTACTCAAGATTCTATTTTTATGTGTCACAGTGGAAAAAAACATTGCTTCAGAGTGCATTTAGCAATAAACTACTGAATCTGAAGCATACAATAGACTTCCTAAAATGATAATTTCATTCATAGTGCATGTTCATGAATCTTATTGCTTTTGCATTATCATTTCTGACTGCTTCTGAAATTAACATTGAAAACGTGAATGAGGAAGGCAGTATAGGAATGTGCATAACAGATAAAATGAATAAAATAGTGCATTAGAAGTTTTATAAAGCAAATACTAGTAAGTGTAGTGTATAAAAAAAATATTTTAAACTTGTTTCAACAAAGTACACAACCAACATAAAAGTAAGCTACTCTAAGTAGAGTTAGTATGATGTAAGATTTATGACTGCAGCACTGTTTTGGGAGACATTTCTGGAACTTCCTTTACTAGGAGTGTCTAACAATGTGACTAGTCTAGTATTGGCTTAAAGAACCTGATGATATCTCTATGGAGATAGAGCCTACTAGATAAAGAAACATACTTTTTCCATGGCTATTGAATTTGGTTTTTCCTTATTCAGTTCTCAGAATTGGCAAACTCTTTTAAATATGTTAGACCATGTGGCATCTCCAGGATGTTTTTCAAGATGTCATTTGAATGAATGAACTTCAGACTTCTCTTGACTCCGTAAGGTAAGAGAGACAGCTTATATAGAACTCTCTCTCTAAAACACTGAAGAGATGTACTTTTCTTGAGAGAAACTTGATGTTGCGTAATGCAGAGTTTCTCTCATTTCGTCTGTATTTCAGCATGTCACAAGAGGGTTTGTTTTCAGTCTTGTTAAACACTTATCTTAATGTAAGCTTTTTTTTTTTTTTTTTCAGACTGAAAGCATCTGTTTACTTAAGTGGGAATTAAATCTCTTTGGAAAAAAGGTGCTGTAACCCTAATATTTGTCAAATGATCCAAGTTCCACTGTCCAAAAGCTGCTGTCACATATTTGTGAGGGTTAAGAGCCATGTCTCTACCTCCATCAAAATGATTGCAATCTTCACTGGGGGCTAAAATTGTAAAGTTCACAGACACGAGTGACAGGCACTAGGAACAGATGTAAAACATAAAGGATTTAGAGAACCACATGGACAAAAATAGTTTTGCATAACCTTTTGTATTTCTGATGAAGTATATAACTTCATTAATAACAAGGGAAGGACTGTATAGAAAAAGAAAGATCCTGTAGATCTGACTTCAGGTCCTGGGTCCAATCTAAAGCCTTTTAGCAGGTTAGAACATCTATTATTTTGTTTTCATTTCTAACATGAGGAACGAACAGCCATATAGAAATATACATAAGTGATCTGGAAGACTTTCAGTAATTTTAAGAAATTACCACATTCCTTGTAGTTAATTCAGTTTTACCATTACAGCTGATAAAGTTTCAGTCAAAGATATCATACAAAGGTATCTTAGTAAAATTTATTTTTAGAAATACAAGCTCTTTTGCCTCTTTATCTTAATATCTGAACTAGAATTAATTAAACATTTTCCTTAAAATAATTTAGGAGGAAGTAGTAGCATCGATTAAACTTTACATCCTGGTATAATCAACATCTAATGCTGAACATCAAAACCTTTATTCTCCAAAGTATTATGTACTTGAACTAAAGTACAAAATCTGGTGCAAAATCTTGTATGTTCTAGACTTTTTACAAGCATTAAGTCTACTTTTTCTCACTTTCAGTGCTTCACTCTTAACAGTGAAAGACAAGTTAGGCCTTTCAGGAAAGGAAGCTGAAAACTGTTGATATTTTTATGCATGCAGGAAGGTAAGCCTTAAATCTATCTATCTATACACATATATATATTTTTAATACATCTGAAGTTAGGACTTGAAACATACATGATAATGAGTTTCATGGTGTGCAACAATGGAAGTTAGCATCTCATTTGTTCATTTATGTATAACAGATTTCTGACTGAGGCATCTACTAAACTCAGAAACCAGAATCTGATAGGCATGTCTGACTAAAAAGGCATAAATTATTGATGTGAAGATCAATTCTTGGTTAAGAAATCAACATTGACCATTTCTTTGTTTAACTTGTTTCCAGAGCTACCCATATTCTGATTTGAAATGTAATTGCTTTTCAATTAGAATAAATTTAGTGCCTTCTTTCAGGCTATGATACCACTGAATGCTTAGAGTAAAGGGGAAGTAAAGGGTGGTCTTTCTTGGAGACATCACTAGAAGATATAGAATAGAATATTTGGATAGAAATGGGAATTTCTAAGAGCTGTGTCTGCATATGTGTATCGAGTCTTCACAGCAGAGCAGTGCATCAAAACTTGACTATTGGCTCTGGCATTGAAGCTGTGTGCAAATACATAATTGTGTTCTTTTCCTGAAGGGATTTTGAACACAGTTTACTTTTGTAAACTGCTTCAAAGATACTAGTTTGGATATTTTATTTTTCTTCCCTTCTCTGTTTCAGTTTCCTTTTTTCAGTTTTCCTTTTTTTTTTTTTTTTTTTTTTTTTAAAAAACATAGATATATTCTTTTTATTTGGACTAAGAAATATTTTGCCTCTGATTCTGAAATGATATTGTATGTCCCTGTGTTTTAACTAGTGTTAAAATAATAATAAAAAAAAAGGCAAGCCAGATTCTCAGTGAGATCAAACGCAGTCTTACTGAAAATACTGGAACCATCTAACCTCCCAAACAGCTTACATTTGAAAGGCTGGCTGAGAACTTAACCTGGTGGCATGTTTCTTATTATTTTTAGTCTTTTTTACTGAGGTTTCCATTATCATCAGATTGATTTCAGTCTATCTTGTCAGATGCAGAATTGATGCAGAACCTCTTAAATAATGTTTACGTGAAAATATTTTTGTTAGCTTGACTTTTCTAGTGTTGACTTAATGTCACTTCTTGGTGGTAACGCTTCCATGATAAAGGGACTAAATGATATATTGAACATATGTATGCGGCATAGTGCTATTTAAAAGGGAGTCACAAGTGTTAAAATATTTTAGGTGAAAAAATTGTGTTAATAGACAGGCTCCACTGAAAATTCTGAGCAAGAAAGGTCTTTTTTCTTTTATTGATGCTGTGAGACTTATCTAGGAATGGTGTGTTGTAACATGAATCAGCAAAGAAAATGAGCTTTACTAGAGTGCATTGATATTTGAAAGTGTGCAACTGGATTTTTTTTTTTTCTAACTTGCACTTAGCATGTGCAGTGCTGATGTCAGAAAATTCTTACTAGTACTGAATGTTCTAGAGATTTGACAACTGAACCTTCATTTATAACACACAGGAGACATAAAATTATTTTTCACAAGAAATTTAAAACATACTGCTTTACTTGGGAAACAGTCAAATATGCTGTATTACAAGGTGTTTTTATTTATAGAACTAGTATTTATATCCATATATAATGATCTAGAAAAACAGATTATTTCTGATTTTCTACAATATATACTTCATGTAAATCTAGACCTTCTCCCTACTGCATACAAATGTGGATATGTTTGTGTATGCTAAATTTATAGTCTGGAACAAGCTTCATTTGGATCTGTGTGATTTTATGGTTATAAATTTTTATCCTAATGTTGCATTAATCTGTGTTTTACTACTGGTTATGAGATAATTCTTCAGAGTTTTAAATGACAACCTGTAGTGTAGCTGTAAGAAAATAAGAGGAGTTAATGGTCTCACAATTGTATTTATTTACAATAGCATTGCAAAGGCTACGTGTTATACTGGCTTATTATTTAGGCTAGCAGGCAGTACACTAAAATGTTATAGTGAAATAACAAGCCAGATTAATGCACAATTTTTCATGATTAGGTTTTTTTTCAGTAATGCCAAGTTGAATATGTGCACCTCTGGGATTTTTTTTCTTGTTATGGACCGAAAGGAATCTTTTAATGCAGTTAATTAGGTAGCCTTTCAAGATTATCCCAGCCTCATTTCTAAGAGTTTGAACATGCAGCCATGTTGGAGAAGTATCTGTAAATGATACTCATGTAGAGCTTCTTTTGTTTCCTAGATAACTATGGTCCAGAAAAGTTCATGGATGATGTATAAATTGCCATTATATGTGATACAGTGAGGAAAAGAAATGAAATAAAATAAAATTAAAAAATAATGGTAGAGTAATGATTCTCTGTTAAAACTGAAACTTTGGTATTCACATTCACATTTCAGATTGGATGTTAGGAAGAATTTCTTGTCAGAAAGAGTGATGATGCATTGGAATGGACTTCCCAGGAAGGTGGTGGAGTCATCGTCCTGGAGTTGTTTAAGGACATGGTACTTAGTGGCATGGTTTAGTGTGCAATATTGGTGGTAGATGTCTGGTTGGACTAGATGATCTTAGAGGTTTTTTCCAACCTTTACTATTTTGTGATTCTATGATTTTTCATTTGATATTCACATTTTGTTGTGCATACCTGTGAGTGCATGTATCCATCCATAGCCTTTATTTGAGTCCTTTATACTTTTTATGAGTCCTTTATACTCAGTATTTTAATCTAAGACAGGTTGTCAACAGAATTTTTATAGGACAGGTTCTACTACCTTATACAGAACCCTCTCTTCTGCCATTAGCTGATTTCAGTTGGGCTTCTCCGTGAAGAAATATATTACTTACCTCAAGATATGAATATTTATGTTGTGATGTTAGTTGCTAAACCTTTTATGTGTTCCCAAATGATGTCAGCAGGCTTCTCAAAGAGCTCAAATGGTGACCCTTCCTCTGAAGTTCATTTTATAGCATCTGTTAATGTGTCTCAAGCTTCACAAACCTATCCCCTTGCTAGATCAGGTAGAGTCCTGTGCTAGCATGGTTGTTGGGTTGCCTCACTTAAAGCAGATCACACCTGGTTACTTTGGAGCATTCACCTGCCTGCGTAGACAAGATATTTTGTAGATTTTAATACTTAGAGACTCTTGGCCAGCACACTGCAAGGTAAAACCAGCTCAGCTCTACAATAAAACCATTTCTGCCGCTACTAGCAGAATGCTGAGTTTTAGATTTTGTATTCTTCCACTGGGAGCTCTAAACTACTTATTGCCTTTTCAGTCACAGAATCATCATGGAGAGATTGGTTGTGTACACTGACTGAGAACTAAGTTTGAAATATTCTAGCATTAGAATATTCTATTCCAGTGGCTTTCCTCCGTAGCTTCAAGTTATTAAAATCTATAATACCCAATATAGCAATACTGCTATTAATAACACTACAGTTTTGTTTTGAGTAGTCATCTGTCAGTTATCCCATATCTTTGGGATGGGTAGTGATTCTTATTCATTTCATCTGTGCATATTTGAGATTTTGCAATAAAAGTTTCTTGGAAATAGACTGGATTAGCGTGTACCAGTTTGCCAAGCTTCAAAACAATCCGTTTGTGTTGATGGCAGCCAGTGGGAAAAGAGAGGTAAAGTATCTTATGGATTACTTTTAATTTCCGGTTAAGAAATTGAAAATGCCATTATTACATGTCCCGACCATTTCAGTGTGGTGCTGAGAAATGGATCTGGAGAACTGATCACCTTTTGATATTTAAGGGTGGCTGTTGTGCCTGAGAGACTCACTTACGTTCTTTCCTTAACAGATTTTTATTGCAAAGGAAAAAAATCTATGAATAATTGCCTGCATAATTTCCCTTTGCTCTATGTGTTTAACTCTGTATTGTTGAACCCTTTCATGCATTAATGGGATAACAAACTTAATCTTTTGGTGGAAGTGTACATTACATGTAATAGAGCAGTTTCATCCCCCTCAGCTCCGGGCGCTTAAATGAAATATTGAGAAGGGAACTCCCAGTGACCAGATCTCACATAAGAATCAGAAGATAAATGCCTAGAGAAAGAAGTCCACAAAAGGTCTCTGGAGCTGTTGGTCTTAGTTCATTGACTTGAAAAGGATTCCCATATGGCTAAACTTCAAATTTAGTACATGCGCTGAAATGTCCAAATGCGGATGGGATGAAACATGTCTAAGGAGTTTGTAATGCCATAACTGGAGAAATAAATCCATTTGCGAATTGTTAGCGTGTTTTGTTTCTGAAATGAGAGCCCTTCATTGTTTTCACTGTATTTTCAGAGAAGTAGGGACAATTTTGAATTTTTCCCTCTCATCTCCTATTTGAATAAATGACTTTCTTTCACAGCTTGGTAAGCAGTCTAATCTGCCTGTAGCTGATGAACTCTGGGCAATATTGATTTAAAAAAAAAAAACAACAAAAAAACCAACCCTTTGCAGATCTGATTCTGTCTGTTTCCAGCTGAGCTGAGTATTCTAGAAGTCCTTGTGGATCCATACAGCTGTATTTCCACCAGGTTGCTTAAGGTTTTCCTAAGGCAACGTGGGAGGATTAATCCATTAGGCTAACTTTGCTACAGCACTTATATTTCTGAAGCTAGTGGGGGAAAAAAAATAAATAAAAAAGCAGAATTTCTCACCAAGCTGAAAATCCAGGTACTTTTTTCCATCAAGATGAGTGGAATGAACTTTGAAGCAAGACTGGAGTGAGTCTTATGACTGTGTGTCTGGATCAATATTTTCTTTCTTAAGAAAGAAAGAAAAATAAAGGAAGAAAATATATTCAAGTTGCTGAGCTTTTAATGGGTGAAGAAGACAGGACAGCTGTTTTGTAATGATCGGTTCAGCTGTTCTTGTGGCAAAGACCAAGATTTCTCAAAAATTCTGCTTATGCTTTTGGTAGTCCCTCTCAAAAATGAACAACAGGTGTTTGCCACCTATGCAGTGTATATGAATGAGGAAAGGGATTTAGAGTTGAATTTTTGAAATACAAAGGTCAAATAAGCTATTCCCTACTTAACTGTTGTTCCTAGGCTCTTCTAATAGATTAAAATGTTCTGCAAATAAGTAGAAAAACCCTTACTGTTGAGCAAAGCTATATAATTCCTAGTGGGTGCAGCTGCAAAGCAAAGACACTATTGAACTGGATAGAAGGCATTCCTTAGTAACAGAGCGTCTGTCCATGTAACTTGGTTACGTGTGACCTTAGGCTAATCATTTTACCTCTCTGTTACTGAATTCATGCTTAAGAATGAGAGTAACATACAACATACTTGCATTCTTAAAAATGTTTATTGAAGAAATAATCATCCACAGAGTTCTGAAAATGTAAAATTCTGTGTGAATCCACAGATGATGTTTGATTCCCAGCCTAGAGAGACAGCTGTATTTCTTTTTATACTGCTTTGTTAATTATTATCAACATACTGACAACACTAGTAATATGTTTAGGTAAAGGGACTATTATTAGCCCTCCTTAGAGGAGGTAAAAAAGGCAAAAATGACTGATTCAAGACTACCAAAGGAAGGTCATGCCTGACCAATCTGGTGGCCTTCTATGATGGACTGATGATATCAGTGGACAAAGGGAAGGCAACCAATGTCATCTACCTGGACTTGTGCAAGGCCTTTGAAGTGGTTCCTCACCACATCCTTATGTCTAAATTGGAGAGATACGAATTTGAGGGGTGGACAAATTGGCAGATAAGAAATTGGTTGGAAGGCCATAGACAGAGGGTTGTGGTGAATGGCACTACTACAAGTTGGAGGCCAGTGATGAGCGATGTCCCCCAAGGGTGTGTCTTGGGACCAGTGCTCTTCAACATCTTCATCAGTGACATCAGTGATGGGCTCAAGGGCACCCTCAGTGAGTTTGCTGATGGAACCAAGCTGGGTAGTGTGGTTTACACATTAGAAGGAAGGGATGCTCTGTTCCTGGAGGTGTTCAAGTCCAGGTTGAGTGGGGCCCTGCGCAGCCTGGTCTAGTATTAAGTATGGAAGTTGGTAACCCTGCATGCGGCAGAGGGGCTGGAAATCTATGATCCTTGGGGTCCCTTCCAACCTAAGTTATTCTATGATTCCATGATTCTATGACTGTTCAATCTCTGGCTGAGATGGACTTTATAAGTTATTTCAAATAGTGGAAAAAGTTAATCTATAAATTACTAACAATAAGATACTGAGTATTGCTCAGATCCTGTATGTTTTTTAATATGTCCTAATTTAGTGACAGGCTTTCTGAGATGTTAGATAGTTGCATCTCCCAAATTACGAAACAAAATGTTCTTATCATGTATTCAGGCTATAAAATTACCCTTTTTATAATGTAGTTTATGCACTTTCATGGCTTTGAGACTTCTATAAATCATATAAACCTGATGAGTTCATCCTGCAGATGAATTATTGTCCTTACACAATTGTTTTAAAGTGACTTCTTAGTTGTTCCATTACAGTGGGAATTAAAGATTAAGGAAACTTGTTTAAAGAGTGCTTACTGCTGTCTTTTAGCACAGGGAGCACTAATTTGCCATTGTTAAAAGATTAAAAAGTAGAGTGATTCTTCATTTTGCAGTCTGCAGTGAAATTAACTCTTATGAGAAGAGAGAGGGATTTGGAGGCACTTCTGGGTGAGGTGTAAAAGCATTAAATAAGTCATAAAGCAATCAGCAATGGCAGCTATATGCAAAAACTTCTGGGCACTGTAAAGGAGGACAGGAATAATCTGTAATCTCCACATGTAGCATCAGGAGTTACTAATAGTGAAATAGTACCTTGATTTCCCAGAGAGGCATCAGGAAAAGAAAACAGCTGGTAAAAGAGGCTGAGCCACCTTGCTAGCAGAAGGCCTAAAAGTGACCCTCTTCTAGTGAAACCTACTTCTTCACAACCTGAGTGACTTCTAACAGAGCAGTACAGGCTCTCACACTGGTTTCCCTGGCCAGTTACAATTCATTTGCAGAGAGATTACAGGGGAACTCTTGTCATCTTTCTGTCCAGACTCTGTTCCCTGCTTTGCTCCCTGCCAGAGACCTAGAGCTGAGGTCTCCATCTTCAGGTTCTGCAGTTCTTCCGCATGACTTCCAGGAGGCATTTTAATTGTTACATTACAGTTCTAAATGAGACAAGTAAGACTTCAACTATGCTTGTCATTATTATAGTTTTCAATGGTTGAATCAAAGGCAGCAAGTGAGATGCCTTTGCAACTATTTGGGAAGTTTTATGATTTTACTCTTTCATTTCCCATTCTTGAACCTTTACTAACAACGTGATTTTACCTTACACTCACGTTCACCAAAAAAAGAAAAGGATGCAGGAGGTCGACATGTTACTGCAGTAACTAAGAACTTCCTTTGATCAGAGTAGTTGAACTGCAGGATTATTTTTTTTCTCTGTTGGAGTTTTCTATTTTTCCTCTGGAATGATTAGTTTCTAATTAAACAGAGCTCTAAGGTGGGATTTTTTTTTGTTGTTTTTGTTTTTTTTGTCTCTACTTTGCTTCTGTAATGTTCATCATCTGTTGAGTAGTTGGAAGATGTTCCAAGAAACTGCTTTCTTTCAAGGATTCCTGGAATATTTGGAAATTCACTAGGTAATTCTGCTTTATATTTTGATATTTTTTTTACAAAACCTATTTTCTTGGTATCTTCATTCATTCTTCTAGAGTAAGTAACTAATACCTGTGGGGAAAAAAAAGTATAGAATAATTGTATATGCAGACATATCAGCACAGATCTTCTAAGAGAGAGGAAATCAGGCTTATGGATATCTTGCATGTCTATTTCTACGTTTTATTTTGATTTAGGCCTAAAATGTAATTTAAGTTGGACAGCTGAAATGCTTTAAATCAACTGCCTCATTTAAATGCCATACTCTGGCAATACCGACAGCATCCAAAAGACAGAAGTTTTCTGCCCTCAGACCTGCTGCATAATAATTTATTTGTTGTCCCACTAAAAGGTATTGCATTATCTGCCTAGACAGTAGATTCTGACATTCACAGTGCTTGGCCCTTACCCTGGGACACATAAAACCCTCTTGATGAATTACTTATGAAAAGGCTAGGTAGACGAGAGGCACAATGACAGCAACATATCTCTATTCCTTACCTAATTCAAATAGAACAGACAGTATATTTAATGTGTATGCTTTATAGAACTATGGCAATGTTGTGAAATGGCATTCATTTTATAACTTTTATCTCTTACAGTACCCCTCTTTTCTCTTCAGCAAGAAGAATACCAAGTGATGTAATAATATCTTTTGTATCTGTAAAGGAGTTAGCCCTCAAAGTGCATATTATATTATATATTTTTTTTTATTTGTGTATTGGATTCCCACACAATGTCAAGTCAAATTCAGGGATTCTGCATCCTCCAGATTGTTTTATAAACCATACAATGACATCTGCAGCTCCAACATGAGAAGTCCATCAACGAGTTAGTTCCTCTAGCACAGAAGAGGTTTCTGCAAGAAGAATAGATCATGCCCATATGGATGATAGAATTCACTGACTGCTGGACCAGCTCAGGGCAGAAACCTGAACTAAGCACAGACAGAGCTCAATGCATGGCATAGTTCACTAAGCAAAACCCATATCCAAGCCCCTCTAAAGCAAAATATTTTGCAGCAGTTCCTTTGGAAAGTGAATGAAATAGTGGACATTGTTTACACAGCTGGTAGTCCATAAATCTAGGGATTTTGAAAGACTCTTGGATGCTGGTGTATTTCTACAAGTGAATGGGGAAGATGTTGTTTCATTATACAATTAAGAATCTATGCAATTTCAAACTGATATTTATATAGCTATTCCATTCTCCTCTCTGAAGATTTGAATTCTAACCAGCAAAATTTGAAATTATAGAATGTTATGAAAGAAAATTTATTGGCTGCTGAGAAACCATTCATTTCAGCAGGTTGCAGCGAAGGAATCTCCTAGAGAAAATATTTAGGTATTAAAGAAAGTCTTTGTATATGTGCAACTGTCTTTTTCGCTTCTCTTTGTGGTCTTTCAGGCCTTGTCAATAACTGTGCAAGGATGGAAAATGAATCACAATATATTTATATTTCATTTGAGCAAGTAGAATGTTCTGTGCTAGAGCCTTGGACTTACCTCATATAGCAGAAGATCACTCTGGGATAACTGCACAGAGTTCTAGTGGTAAGTAAAGACTGTAAAATATTGTTCTGCTTAACCATTTATTCTTGAGCATGACTAGCCTTCTGTCTGTTTCTGCATCTTCTAAATGTAGGGGAGGATCTCAACTGATCTCTAAGGGACAAGTAGAAATATAAGCTGTTTTTCCTCTATCCTTGTCGCAAGAAATTTTCTAGGGAGAATTCCTACTTGTTGTTTAATAGATTAAAATGTCAGGGAGTGATGTTTCTTGCCAGAAAGTTTTGTTAGAAGTTCTTATCTGTACTCCGTATGTTGTATTTCTGTTTTCATTACTAGTTTTGTATGACAAGATTTAGGAAAAGAATTTTAATGGCTTATACTATACTGATGTCAAAATCAACCAACCACTTGAATTTTGCCTCAAAATTAATCAAAATTTCCACTAGTGCAATGCAGTGAAATCCAAGTGAATTAATTAAATTCTACAGGATCTGGGAGATGAACAAACATGATTGTTAGACAGGAGATAACTTACATTTTTAAGGAAATAGAGATAATCACCTCTGCATTCTTTTCATTTTTATTTTCATTGGCATTGTAAACACACTCTAAACTATAATTGCAGTTTAATAATGAGGTAGCTGCAGTAGATGAAATGATTTGTTCACTTTGACTGTACTTACATTATGTTTGTTGTTAATTAAAAGCATATGATTTTATTGATTGGAATACAGTAGCAGGAGCATTAATTATCATGTTTTATAATGATAGATGTTATGAATCGTTATTCTTTTTCCTTAGTTTACCACGCTATTTAGATTGGCCATTTTTATATTTATTAAAAAGCATTATGATTAGCAGAAGGTTTTTGAAATGTTCTAAGTAGTTCTTTAAGATCTCATTCATTATAAATTGAAACAGGACTTTTTATTTAAAACCAGTTACTTTATGTAATTTTTATCTTTTATTTAAAGAAATTAAGCTTCCTCTTTAGAAAATTTGACATTCTTTTGCTAGTTTCATGTTTGCTTTCCACTTTCCTTTTTGTAACTCTCATCTTTCACATTTCTTTCCTTTAAATGCACTGCCAGAGCCCATGAACTGTGTTATCTAATGTCTCTGATAAATCTTTTGATTTCTGACATTTGAATGACAGGGCTAGCAAATTGGCTCTTGCCACAGATTTTGGGATGCTGGCAGAATGTACTGAAGAAACTCTTCACATGCGCTGTCTTCTAATAAGCAGCAGATAAAATTTTGAATAATTCCTATTAAGTGGGGGGCTTTTGCTTCACTCTGAAGGATGAAAGGAGGAGGATGATATTTTTGCCTTTTAGATCAATGGAACAAAACATTTAGTATAGCAGTAAACCTATAATTAATTAAACCCACTAATCATTTGCATAACACATTCTTCTCTTCTTGAAAGACATAAGAGAAGGGAAGAATGAGACAACAAACTGAGGAACAAACTTAAGAACATAGTTGAACCTTTCCAATATGCAAGTAAGCATACTTATGTAAGTACGCAAGCAAGCATACTTAATTCCAATAGAATACTTCCCAGGGAGATAAAAAAAAAAAAAAGGAAAAGGAAAAGAAAAAAAAAAATAACACCTCAACAACAACATACAAAAAAACCCTAATAAAACAACAATAAAGACTCCACTTTAGTGAGAGATTTAAGAAATCCAGACAACTTAGTGTTTGCTTTATTTTGAAGTGACTTAGAAGATGAATTGACCACAGTACAGACACCTAGCTGCTGTGATTTCTGAAAGTGAGTAGCTTATTAAAGTGGTAGAAAAAAGCAAAACATTAAAGAAAGGCCGAGTTCAGCAAGATAAGTTTCCAAATAAAATCAACTGCTAATTTTAACTTATCTTAGGACAACGACTGAACATGTCCCTCAAGCTGAACGACAATTCTTTAATGCTTGTGCCTTAAATCAAGACTTTGAGATACAGGTCAAATAGGAGATATCAGTAGGGGAGATGTGGCCTGTCTTAATTCCTTGGCCCTTTTAAGAGTAGGAGCATATTCTTTGTATCGCTAGGTGAGGACCAAGGTGTGTGGCTCTCATACTAACTTTTGGAACAGAAATGAGGAAAGGCCTCCAGTGAGCAGTAAAGAGGTGTGTAAACAGTTGCCTAAATGTTCAGAACCAGTGTGTTTTCCCTGACTATGTATTTGTATTCCGATTATTTGATGTCACATCTCCTACTTTGATCTTTGATAGCAGAATGCAGATTTTTTTTACCATGTATATTAACTTTTGTTGAGCAGATGCAGAAGTATCTCAGTCCAGCTCCTTGCTGTCACCATGGCATAGAACAAGAAAATCATGGATGGTGGGACTGTAAACTTGCTACAAAAGCATTTGGGCTGCCAGGAGATGCCACCAGAAGAGGTGATGTCCCCTTATTTCATGTGTTTTTCGTGCAGGTAAATTGGTGCCAAAACAGAACAAAACTATAGTCTTTGATTGATGTAATTATTATTCAACCCCAACAATATAAATGGAGAGCCAGTAACTGCAGACAGAAAGATTTCTATCAAAGTGGGTTAGTATCATACATAGCATATAATGTTTCATTTTAGCAAGGACTTTGCCACTTCTCTGTATGCAGCTCCCATGTGTCCAGCCATCAATGGATGTAGTGAAGGATCGTCAGTTCACATATTAAGTGGCACTAGAAGACATGGTCTCCACCACCATTTAATTTAGCTTGAGATTGATGAGATTCATCCAGTTTTCCTTTCAATCAAGGTGAAAATCCTTTACCTGTACTTCAAATAGAAGAAAGTTACTCACTTTCCTGACAGAAAGCCCAAGAGGGAAGACTCATTATTGAAATGGTAAAAAAAGAATAGTCTCTGCTGTCCTCACTCACTCTCTAGTGAGATTAGTTTCTTGCAGATTTGTGCATTACACATGCAGAGACTAGGTTTCAGTTTTGGAGGAATGCAGAAACAATGAGTAAATCAGTCTCATTTCTTTATAAGACTAGTGTCGCTTGGGTTTACAATTCCCTCTTCAGTTAAATCAGAATTGCCACATGAGTCTAAGTTATAACATCTCTTCCCCTAAAAACAGGAGGAAAACACTGGCTTTTATACTGAAATAACATTTGCCACGTGGGCTGTGCTGATGATATGGCCTGAAACAATTTTTGCAGCAGTTAAAAACTTCCTAAATTTATAGAGTGTAAGGGAACTAGAGGCCAAATGCACTACATCTTTTCAGCAGAATTCAATTTATAATTCTACAATGAAGATTAGGCTTTTACTAATAAAGCTCCTAGTGAGTCTGAGGATAGCAAAGATAAGCCCTTTTGCTCTTTTTGCTACTCATTTCTGGGACTGAAAGGTGAAGTCTTCAGAACAGCACTTTAGGATTTCTTGAATAGCTTTAATGGGCTTTTAAAATTCCTATTCTGAGTGTTTTTCAGATTGGAGCTTTATTTCAGCTTTTATATAGCAGTTCTACCTATACTCCAAGCTATCTCTGAGATAGCCAGAGACTGCACTAAACATGCGTGTCATGGAGGAAGGCAGAGAGAACTTTTGTTTTGCTTTGG